>CM068957.1:107479506-107502096 GCA_035128595.1 Eptatretus atami | reverse complement strand
GCACCTATGATATAAAAAATCATATTCATTCCCCATGAGGAGTACTTGCTCTCTGCCAAGTTTCAATTTTTCCCTTGGTATGGTTTTGGAGATACAGAGGTCCAATTTTTTTCCTTTTTTCCAACGTGGCTGCCATAACACGTGACCTATGACGTCATAATCATCATTAAAACATTCCACGTGAGTAGTCGCTCCTATGGTGAAAATTTCGCCTCAATCCAACAAGCGGTTGCGGAGAAAAACACTCGTGTTCTGTGCTGACGAACAACGGACCTACCTAAATGCAATACAGTAACCCCTGTTTAAACGTGTTCCGTTTCCGTGACTACCATTTGGACTTATGGTATAAAATGCTGATTCATAAATAAAAAAAATTGTTGGTAGGGTTCATTCCTGCCCCTGAGACTGGCCAGGACAAGGCTGGCCAAAATGCTGACCTGTTTCCATCCCCAGTCTTGCGCGAGGTCACGTTTTCAGATTAGACGGTATATACAGTGCGTGAAGGATATTATGCAGATTGCAGATACGCAGAGGGTGCATTACAGAGTGACATCATGCGGTGAAGTTCGACTTCGAGACCGGCACCGGATCAGAACTTACACAGTGCACATTGCATCGATATTGTCGTGAAATTCGAGCCGAAGTGCCTGCCCTACGAGGGTCCGTAAAAACAGGATGTCCCCATAAGTCCCCAAAATATTCTTTATTCAAACTCACATAACCATGTTTTCATAGTTCATCATTTGTTTCAAATTTAAATTATTTGGTGGAAACATATATGTTTACAATTAATTCAAGCTGAAGTTTCTCAAAAAAAGTCAGTGTACTCATTCAGTTTAGAAAAATGCAATCCCTGAAGTTTCGGATACACAACATAATACATACATACATACATACATTACATTAAGCACCAGATGCCCTGGTGTTGGCATTAATTGTAAAAGTGGCCAGGTTTGGGATCCTAGTCCCGAAGTTTTTAAATCCTGTTCAGACATTGAATAAATACCAGGGATTGGGGTTGACTCGCCTGTGCAGCTTCTGAGGTGGCAAAATTGAGTACAGCTTGCTGTGTATCATTGAGCCATTTGAGATCCTGAGTCGGTAGTGGCGACCCATCCCAGGATTGTGCTCAATAGCCCAGGAGACTGCTTGGCAGCACTGACACTGTACGAGTATTGCGTCCTGATGAGGGATATGCCAAGGCTCCATGACAGTTATGATAGATATATACCCCTATGACTTGATGAGGCGGTACAGATTGAGTCCAACACGCAAAAGCTGCATGATTCTGTTGACCACCAGGTCCGTCTCCCAAATGAACAGGAGTTCTGGCCTGCCGATCACTAGTTAGGGAAGTTGCGAAGAGGATATGATTAAACAAGGGAGGAGCAACGCTGACCCTCGAATGCCGGCATTTATGTGCATGACGTTCAGCCCCATGTCGCATTTCAGGTCAGAATTTCTCCCTTTGTTAAATATATAAAAAATAATTATTATTATAATATAGTATTATATATAATATATATATATATATATATATATATTTTATACTTATTAATCATTTTTAATTATTTATTATTTTATACTTATAATATATACGTATATTATATATTTAATAATAATATATTTATATAAATTCAATTATATCATTTATATAATATATATATATATTAATATATTCGTAATTGAAGGACAACTTTGCCAGCAATATAAATTACTTACTGTAAGTTAGAGATCCTTGTCCACCGGTGAAGAAGTAACGCATGATGGCATAACCATTATGATGGTTATTGACGGACAAGGTATCGCATGCCTGTGTATGAAGAGAAAAGATGCAACAGATGGAGCGAAAGCTGGGCATCGGTTTATCTGCTGAACCTCGATATAAACTACATTTCAAAAAAACACAAAACAAATGCACAGATACAGTACAATGTACATCCTCATAAAGGCAAATAATATATATATATATGGTGTGGTGCTTGTGTGTTTAATTTACAATAATTTATCTGATTTAATGGTTTAGGGAGAGCAAACTCTACGACTTACTTCACAATTGGAATTGAAATATGCCAATTCAATATGGTGAATGTTATATGTTCATCTCTTCTTTCATTTCTTCTAACGGCATATTTCCCACCTTCTTGTGACCTGGAAGAGTATTTGGCCCCCCAATTCTTTCACGAAGCCGGCTCGCACGGCCTGACGATAGACTAATAGATCGTTAAGTAGGCATTTGAAGAGGCAGGAATCAGGCAGACGTCAGCCCAGGTCGCCGACTCTTCACGGTTGCCAAGCTCTTTCTATTCCACCAACTAAGCCAGCAGACAGGTTGCCAGAGGGTTAACGTTCCATCGAGGACGTTACCCACATTTGATGCTCACCCAAGCATGGGAAACACCAGGATGACATTTATAGCTGTGTCAAAATAGGAACCCAGGCAGACAGCTAAGAGAGTGAGTGTTCACATACCTCGAAAGCTATCCTGGCCAGCCCATTTTCTCCATTTTGATAATATATATATATATATATATAATATATATATATATATATATTATATAATATATGTATTACATACATGTATATACACCCTCCAACCTGTTGTAGTTTTATTTCAAGAACAGGAAACAATTTACTGTGCACGAGTCAATAGAATAATATCCCTTGTATCTGCGCACAGCAATAACAGTGGGGCTCTTATATTACATTACCTCGGCTACGGTTATTTGCATTTTGACTACAGGACGATGTTCAAACACAGCTTATGTCAACAACAATGAATCTCGACTTGAAGAGAGCTCGCGTTTGATGTCCGATAGGTTTTTACGTCACAGAGGGTGTTAATTCGTTGTCGTACCCTGTGAAGCCGTGCAAGCATGGCCGATCGCCACCATGAGAGCAAATGAGGCATGAATATAAAAACGCAATGTTAAAATGAATTGCGCCTTTAAATCGTTAGACGTCGCCAGGTTTATGAGCCTGGAAGTTTGCTTCTCACGCTTATTATTACGTCATTCATTTTACAGTCACTTAATTGCTATATGAGAATACGAGCGCGCAGGTTGAATTTACCTATGCGTGAAATGATAATGTCTAGTAAAATATCATTCTGTAAAATGTCCTTCATATATCTGTATATGTTGACCAGGCTGTGGTTGTAATAGTTAGAGTGTCCATTTTGATTCTGGGAGGTTGGTAGGTCGAACCCTGGTGGGGTCATACATACCAAACACTAAAAATGGTACTTGCTGCTTCGGTTGCATTTGAAAGCAGAGAGCATTGGACAAGCAACCACATCTTAGCAATCAGAGTGCATGGCTTTGAAGGACCTAATGGCCTCTCTTGCATTGAAGTTCCTTGAAGGAAACGTTATTATTACATATCCGTACCGGTGCCTGCATGGGTTCTATGCTGCGCATGAATGGGATGGTGGCCAAAAATGCGAATGCGCTTCTGTCCATCGAGCTGGTAAGCTGGAGCAACAACTTGCATTTTATTGCCGATCTGATGCAATTTAAATGTTCTAATCGAGGTTCTCCATTGAAACCGTTTGTTCGATATATGTAGCTCTTTGATGCCTCAGACCGCATTTTAAAATTTCGTATTGCTATCAAAACCAGCTGACCAATTGTAAATGAATAGTCGGATGATGATTGTGTTGGAAGTTCGGGAGAGAGCAAAGGCGCTGCAGTTGGTGGAATCACTTTGTTCAAACCTTCATTGCAGCAGAAATAACCTCATGGAATGCAGTCACAAGCGGCTTCAGAAAGGCTCATGTACTTCAGGGTTCATAATAAGTGTTGTATGTTATATGATCAGCAAAAAAATAATTATTAACGACAAGCGGTAGTCTTTCATTGTGTGTTAAATATCCAGTATACGTCTTCTATGACAACCATTTTGCACCTTTGAAACTGAAACAATTCAAACGTTATTTCTATTTTACGTTTCTGATTTCCCAACCCACAGACTTACCTGATCACCGTTGCACAAAATAACAAAAGAGAAATCAGTGTTGAATCAATCACTGCTGCATTGGTATGTAAAATTGTGCATATACCATCCCTGCAGAGTGGGGAAGATAGTCTGTAACTGACTGAATAATTTTGGGGGTGGTCTAGGTGTGTGTGCGGTGGAGGGGAGAGGGATGGAGAGTGGGGAAACGCATCACATTGATAGGTATATGAGTGTCCCTGATGATTTTTGATGACCATGAGTTCTGGAACAAACTCACGGCTTTCGTTCCGTCTTTACGCATTACCAGGCCCAGTTCGTCGTTACTCGTTACTATGCACCCCTCTAACTAACGTTTATGAGACTGAATCTCTGAGCAACGCCTCCCCCTCCCCTTTCCCCAACCGCACCCCCCATCACTTTTTTCTCCCCAACAACTCCAAAGGTGTCCCTGACGGACTACACCGACAGCCACATACATGGCCCACATCGGGTGGTGTTCGGTAAATGGATTTCACTTCAACAGGGAATCAAATCAGAAGAGGAGCTTTCCTTTCTTATAATGTATTTACACTAATTCTCCCTTAACATCTGACAACACCCCAACTCGTCATTATATATATATATAATATATTATTATATATATATATATATATATATATATATATATACATATATTTGTAGTATCAGAGTGCGGTGGCACATTGTACATGGAACCATATGACAAGCATCCCCAAATGAGTCCCTTTCATTAAGGATTGGCGGGTGGGGCTCTGGTGAGAGAGGATGATGCATCCCGAATGATGACACCTTCCCAATAATTAACACACTCACTTCTGGGAATCGACATAACCGGTTGAGTTAACAAGCATTTATGTCGTATAGCTGCAATCCTTGCCTTGCGAAGCGCTCTCTCTTCCCGACAGCACTTCGGAATCACTCTTTCTGTCCAAACCATTCCGACATTTGCAATTAATTGACAATCCTCGCTATCAGGTGTGGGATTGTCAGAGCATTCCATACAATAACTGATCCAATATATAATGACACAAAACATAACAGAATACGGATAACATAACTGAAAGGACAAGCATCATACCGGTATGGAGGGTCGACAAGGTCAGCGAATTATTATATTTACAGATTCCTCCTGCGCGGAGAGTACTTTGTTTGCTGTTCATCAAAAGGCGATGATTTATAAGACTGGAAAAAAGGAGAAACATGTGTGGCCCCCACTTATGGTTTGGTGAGTTCGTGTTGAAGTTCACAAAACGTTAACAGTGCGCAGTGTAAAGTGTGTGAGAACACTCAACACACACACACACAACCACAACACCTGGCTTGAGATGCGTCAGGTCCTGAGTTCAAGTCCCAGCTGTTTCCAAAATAATAAACCAGGTACGGGTGACACGCCTGCCCATCCTTCGAGTCAGCCAAACGAGTTCCTCCTTGCTGGCGAAAAAAGGTGTAAACCAGTTGAGTGATTTTGTGTCGGAGTGGTGACCATCCAGTATTGTGGCCCCGAACCAATAAACGGACCCCGGTGGCCCGACTGCCTGACAGCAGAGTATTATGATATATACATATATATATATATATGTATATTGTGAGATGCGACGATCAACCAATAATCACGAGGGGAAAATACATGATACGCTGGAGTACAAGTAGGTCATGATAATCAAGCCGAGTAAATAAATTCGTACTTTCAGACAGATTTTGTTAAAATTTCTTTTTTACTGAGATTCGCCGGTGGCTGAAAAAGCAACAAAGACCGGATAGGTCCGACGACAAGAACCAGTAGCCGGATCAGCAGAGCAGTAGTCGAAACAACCAGTAGCCGGATCAAGCAGAGCAGTAGGGCACAAACAACCAGTAGCGACACAGCAGGCAGTAGGCGACAACAAAAACCAGTAGCCGCGATCAGCAGAGCAGTAGGCGACAAACAACCAAGTAGCCGGATCAGCAGATTCAGTAGGCACAACAACCAGTAGCCGGATCAGCAGAGCAGTAGGCGACAACAACCAGTAGCCGGATCAGCAGAGCAGTAGCACAACAACATGTAGGCCGGTATCGCAGAGCAGTAGCGACAACAACCAGTCTCCGGATCAGCAGAGGCAGTAGGCGACAACAATCAGTGCCGATCAGCAGAGCAGTAGGCGAACAAACAACCAGTGCCGGATCAGCAGAGCAGTAGGCGACAACAACCCAGTAGCGGATCAGCAGAGCAGTAGCGAAACACCAGTCGCCGGATTCAGGCAGAGCAGTAGGCGACAACAACCAATCTCCGGATCAGCAGAGCAGTAGGCGACAACAACCAGTCGTCGGTGCTTTAGAAGGTCTAGGTTTACAAGCACCTGCTGTGATGATTGCCCTGTTGCCAGCGCATGGGCCCGACTGCCCTCCGCGGAGCAGTGTTCCAAAAGCTTCAGAACACACTCACCGGGGCCCGTCCAAAGATTTTCTTGCACAGCAAGGCTCGAGCTGTTGTTCAATCCCCTCGACTCGACGGGAAAACGTCCGCCGCAAACCGGTCCTCTCTCCCCCATTATCACCCAAAGGTACCAAAACGTGCCACGCCCCCACCCCCTCTCTCTACTCCTCCCCTCAACGTGGGTTCGGGTCTAACAATGTAATTGAATTAATTAGACGCTTTGTACATCGCATGGGAACGAACCAATGAGCATCGAGCGTCGATATCACACCGACCCTCCTGCTCTTTACCTCCTCTGCTTTTTTTCTCCTTGTTCTCTCCCCCCTCCTTATCACCCCCGTCCAACCGCTGCGAGCTCCTTCGGACTCGCCCCACATAACAGGAGTGAAGCAGGCGGGGGGAGGGAGGATTGGGGGAACTGTTGTGGAGGGAGGGAGGGAGGTAGGAATGAGCGGGAGTGTGGAAGAGAGGGGAGAGGGGGAGAGCGTGGGAGTGGCGCTCGAATGTAAAGAGGCCCCGTCTCCGTATTAGCTCGAGTTAATTGCGACTATAGCACGGGTACTCTTCGTCTCACGAAGCTCTATTTAAGCGCGATGTCCGCCGAAGGAGGCGGTTTTGAGGCTCGACGTGTTCGGGCGCAGCCGAACACCCCGCTGGGCCGAGGCCTGAGGACGGCGCGCTTGGCCGGAGTTCGTTTGGCCCCAGAAGAGGGCGGGGCGCCAAATCGCCGCCCGAGCTCCGAGCCGTCGGCATGGAAGAACTGAGCCGCCTTGTGTCCAAGTCTTTCGAAAGCAAATTGAGGACCGCAAGGGAGCATCACGTACGCGGGGTTCTCGAGGGAGGAAGCCCTGCAGCAGGCAGCGTGCCTTCTGGGTCACGAGGCGCCCGGCGTCGATCCGGCCGCGCCGAACCCGGCAGCCGTCTGCACCACGGGCCGGCGGCCCCGGCTGTCGGACGCCCGGGGAGCCGAGAGGCAAACTGCGAGCGGCGAAGCTGGAGGGCGAGAGGAACATGGGCGACGTCGGAGCGCCCGACCGCGGGATGGTAACGAGGCGGTTTACGCTTGGCTTGGGACGCGGACGGGACGGTGAGGTGAGGACGCGGGGAGGAGGGGGTGGGCAGGTATGTCTGGTTGATGTTGAAGGAGAGAGAGAGGGAGAGAATGAGGACAAGCGAGATAGAAGGTCGTGGGGTGCCAAGGGGAAGTTGGTTTCCCCAAACCACGGACGGACGACATTCCTTGCGTTGGTTTCCGATTGCGGTATTCAAGTAATAAAGTTTTCCTCCAGGGTCACAGCACGTACCGTCCGTGCAACTTGAGGTGGGGAGCAAAGAATGCTGCGCATCGTGCGTGGCGAAAGCGCCTGGGAGTAACGGGTAACCGGGTAAAACGGGTAACGGTAGGTAAACTGGGCTAAAACGGGCTCCGTTAAACGGGTAACCGGTTAAACGCGCGGTAAACGGGTAACCGGATTAAACGGGTAACCGGGAAGGTAAACGGGTACACGGGTAAAACGGTAACGGTAAACGGGTAAAGGGTAACCGGGGGTAAAACGGTGTAAACCCGCGTTAATACGGGTAAACGCCGATTGATTGTGCATATATGTGAACGACAATGTTAAATACGTCTCGACGGTAAATGCGGCTATCTGTCATCGCTCGCGTGCACGAAACTGCACGGTAAGTCCCGGGAACCCCGCACGGCTGGCACGCTCTGTTGGATTGCAGAAACGTGTATTTATAAACGGTTGTCGATCTGTGTCAGCGGCTTTAAGAGTTCCCAATGGTCGTGTGATGTGCGAACGGCGCCGGGAGTTTACGCATTCATGGATCCCGATGTTCCTTCGTCGAAGGACCGCGATGCTCCATCGGCATCGGACTTTCAAACCGCTTCCACAAATTTTTGATTCCATCAATAAAACGGCACCCGGGACCCAGGGATTTACACGGACGCGACGTTGTGCGTTAAAAAGGCGGGGAAAAAATATTTGCAAATTCCGCGCAACCTTGCAGGCTTGACAAATGGGGTCTTCTTTCTGGAGATGGGCATCCCGAGGCGATTGATCAATTAACGGCTTACGGAGGAGAAGCAAACGATTATTTATGGTCGTGAACGGACGGTGCGTGATAAGAGGCCGGATGGGGGGGGGCGATTATGGGTCCGTACGCACGGCTTGGCAGACAGGCCTTGTAACGACGAATTGCCTCTAATTGAAATCGGCCGAGTGTCTCGGACGAGAGCCAAGTATACGTTCGATAGAGGAGACCGTCTGAACGTGTGTAGTACCGATGTCGCGGTGTGTATTTGGACAAACCGAATCCGCTCGTGCTCCAAGTGAACGCATGAATGATTATTGTTTTCTCGTTTCATCATCGACCGTTAATTTCCGTTGCTCAAGCAATTCCCTCAAGGGGGTTTGATTTTAAATTAGCATTTGGAATACATTATAACATGCAGTAACGATATATATATATATATATTAATATACTATATATATATATATAATATTATATGTGCTGCACTAGCATTGCGTCCTTAGGTTCGAGTCCTTAGTAGAGACTGATTTTGTTCACACTTGCCCGTATATATAATATATATATAATATATATATATATATACTATTATATATATATTATATATATATATATATATATATATTGTAATCTGGAATGCAAAGTGTCAGAAGCTCTTACCGTTGCAAACTGACGCAATTTATACAGACATGTCATGCTGCACAGGTTGTTATTTTGATTGTCATGGCAACTCTTACAACAAAAACGGTGACTTTTCTCACCAGATCGCTTGTGTTCGAAGCGACAACTCAACACCATTTGTTGCCGGTATAACAATTCGCCGAAGGTGCACGAGGTGATTTCTGTTCAAATGCAGGTCAAGTGCCTTGCTTAGAGTAGGTCGTGTATATACCAAAACTTCATTACGTCATAAATATATTTGATGTAATTTTTTCTGTTTGTGAAATTATTTGAGCTTCTCGTGCGTGTCGGAGTAGCATCGCAAACTATAAGCTAATATTCCAAATGGAATGTGATGCGCACTGCTAGTTGGTGGGAAGCAGTGCTTTGGAGGATGAATTGACGTAAGTTTACTTATTAATTTACAAAATCCGAAAACTGTTTCGCTGATTCTTTTACATATTCGCTATTTGGTTATTTTGAAACGAACTTTTCCGAAGCACAGCTTTAACACTTTCGTTGGGCAGCATATACTAGCTTTGCTGTATAGTTAACGGATGATACCGAGGGTTATGAGGAAATTAATATTACGAATGATATTAGTAAACGGATAATGATGTCTCTTTCTCGTTTCCCGTAAACAATCTGGGTTACAAGAGCCTGATAACATTACGTTACAATTGAAGCGCCGTCTGGTCTTGGCGTGTTCACTGTCGGTGTGTCATGAATGCGTTATGTTGACTTACCTATTTGGTTATGTATTATGATGATCTTGAAGCGTGAGGACAGGCAATGAATGAGTTATTTGTTTTTCAATTCAAATCGTGGCACCTTGGTGTGACGCCACAGCACCGCATACGGTACCCCGCCTTGACAACAACCCCCTTTTATTCTGCAGTGTTCGGTCATGACACGATTGTTTCTTCCTCACCCTGCACGTGCTTACCGCCATGATCTTGCTCACCCCCTAAACTAGTATGCCATATTTTGGACTATTCTCCGATACTGTTTATTTATTTTTTTTAAAAATAGCATTTTTGGTTTCATTTCGACGATTTTTCCCTTTGTACTCTACTGTGTATACAGCACGAGAATTCCTCCTTTTTCCTTTGTTTGCAAAGTACATACGAACATCCTGATATGACTTCGGCCAATTTTGCCTTCCCCCTTCCCTGCACCCTTATACACATGCACAGAGGCCAAAGAGAGGAGAGATGATCGTCCGTGAGGAGGAAGGGCAGACGAAGCTGAAGCAGCGACGTAGCCGCAGCCAACTTCACTCTGGAGCAGCCTCAACGAATTAGAAACGAACTGTTCGACGAGACGCACTAACCGGACGCATTCATGCGGCGCAGGAACTGGCCAGCGGCCTCGGCTTGTCGGAAGACGTGTACAGGTCCTGAAAAGGTTGCTGCCTGTTTGTTAGTGCATATGCTATTTTAAACTCTCAATGGTTCGAACAAATCAAAAGTAGAACACATTATCTCAACTGAAACCCACTCTAAAACCTGGTGGAGTGAGTGAGTAAGGCTGAGGAAAGTTATCGAAGTTGTGCGAATAATGCTGAGAAAGTTCACCTGAAGTGACGGAATAACTAGTCTAGATGATAAAAACCGTGTGGGCAATTTGTATTACATTGACTGTTTTCATACATGATAGCATACATACCTCAACGAGAGTTATTTCATTTTTCTCTCAGTGCTATCAATGATTCTCGCAATCAAATGATTTAATCAGAATTCAATTTTGCCAGAATGTCCAAACGATAGTGCATTGAAACTTTGTTAACTATCCTTGAATAAAAATCGGATTTACAAAAACCCCAAGTCATGCTCTGTCCGTTAAAACACGAAAAGTAATACCAATTTATCTGGGTAGGGCCGCAGTCAGATTTTTCGAGCGGGAAGGGTGAGGGGGTTCCCACATGCTATCGAGAGCCAAATCACCAAATAAAAGGAAGTAGGGACAGAAGCGATGTATTGTTAGACAATTACACTATGTCTACTGTTGCAAAGGGTAGACAGGCCACCGCACCCCCCCCCACATTGCCTCTGCTATTACTTCGATGATATTCTAACAGTAGCTTTAGTGACAAGTGGAGACTTGTGGATCTGACTTTTGTTCTCTTACAGGTTGGGTTCAGAACAGACGTGCAATGCCGCAAACAGGAGAATCAAATGCCATAAAGGTACGTACCGGCGCCTCTGATAGACACTCTCTCGTTTGTCGAAGTCCTTCAGACAGTTCGACTCGTCTGGCCCTGCGGATAGCAGCGATTCCTGGGGAATATTCAAGGATTAATATTTGATTTGAACATATTATACTTAGATTAAATGATTGTCATTCTTTGCAATTATCATTTGTTTATCCTGGTTCTGCTTATTATAGTTACATTAATATGTACATATATACTCGCCTGAAACTCAAGCCAATGATTTGTGCAAAGATTTTATCAGAAGTCCATGGCCAAGAATTTTAGAATATATTATATATATATAATATATATATATATATATATATATATATATATATATATGTATATGTAAATCAAGGTGATTGTTCACTTAATGCTTTGAGAAAAAATACTATGTGGAAAGATTCAGTTAAAGATTGTCATCATATAGTTTCACTATATTCGGTCCATTGTTTTCATGAGAGGCCATGGACTTATGATATCGGTCTGACATCACCGTTCCGGAAAACTTGCAGCAACATATTATGAATTCCAAATTTGTCTCAAAGCTGCTTTCGTCCTTTTTGAATCATAAAATTATTCTGTTTATTTTTTTGGTATGTCTGAAAGGCACAAGTTGTTCGTGATGACATATGGCTGTGGTAGGAAGTTGGCGGTGGTAGGGGACTGGCGGTGATGGGAGACACCATGGAAAGCAAAAGCATGACCGGGGAGTGCGAGTGGAATCTTAACAATTCCCTTATAAGTGGTGAGAAAGCAAATCCAACTGTACAGTTTTATCACTGTGTGCACAGGCTAAGGATCCATTACTTAATTGGAAAAGAAAACGTTTCTGGGTAAAACTTTTTAAGCATGTTCTAAAATAACAGTGAGGGTGTTTAATTCAATCAAAATCTTAATTGCATAATTGAAAAGTAGATGACAGCAAAACATTGAGTAGTTTGCCCGAGAAGAGATAGGGCTGTAGGGAGGCATGGGGGATCGACCGATTAAGAAATAATTAAATAGCCTCATGGGGTAATGTTACCAGACTGATGACGGATTGCTTTGGAGAGTAGGATGTACATGCAGTAGGATGCAGGTACATGTTCTGGTTTGTTGCACCCTTACAGGTGATCCCTCATGCCCAACCCCCTCCCCATGCTACTCGCCCTCTCCTTGTTGTACCTGTCGCGTCTCTAACGTCTCCACCCTTCCTACTTTTTTATTGTCAGGTTGTTAAATATACTTAAGTCTCTATACATATGTTGCTCACCCATGTTGCATCATGACATATTGTTTTCCTATCTTTGTGGGACTGTGCAGCCTTGTATGGAACACTCTGTATTTCCTGTATAGGCAGGATTTCTGGACTGCAGGATTTTATTGGGATAGAGTGCAAGCACATACAGTGTTTGAATCCATTGTTACAAGCATATATAGCTGCATGTTTGGATCAGTTACAGTGTACGTGTAATTGTCAGTTTAAACAAACATATTACAGTATCTACACTCTCAGAACCTAGTATGCAAACACAGACCGAACTTTACCATTTTTAATCTCTTTTACGTTTGTTTATAGGAATGGCCCGACAAGCTTCCTGCATGTTGCGTCGAACGTGGATCCTTGGGAGGAATACCAACAAAATTTTATACGGAGAGAGACACAAACAATTTACCGCCGTTCTCATGCAGTACAATAAGGAATCCAAATCAAACAAAATCCTTAGTATGCACTCTCACCATAGACGAGAGATGTTAAGACCACTATTGAGATATTCGGAATCGCACAGTCTTGGGGAGCAGATTCCTGCACACGGCCTCTTAGGCGTCTGAGTCACCCACCCTGCCGCTTGTCGACAGGTGTATTGATCGCGGACCACGAGCCATCTGGACGGTGTTCGCGTGGCGCCCTACTTCAACATGGGGCGCTGCGGATGCCTTCCAGCAGGTTAAACCACCCCTTCCTCCAGCATCATTCCACTCTGAAATTCTAGACTTTTTTTATTAATCCATCAGATTGATGTTTTCATAGCATCTTCATTTATCTTTCATTTACTGAGGAGGACTGTATTTTTTTTAAAAAAAATAGATTTCAAGATGATATTTCATCAAAACATGAGGCAAAGAAATGCAATAAGAAAAATAGAAATTGGCTATGTAGATGATTCTTTGCGAACAAGTTAAAAATATACAGCTCGATCGATTGTCGTATAATATGGACGTTTAATCGGCAGAGAATGAAAATCAAATGTAAAAATGAGTAAATTCTTCAGTTAAATAATTATGCAGAAAATTGCAGATAGTGGAGGATTTTAAATGTTAAAAAGAAGTCATTAATTAATTAACTTAATGTTAATCTTTGACCAGAATGTGTGTGTGTTGTGTGTGTGTGATGTGTGTGGTGTGTGTGCTTGTGTGTGGTGTGTGTCAGCCCCATCACCAGTATTTCATGTGCGAGGGGGGAGAGGGCGTTCGAATCTTAAATAAAAGTGTAAACTTGTGATTATGCCTTCTTAGGGGGTCCGGGGCATTCCTCCACACTGGAATTTAATTGAATTCTAAACTTAATTTCCACATTTTGGAGACTTGTTTGGGTTTAATTCTTTACAAAAGACAAATTTTTAGTTTTCCTTCTTTTTTTGAAAAAAAAAAACTATTAGAGGAATTTTAGTTGAAAATATTTTTTCAAAGGCAAAAGGGGTTGTGTTGCCACCAATGAACCTACCCTCTGGCGACAGGCATACGTCGTGTGTGTTGGTGGTGTGTGATATATATATATGTATGTATGTATGTATGTATGTATATATATATCACACACACCACACACACACAATATATATACAGTGCAGACATGTATTTCAAGCTCGTGCTTGCTGTTTTGTGCAATGTTTTGATCATTTATGTCAAAAAGCATTATATTCTAAATGCAGCGGTTTAATTTTTATTCTGATCATTGTAAGTTGAAAGAAAACCTTTTTTCATATCCAATATTTAATTTGTTGGGAGCGTATTACTTGCTAATGATGAAACCTTTTCAAATGTGGCAATGTAGATGATGTACCAATCCACTGTTATAGATCAAAACTTTATTTGTTATATTCCGAGTGCAAGGCCACTCAATCATCCCACCAATCACCATCATCCATATCATTTAAGATGTCACAAACTGAGTTGCGGGAAGACAAGGGAATTGAGGCAAGTTTATTTGTCGCATACCGTCTTTGTATTTCCACCAGGTGCAAGCGCAGCTCCAGCTGGAAGGTGTTGCACATGCGCATCACCACCCTTCCATTCGCACCCTGAGTGCCTCACGCCGCCTTACATGATGTTCCCGCCACCACCGTTTGGGACTTCCTGCGCTGGCGGACCATCGCTGACTCGGCCTCAGCCGTAGCGCTGCCGCCGTCGGCTTGCCAAGACCCAGCACGAAGAACTCGTAGGCATCGCCGACTTGCGTCTCAAGGCGATGGAAGCACGCCCGGCGTTTGGGGACTCTGACAGTCTTCACCACACTACCATGTTCTTCTCTCTCACAGCCTCCCCAAAGTATCCTTGCCACTCCCACTTTCCTTTATCCTTTTTTCCCCCTCTCTCCTTCCTGCTCCTATATCTGCTCAATCCCTCGCATATTTCAGGGCTCCTTATATGTCCACGCTTGGCTCTCGTCGGTGAGCAGAGAGGGGGTCCGCCCGGGAATGAGCTTGTGATGTACCCTCACCCCGGTGCCGCCGTAGCCCAGGAGTGCTCTGAGGATCTCGCAGCAGGGGAGGCACAGCCTTGTGGAAACAGACAGCGGCTTGGACTGGGTCATACCAGAATGACGTGGGACTCGCCTGGAGCGGAGTTCCCTGTTTGCCACGTTAAGTTCCCCCTGGTTAGTGGCCCATGGTTTGACTGATGCAGAAGAGTGGAAAAAAAGCACAGAATAAATCAGACGTTGAAGGTGCGTAAGACGTTGTTTGGGAAAAGAATATATTTAAAATAAAAAAAGAAGGCCTTCAACACATATTTCCTTCCAATCAGCATTCAGTAGATAGTTGGGGTTCTGGTAGGGAGATGTGTGTGTGTGTGTGTGTGATGGTGTGTGTGTGTGTGTGTGTGAGTGGGAGGGGGGGGGAATAGCATCATGACACTTAGGTATGTGTGTAGCCATTCAAAAGGCAGATACGATTTACAATTCAGTATCGCACATTCACCTTCAACCAGATTAATGGAACAAAAACAATGCATTGCACACACACACACACACACACACACACACACACACACACACACCACACACACACACACACACACAACACACTTGGCCCTACTAATAGGTACAGTTCCCACAGCAGAGAAAATGGGGGAGAGGATTGGAAAGAAGCGAAATGGAAGCTTATGGTTGCCAGTCCTTGCACCTCGCTCGGATTACAAAGAACAAAGTTATTTAGATTATATTCGATGTGATGTGTATTATAGTCACAACTGTTCCTGGAAAACGGAACTGTTGTTTGCTTTATGTAACAGATGCTTTATTATTTGTTGTAAAAATGTTCTGAGGATTATGAGTAGCATTACCAGTGTCGGTAATCGTCATAACATAATCGTGTGGTTCTGTTTTTTTAGAATAACTGCGCCTTTGTTAAAATCCATTCCACTACACTGTTATAGCGTTAATATTCCTTTTAACAAGTAAAACTTTTGTTCGCATGTATTCGCGCTTTGTGTTTCAATCCAATGCCTTGTGACGATCATACAATAGATTAGGCTTCAAGTGTTATGGGTGTGTTTGGAAGTCTGTTTGTATGTTTTGCACTCGTATGCACTCTAAAACCGCTTGACAAAATGAATGAATATTGGGTGTTGTACTTCGGTGTGGCCGGGGAATCGTAAAGAAAATTCAAAGTTTTGGGTTTCTGGAGAGTGGCAACAGATTGCCTTGATGTAAAGTGTGTTTTGTAGCGCTGATCCCGTGGAGAGAGTGATTACAAGTCAGTTGTTGTAATTTACTTATATTATAGTATCTCTTCTGAAAACCTTGCAGAATTGAAAAAATACTTAGGCCAAATTACGAGAGCTACTGTAATTTTTTGGCATTATTAACCAGGCTGGACCAAATAAGTTGAAAAGATGGGGTGGGTTTGTACTTTTTTTTTTCTGTGTGTTTTGCATTGGGAACTTCTACTAAGTTGGGATGGCTCGGCTCCAACTTAGCGTTTTTGCTTTTTGCAAAGTTGGGAATTATCCTACGAGTTATGAACTCCTGCACCATTGACCAAAATAACATGTATAAGTGGATGCTCTCGCTAACAAAAAACTCAACAACGACCGGAAGTTGTTCCAAAACAATTTTTAAATACGCCAATTCTCCGAGTGTGTTATCGTAAATGAAATATGAGTCATGTATAGATGTGGGGGAAATGCATTGAAACATACATGTATCTTTGATTATTTATTGTTTCTTGGACAAATGTGTTTGAAACTTGGGGTTGAACACAAAAAGTTGGCCCCACCTTCCAACCTCCCTTCACCCTCCCGCAGGGAAGCGAGTATTTCTTTAAATATAATACAAGCATATTATATATGATATAATATATATATTATATATTATATATATACATATATCTATATATATATATATGTTACCTTTATCACATATACATATACATTATGCATATACACTAATTATATATTATATATATAATATATATACAATACACATTATATATATATATATATAACAATATATATATTATATATATATACACATACACAATACATACATATTTACACATACATATATACATATATTTATATTATATATAATATATATATATACATGCATATATACAATACAAATATTATTATATATTATATATATTAGTTGCCAATTATTTAGCGTTAATATTCGTAATAATTCGTAATATGCCAATTATTCCATGATATGCCTATATGCATGGATTTATGCCAATTGTAATATATGCCAATGCCATATGTAATAATATGCCGTAAATGCCATAATATTATGCCTAATATGCCAATGTGGACGTTAATATGCCAATATTTACATCCCCATATTTAGTAATATTCGTAATATATGCCAATATTCACACGTTACAATATATATATATATATATATATATATATATATATATATATATATATATATGTATTACATACATAATACACACATTACCAGCGAAATGTCCCAGTAAATGGAAAAAGTTCAAGTTCATCTGATCAATGAAATTAATTTTAGGGCTTATAAAAAATTATTGTGCCTGCACACAAAAAATCCGACTTTTTAAATGACCAATTGTCATTCCTGTCTTGCCCAAAAATTGCCTATATATTTCGTCACTTGGCCTTCAATTGTTAGCCTCAAAATGGCTTCTGTTGCCGCCCTGCGCCAATTAGGCCATGTTACTTGCCACATAAAGTTGTGTCTGCCAGCCTAAGAATAAGATTGCCAGCCTTTAAAGATGTAAGCCGTGAGATAAGGAACAGACGAGAGAGAACTGAGAGCGAGAGAGATCAGACAACATTACATATGTTCGTATTTTCTGTTCGGTCTGTCTGCCCATCAATATAATCGGCCCCCAACGGTAGGATAATATCTACATAGAGGTGAATCCTCCACCACAAACTTACACCGACAATGCAACACACACGCACACACACAACACACACACACACACCACACACACACACAACACACACACACACACACCAACACGTCTACCTATTCAGGCCACATAAGATGTTGGCCATTTAAAAGCTTGCAAAAGTTATGATGAGAAATTTCTGGGTTATCTGAGACTTACATGCTCAGTGGCAGTTTGCTATGTAAGTGATGCAGGGCCTTGGATTTGAGTCCTGGTTGAGTCAGAATTTTTTCACAACTAGTCCACACAGGAATTTATTCGCTGTTTATTAAATAATAGTTTTATTTCTTGTCTGTTCTGTCCATCGATAGAATGGCCCCACCGGTAGTAACCCCATCATGTGCATACAATTAAATCCTCTTGCGCAAGCAAATGCAGATGCAAGTAAACATTTTCAAACCTTTCAGGGGGGGGAAAGACCCAATCTGTCTATGTAAATGTGTATCGAAAAGCACCACATGTGGGAAGGCAGTTATCATAAAATCATCTGATATTGAAACTCTAAATCCATCATGCCGCATTAAGGTGACGGGTACCTTGCTAATATATACTATATATTATATAATATTATATATATATATATATATATAATATATATATATATAATTACGGACCAGTCAAAAGTTTGGAACACCTACTCAGCAAGCGGTTTTCTTTATTTTTACTCTTTTTCTGCATTGTAGAATTAAAGTGAAGACATCAAAAACTATGAGAATAACCACATATGGAATTATGTTATTTAAACCAAAAAAAAGTGTTAAACCAAATCAAAATATATTTTCTATTTTCGATTCTTCAAAAGTAGCTACCCTTTGCCTGATGACAGCTTTGCACCACTCTTGACATTCTCTCAACCAGCTTCAGAGGGTACTCACCTGGAATGCTTTCATTAACGGTGTGCCTTGTAAAAGTTAATTTGTGGCATTTCGTTCCTTCTTCATGTGTTTGAGCCAATCATTGTATGTGACAAGGTTGGCTTGGTAATCAGTAATAGCCCTATTGGTGAAGACCATTATTTTGTCTTGTAATGTAGTCGTCACATTAAATGGCAAGAACAAACTCACTAAGCAAAGAGAAAACGACAGTGCATCATTACTTTACACATTGAAGGTCAGTAAATCCGGAAAATTTCAAGAACTTTCAAAGTCTTCAAGTGCAGTCGCCAAAAACCATCAAGGCTGTGATGAAACTGCTCTCATAGGCAACGCGACAGGAACAGGAAGCCGAATTACCTCCACTGCAGAGGATAGTTATTAGAGGTTCCCAGCTCAGAAAATCACCAAATTAACTGCATCTCAGATTGCAGCCCAAGTAAATGCTTCACAGAGTTCTAAGTAACAGACAATCTCAACATCAACTGTTCAGACGGAGACCCGTGAAATAGAAAAGACTGAAGGAGACCAATCAGGAAGAAGAACTTGGTGGGCAGAAACACAGAGCAATGGACATTAAAACTGGTGGAAATCTGTCTTTGGTCTTGGACGAGTCCAAATTGTAGATTTTTGGTTCCAAACCACTATGTCTTAGTGAGACGCAGAGAAGGTGAACAGAAATCTCTGCAGTGTGGTTCCCACCATGAAGCATGGAGGAGGGCAGGGTGATGAGTGTGGGGTGCTTTGCTGGTGACACTGTCGGTGATTTATTTAGAAATTACAAGGCACACTTAACCAGCATGCTACCACAGCATTCGGCAGCGGATACGCCATCCCATCTGGTTTGTGCTTAGTGGAACCATTCATTTGTTTTTCAACAGAACAATGACCCAAAAACACACCTCCAGGCTGTGTAAGAGCTATTTGACCAAGAAGGAGAGTGATTGAGTGCTGCATCAGTGACCTGCCTCCACCAATCACGCGACCTAAACCCATCGAGATGGGTTTGGGATGAGTGGACCGCAGAGTGAAGGAAAGGCAGCCAACAAGGCTCAGCATATGTGGGAAACTCCTCAAGGTCTGTGGAAAAGCATTACCAGTGAGTACCTCATGAAGTTGGTTGAGAGAAATGTCAAGAAGTGCAAAGCTGTCATCAAGGCAAGGGTGGGCTTACTTTTGAAGGAATTCTAAAATATAAAATATATTTTGATTTGTTTAAACTTTTTTGGTTATGACATAATTCCATATGTGTTATTTCATAGTTTTAAGTCTTCACTATGTATTCTACATGGTAGAAAATATTGTAAAAAAAAGCAAGAACCCTGAATGATTAGTGTTGCAAAACTTTTGACTCGGTTACGTGTATTATGTATGTATATATATATATAATATATATATATTATTATATAATATATTATATATAATATATATCATATATAGTATATATATAGTTACGGATTCTGGAAAACCATTTGCATTCAACATACAGGTCCCAAAAGTCAGTTATCCATTAAGTTACGTGTGAGACCAGGTCCCTTCCTTTTGTTTAGTGGGAGAATTAAATGTTGTGCCTGTGACGGCTATAGGTTAATAAATCGCTTTCTTTTTATTTTTACATCCCCAATTCGATACCACGTACCATCGCGCTTGCGCCTCGGTTCGTGGGCCAACAGAGCACCTTGCCTGAGACGGATTCCCGAGGATGTTCGAGGCAGCGTCACCCATTCCACCTTCCCAAACGTTCCACCGCAATCGTTAGCTTCACCACCCATCCACCTTCCACAAACGTTCCACACGAAACAATCGTGGCCATTACACCACCAATCCACCACGCGTGGAGGGGGCGGACTTTCTCGTGCATGGCGAAACCTGCCCACGAAGGGCTTGCCCGTCTAGGTTCCTGGCCAATTAGAGGCGACAGCGAGGTGTTTTTCGCCAAGACCCCCTCCCGTGGGGGAAGGAGATGTATCTCGCAGACTCTCGGACTGTGAGGCGAGAGAGTTTTCACGGTGGCGGAGAGCGCCGAGTTGGTCTCACGGTGGCTGAGAGGAGCGGTCGAGTTGTTTCACGGGGTGGCTGAGGGAGCGGCGAGTTGGTTCACGGTGCGAGAGGCAGCGGCCGAGTGGTTCACGGTGGCTGAGAGGACGGCGAGTTTGTTTGCAGGTGGGCTGTTGAGCAGGGCAGCTCTGTGACCCCGACTATTCCACCACACGAGCCCCGCCACGAGCCACAGTCTTGCACGAACTCCCGGACCGTGCCCCGACGACCTTTAGCCAGGTGCCCATTACAGAGGACTCCCTCCTTCGACGACCAGTTACCCAGGAACTCTGACCCCAAGCTTGTCTCTTTCATTGGCCTGTGGAGGGTCAAATAAAGACTCTGGGTTCTTTTTTTTTGTGTGTGTGTCTGCGTGTGGGCCCGTTTCTTTAAATTAGAACTGGTTGTAAGTGCTTGAATCCTTGTAAATATTCCTTGCATATTCGCGTTAAGTCTTGCCTGTGTTTTTTTACTGTTATAAACCTTTATTAGAAAGTTCCCAGTCCGTTTCTGTCCCTTCCTACATTGGTCCAGCATGCGTCCGGGTCTGAGTATAAGCGGAGTTTCATCCGCGTAATCGGTCTATCATAGCCGGACGTCCTGGGCAGGCCCCGCTCGACTGCAACGAGCCGGAAAGGACGAAAGGTAGGTGGCAAAGCGGTAGTCAGTAGTGGTGAAATTTACCGCTGCCGGTAGAGTAAATCCGGTTCGACCAGGCATTCCGAGAGGCGTGGATCCCCGGTAGACGAGATTGCGGGGATACTTAGGTACTTTGGCTCTAACAAATAACCCTACGCCACGCGATCGAGATACTGGCGACCACGGTCGGGTCTGCGACCCGCGGCTCACGGAATTATCCGGAGCGACGGCGCTACAATTCCGGGGAGTCTGGTGGAGATGACGTAGTTTTCCCCCACCTCGCGTCGTTCTCGCCACCGACCCCGGCCAACAATATATAATATATAATATATATATACTGTATATACATATATATACATATATATGTACATATATATTGTATATATATATGTATATATATTATATATATATTTATATGGCCAAAGTAGTTTTTTTTACCCTCGCCAGAGGAGGGGGTACAGTCGTCCCTCGCCATATCGCGGTTCACCTTTCGCGGTCTCGCTGTATCGCGCGATTTTTAACTCTTACATATCTATTTATATCGCGGATTTTCGCTATATCACGCGGATTTTTGCGTATATAATTGCTATTTTATATATTTATTATTTTAATTTTTTTATGGTAAAATAAGCAATTCTTAGCCAAAAAAATTAAAAAAAGTAAAAATAAAAATAAAAATAATTAAAACATATACAAGAAATAAAATACTGTACATAGTGTACAGTAGAAGATAGACAAAGAGTCGGGCGTATGGAAAAAGCAGATGCGGCGCTTCCACTTGCGCTAGTTTACCCACCTGAGATCGTACACGGCACGCTATTGGCTGATGGATGGGAGGCGACCAACCAGAGCTGGTGTTCTGTATCTGGGTTCTGATTGGCTCAGCGATGCGTAGCCATCATCTCTGCATCTCGCGCATAGCATGCATTCAGCATCTCAGCCTTGTCCATTTCACCATCGACTACAATCGCTACTCGTAGTGTTTACTCTGCGGTTTGTGTTTGTGTAATTATCCGTGAATGTTTTTAATTTATTCAACCCCTACAATGCCGCCCAACGTTCTGCACCTTCTAAGTATCTGGACGAACCTAAGCGGCAGAGGAGATGCTAACCATCGTAGAAAAAAGTGCAACAAAC
>CM068957.1:107462654-107472654 GCA_035128595.1 Eptatretus atami | reverse complement strand
GGATAAAGGAAAGTGGGAGTGGCAAGGGATACTTTGGGGAGGGATGTGAGAGAGAACGAACATAGGTAGGTGTAAGACTGTCAGAGTCCCAACGCCGCGGCGTGCTTCCTCGCCTTGAGACGCAAGTCGGCGATGCTCGAGTTCTTCGTGCTGGTCTTGGCAGCCGCGGCGGCACGGCTACGGCTGAGGCCGATCAGCGATGGTCGCCAGCGCAGGAAGTCCAAACGGTTTGTGCGGGAACATCATGTAAGGCGCGTGGGCACTCAGGTGCGAATGGAGGTGGTGATGCGCATGTGCAACACCTTCCAGCTGGAGCTGCGCTTGCACCTGGTGAAATACAAGACGGTATCGACAAATCAAGACTTGCACTCATTCCCTTGTACTTCCCGCAACCAGTTTGTGCATCTTAATGATTATGGATGATGGTGATTGGTGGGATGATGAGTGCTTGCACTCGGAATCATAACAAATAAAGTTTTGATCTAAACAGTGGATTGTACATCATCTACATTGCCACATTGAAAAGTTTTCATCATTAGCAAGTAATACGCTCCCCAAAATTAAATAATTGGAATGAAAAAAGGTTTTCTTTTCAACTACATGATCAGAAATAAAGTAATTAAACCTGCCATTTAGAATATTAATGCTTTTTGACATAAATGATCAAAACATTGCACAAACACAAGCCACGAGCTGAATACATGTCTGCACTGTATATATATGTGTGTGTGTGTGTGTGTGTATATATATCATACATACATACATACATACATACATATTATATCACACACACACACAACACACACACGTATGCCTGTCGCCAGAGGAGGTTCATTGGGTGCAAACACAACCCCTTTTGCCTTTGAAAAAATATTTTCAACTAAAATTCCTCTAATGTTTTTTTTTTTCAAAAAAGAAGGAAACTAAAAATTTGTCTTTTTAAAGTAATTAAACCCAAACAAGTCTCCAAAATGGGGAAATTAAGTCTAGAATTCAATTAAATTCCAGTGTGGAGGATGCCCCCGGACCCCTAAGAAGGCATAATCACCAGTTTACACTTTTAGTTTAAGATTCGAACCCCTCTCCCCCCTCCCCATTGAAAATACTGTGATGGGGCTGACACACACACACACACACACACACACACCACACACACACACACAACACACACACACACATTTCTGGTCAAAGATTAACATTAAGTAATTAATTAATGACTTTCTTTTAACATTTTAAAATCCTCCACTATCTGCATTTTTCTGCATAATTATTTAAACTGAAGAATTACTCATTTTTACATTTGATTTTCATTCTCTGCCGATTAAACGTCCATATTATACCAATCGATCGAGCTCGTATAATTTTTAATTGTTCCCAAAGAATCACTCTCAATAGCCCAATTTATTTTTTTTATTGCATTTCTTTGCCTCATGTTTTGATGAAATATCCATCTTGAAAACTTTATTTTTTTAAAAAATAACAGTCTCTCAGTAGAATGAAAGATAAATGAAGATGTCTATGAAAACATCAATCTGATGGATTAAAAAAAAAAGTCTGGAATCAGAGTGGAAATGATGCCTGGAGGAAGGGGTGGTTACACTGCTGAAAGGCATCCGCAGCGCCCCATGTTGACGTAGGGCGCCACGCGACACGCGTCCAGATGGCTCGTGTCCCGATCAATACACCTGTCGAAAACGCAGGAGGTGGTGACTCAGACGCCTCAGAGAGCCGTGTGCAGCAGAATCTGCTCCCAAGACTGTGCGATTCCGAATATCTCAATAGTGGTCTTTAACATCTCTCGTCTAGTGAGAGTGCATACTAAGGATTTGTTTGATTTGGATTCCTTATGTATGCATGAGACGCGGTAAATTGTTTGTCTCTCTCCGTATAAAATTGTTGTAATTCCTCCCAAAGGATCCCACGTTCGAGCAAACAATGCAGGAAGCTTGTCGGGCCATTCTATAAAAAACGAAAAGAGATTAAAATGGTAAGTTCTGGTCTGTGTTTGCATACTAGGTTCTGAGAGTGTAGATACTGTAATATGTTTGTTAAACTGACAATTACACTGTACCTGATCACAAACATGCACTATATATGATTGTAAAATGGATTCAAAACACTGTATGCGCTTTGCACTCTACCCAATAAAATCAACTGCAGTCCATAAATCCTTGCACTGTACAGGAAATACAGAGTTTCCATACAAGGCTGCACAGTCTCCACAAAGAAGAAAACAATATGTCATGATGCAACATGGGTGACAACAATGTATAGAGACTGTAAGTATATTTAACAACCTGACAATAAAAAAGTAGGAATGGGTGGAGACGTTAGAGACCGACAGGTACAACAAAGGAGAGGGCAGAGTACATGGGGAGGGGGTGGGCATGAGGGATCACCTGTAAGGTGCACAACCAGAACATGTACCTGCATCCTACTGCATGTACATCCTACTCTCCCAAAGCAATCCGTATCAGTCTGGTAACATTACCCATGAGCATTTAATTATTCTTAAATCGATCGATCCCCCATGCCTCCACTACAGCCCTATCTCTTCTCGGAAACTACTCAATGTTTGCTGTCATCTAACTTTTCAATTATGCAATTAAGATTTTGATTGATATATAAACACCCTCACTGTTATTTACGAACTGGCTTAAAAAAGTTTTCCCAGAAACGTTTTCTTTTCCAATTAAGTAATGGATTCCTTAGCCTGTGCACACAGTGATAAAACTGTACAGTTGGATTTGCTTTCTCACCACTTATCAGGAATTGTTTAAGATTCACACTCGCACTCCCCGGTCATGCTTTGCTTTCCATGGTGTCTCCCATCACCGCCAGTCCCTACCACCCCAACTTCCCTACCAACAGCCATATTGTCATCACGAACAAACTTTTGCCTTTCAGACACCAAAAAAAATAAACGAATAATTTTATGATTCAAAAAGGACGAAAGCACTTTGAGACATAATTTGGAATTCATAATATGTTGTTGTGCAAAGTTTCACGGAACGGTGATGTACAGACGATGATCAGTAAGTCCATGGCCTCTCATGAAAACAATGGACCGACATTAGTGAAACTATTATGATGACAATTTTAACTGAATCTTTCCACATAGTATTTTTCTCAAAGCAATTAAGTGAACAATCACCCTTGATTTACTATACATATTAATATATAATATATATATATATATATATATATATTATATATATATATTCTAAAACTTGGCCATGGACTTGCTGATAAATCTTTGCACAAATCACTTGGCTTGAGTTTCAGGCGAGTATATGTACATATTATGTAAACTATATAAGCAAACCAGGATAGACAAATGATAATTGCAAAGAATGACAATCATTTAATGCTAAGTATAATATGTTCCAAATCAAATATATAATCCTTGAATATTCCCCAGGAATCGCTGCTATCCGCAGGCCAGACGAGTCGAACTGTCTGAAGGACTTCGACAAACAGAGAGAGTGTCTATCAGAGGCGCCGTACGTACCTTTATGCATTTGATTCTCCTGTTTGCGGCATTGGCACGTCTGTTCTGAAACCAACCTGTAGGAGAACAAAAGTCAGATCCACAAGTCTCACCTTGTCACTAAAGCTACTGTTAGAATATCATCGAAGTATAGCCAGAGCAATGTGGGGGGGGTGCAGGTGGCCTGTCTACCCTTTGCAACAGTAGACATAGTGTAATTGTCTAACAATACACCTTCTGTCCCCTACTCTCTTTTAATTTGGTGATTTTGGCTACTCGATAGGCAATGTGGGAACCCCCTCACCCCTTCCCCCTTCGAAAAATCTGACTCGCCCCTACCCAGATAGATTGGTGATTACTTTTCGTTTTACGACAGGAGCATTGACTTGGGGTTTTGTAAAATCCGATTTTATTCAGGATAGTTAACAAAAGTTTCATGCACTATCTTTGGACATCGCAAAATTGAATCCTGATAAATAATTTGATTGCGAGATCATTGATAGCACTGAGAGAAAATGAAATAACTGCTCGTTGAGGTATGTATTGCTATCATGTATGAAAAACAGTCAATGTAATACAAATTGCCCACACGGTTTATCATCTAGACTAGTTATTCCGTCACTTCAGGTGAACTTTCTCAGCATTATTCGCCAACTTCGATAACTTCCTCAGCCTTACTCACTCCTCCACCAAGGTTTAGGAGTGGGTTTCAGTTGAGTAAGTGTTCTATTTTGATTTGTTCCAACCATTGAGAGTTTAAAATACATATGCACTAACAAACAGGCAGAACCTTTCAGACCTGTACACGTGCTTCCGACAAGCCGAGGCGCTGGCTCAGTTCTCCCGCATGAATGCGTCCGGTAGTGCGTCTCGTCGAACAGTTCGTTCTAATTCGTTGAGCGCTCCAGAGTGAAGTTGGTCGGCTACGTCGCTGCTTCAGCTTCTCTCCCTTCCTCTCATCGGCACGATCACTCTCCTCTCTTTGGCCTCTGTGCATGTGTATAAGGGTGCAGGGAAGGGGGAAGGCAAAATTGGCCGAAGTCATATCGGATGTTCGTATGTACTTTGCAAACAAAGAAAGAAAGGAGGAATTCTCGTGCTGTATACACAGTAGATACAAAGGGAAAAATCGTCGAAATGAAACCAAAATTATTTTAAACAGTATCGGAGAATATCTCAAAATATGGCATGACTAGTTAGGGTGAGCAAGATACATGGCGGTAAGCACGTGCAGGGTGAGAAGAAAACAACGTGTCATGACCCGAACACTGCAGAATAAAAGGGGTTGTTGTCAAGGCGGGTACCGATGCGTGTGCTGTGCGGTCACACCAAGGTGCCACGATTTGAATTGAAAAACAAATAACCATTCATTGCCTGTCCTCCGCTTCAGATCAATCATAATCATAACCAAATAGGTAAGTCAAACAATAACGCATTCATCACACCCAGTGAAACACGCAAGACAGACGGCGCTTCAATTGTAACGTAATGTTATCAGTACTTGTAACCCAGATTGTTTACGGGAACGAGAAAGAGACATCATTATCCGTTACTATATCATTCGTATATTTATTTCCTTCCATACCCTCGGTATCAATCCCGTTAACATACAGCAAACACTGGCTGCATGCCCAACGAAAGTGTTAAAGGCTGTGCTTCGGAAAAGTTCGTTTCAATAACCAGAATAGCGAATAGTTAAAGAATCAGCGAACAGTTCGGATTTTGTAAATTATAAGTAAATTACGTAATTCACCTCCAAAGCACTCTCCCACCAACTAGTCAGTGCGCTCACCCATTTGGAATTAGCGTTTATAGTTTGCAATGCCTACTCCGACACGCACGAGAAGCTCAAATAATTTCACAAAACAGAAAAAATTACATCAAATATATTTATGACGTAATGAAGTATTTGTAATAACACGATCCTATCTATAGCAAGCACTGACCTGCATTTGAAGCACGAAATCACCTCGTGCACCTTCGTGGCGAATTGTTATACCGGCAAACAAATGTGTTGAGTCGCTTCGAAACAAAGCTCTGTGAGAACAAGTCACCGTTTTGTTGTACGAGTTGCCATGACAATCAAATACACCTGTGCAGCATACATGTCGTGTATAAATTGCGTCAGTTCGCACGGTAGAGCTTCTGACACTTTGCATTCCAGATTACAAATATATATATAAATATATATAATATATATATATATATATATATATATATATATATATATATATAATAAACGGGCAAGTGTGAACAAAATCATGTCTCAACTAAGGACTCGAACCTAAGGACCGCAATGCTAGTGCAGCAACATATATATATATATATATATATATATATATATATATATATTATATATCGTTACTGCATGTTATAATGTATTCCAAATGCTAATTTAAAATCAAACCCCCTTGAGGGAATTGCTTGAGCAACGGAAATAATCGGTCGATGATGAAACGAGAAACAATAATCATTCCATTGCGTTCACTTGGAGCACGAGCGGTTCGGTTGTGCCAAATACACAGCGACATCGGTACTACACCACGTTCAACGGTCTCCTCTATCGAACGTATCACTTGCTCTCGCCGAGACATCGGCCGATTCAATTAGAGGCAATTCGTCGTTACAAGGCCTGTCTGCCAAGCCGTGCGTACGGACCCATAATCGCCCCCCCCCATCGGCCTTATCACCACCGTCCGTTCAACGATCCATAAATAATCGTTTGCTTCTCCTACCGTAAGCGTTAATTGATTCAATCGCCTCGGGATGCATCTCCAGAAAGAAGACCCCATTTGTCAAGCCTGCAAGGTTGCCGCGGAATTGTTGCAAATATTTTTTCCCGCCTTTTTACCACACGTCGCGTCCGTTGTAAATCCTGGTCCCCGGGTCCGTTTTATTGATGGATATCATTGTGGAAAGCGGTTTGAAATTCCGATGCCGATGGAGCACGCGGTCCTTCGACGAAGGAACATCGGAATCCATGAATGCGTAAACCCCGTGCGCCGTTCGCAATCACACGACTCATTGGGAACCTCTTAAAGCCGCTTGGACACAGATCGGACACCGTTTAAAATACACCGTTTCTGCAATTCCAAACAGAGCGTGCCAGCCGTGCGGGTTCCGGGACTACCGTGCAGTTCGTGCACGCGAGCGATGAAGATAGCCGCCTTTACGTGGCGACGTATTTACACTTGTCGTTCACACTAATGCACAATCAATCGGCGTTTACCCGTTTACGCGTTTACCCGTTTACCCGGTTACCCGTTTACCCGTTTACCCGTTTTAACCCGTTTACCCGGTACCCGTTTACCCGGTTACCCGTTTATCCGGTTACCCGTTTACCCCGTTTACCCGGTTACCCGTTTACCCGTTTTACCCGTGTTACCCGGTTACCCGTTTACCCGTTACCTTTACCCGTTTACGCACCACATGCGCGCAATTCTTTGGCTCCCCACTCAAGTTGCACGGACGGTACGTGCTGTGACCCTGGAGGAAAACTTTTATCTTGAATACCGCATCGGAAACCAGCAAGGAATGTCGTCCGTCCGTGTGGGACACTCTTGGCCCCCAACGACCTGTCTATCTCGCTCTGTCCCTCATTCTCTCCTCTCTCTCTCCTTCAACATCACCAGACATACCTCCACCCCTCCCTCCCCCGTCTCACCTCCCGTCCCGTCCCGTCCCCAGCCAAGCGTAACCCCTCGTTACCATCCCCGGTCGGCTGCTCCGACGTCGCCCATTCCTCTCGCCCTCAGCCTCGCCCGCAGTTGCCTCTCGGCTCCCGGGCGTCCGAGGAGCGCGGGCCGCCGCCCGTGGTGCGACGGCTGCGGGTCGGGCGGCCGGGATCGAGCCGGGCCCTCGTGACCCAGAGGCACACGCTGCCGCTGCAGGGCTCCTCCCTCGAGAACCTCGCGGTACGTGATGCTCTCCTTGCGGTCCTTCACTTTGCTTTCGAAAGACTTGGACACAAAAGGCGGTCAGTTCTTCCATGCCACGCTCGGAGCTCGGCGGCGGGATTTGGCGCCTCTTTCTGGGCCAAACGAACTCCGGCCAAGCGCGCCGTCCTCCCTCGCCCGGTGTTCGGTGCGCCCGACACGTCGAGCCTCAAAACCGCCTCCTTCGGACGACTCGCGCTTATATAGAGCTTCGTGAGACGAAAGAGTACCCCGTGCTATAGTCGCAATTACTCGAGCTAAACGGAGACGGGGCCTCTTTACATTCGCGCCACCTCCCACCCTCTCCCCCTCTCCCCCCTCTCCACACCTCCCCTCATTCCCTCCTCCTCCCTCCCCCACAACAGTTCCCCAATCCTCCCTCCCTCCCCGCCTGCTTCACTCCTGTTGTGCGAGTCCGAAGGAGCTCAGCGGGACGGGGTGAGTAAGGAGGGGAGAGAACAAGGAAAGCAGAGGAGGTAAAGAGGGGGTCGGTGTGATATCGAGCTCGGATGCTCATTGGTCGTCCCATGCGATGTACAAGCGTCCTAATTAATTCAATTACATTGTAGACCCGACCACGTTGAGGGGAGGAGTAGAGAGAGGGGGCGGTGCACGTTTGGTACCTTTGGGTGATAATGGGAGAGAGCGTTTCGCGCGACGTTTTCCGTCGAGTCGAGGGGATTCGAACACAGCTCGACCTGTCTGTGCAAGAAAATGCTTTGGACGGGCCCGGTGATGTGTGTAAGCTTTTGAAACTGCTCCGGAGGGCATGTCGGCCATCCTGGCAACAGGGCAATCATCACAGCAGGTGCTTGTAAACCTAGACCTTCTTAAAACCGACGACTGGTTGTTGTCGCCTACTGCTCTGCTGATCCGGAATTGGGTTGTTGTGCCTACTGCTCTGCTGATCCGGCGACTGGTTGTTGTCGCCTACTGCTCTGCTGATCGGCTACTGGTTGTTGTCGCCTACTGCTCTGCTGATCCGCTACGGTTGTTGTCGCCTATCTCTCTGATCCGCGACTGATTGTTGTCGCCTACTGCTCTGCTATCCGGAGACTGGTTGTTGTCGCCTACTGCCTGCTGATCCGCTACTGGTTGTTGTCCCTACTGCTCTGCTGATCCGGCTACTGGTGTTGTCGCCTACTGCTCTGCTGATCCGGCTACTGGTTGTTGTCGCCTACTGCTCTCTGATCCGGCTACTGGTTGTTGTCGCCTACTGCTCTGCTATCCGGCTACTGGTTGTTTCGCCTACTGCTCTGCTGATCCGGCTACTGGTGTTGTCGCCTACTGCTCTGCTGATCCGCTACTGGTTTTGTCGCTACTGCTCGCTGATCGGCTACTGTTCTGTCTCGGACTATCCGTCTTTGTTGCTTTTATCAGCCACCGGCGAATCTCAGTAAAAAAGAAATTTTACAAAATCTGTCTAGAAGTATCGAACTTTATTTACTCAGCCTTGATTATCATAACCTACTTGACTCCACGTATCATGTATTTTCCCTCGTGATTATTGGTTGATTGTTCGATTATATATATACATATATATATATATATATATATACATAATCCTCTTGCTGTCAGGCACGTCGGGCCACCGGGGTCGTTTAATTGGTTCGGGCCACAATACTGGATGGGTCACCACTCCGACACAAAATACTCAACTGGTTTACCTTTTTCCCAGCAAGAGGAACTCGTTTTGCTGACTCGAAGGATGGCAGCCGTGTCACCTTACCTGGTCTTATTATTTTGGAACAGCTGGACTTGAACTCAGGACTCTGACCATCTCAAGCCATGTGTGTGTGTGTGTGTGGTGTGAGTGTGTCATCACACACTTTACACTGCACTGTTAACGTTTGTGAACTTCAACACGAACTCACCAAACCATAAGTGGGGGCCACACACTTTCTCCTTTAATATTTCATTCTTAAAAATCAATCGCCTTTTGATGACACGCAAAACAAAGTACTCCGCGGCAGGAGGAACTGTACAATCATAATAATTCCGCTGACCTTGTCGAGCCTCCATAATCCGGTAGTGATGCTTGTCTTCAGTTATGTTATCCGTATTATGTTATATTTTGTGGTCATTATAATTGGACAGTATGTAATGGAATTGCTCTGACATCCCACACCTGATCAGCGAGGATTGTCAATTAATTGCAAATGTCGGAATGGTTGTGACAAAGAGTGATTCCAGAAGTGCTGTCGGGAAGAGAGAGCCGCTCGGAAGGCAAGGATTGCACGCTTACGACAAAATGCTTGTAACTCAACCGCGTTATGTCGATCCCCAGAAGTGGAGTGTGTAATTATTGGAAGGTGTCATCATTCGGGATGCATCACTCTCTCTCTCACCAGAGGCCCCCACCCCCAACCTTAATGAAGGGACTCATTTGGGGATGCTTGTCATATGGTTCCATGTACAATGTCCAACCGCACTCTGATACTACAAAATATGTATATATATATATATATATAATATATATAATATATATTATATATATATATATATAATGACTGATTGGGGTGTTAGAATGTTAAGGGAGATTAGTGTATACATTATAAGAAAAATCTACTCTCTT
>CM068957.1:107446880-107457331 GCA_035128595.1 Eptatretus atami | reverse complement strand
AAAGAGAAGAGATGAGAACAATGTGGAAGCACGATAATAATAACAGTCTGCATGAGTGATCGCCGGAAATTTTTCCCCAACTGGTTTGTCACATTAAATAGCTAGCGCTGCACTCACTGTTCGCCAGCAGTCATCCGAGTGATCGCTGAGGGCATGAGCCTCTGTTAGTTGGGCCACGACAGCCCCAGGTAAACATTTAGACGGAGGAACACTGAGAGATTTGGCCGTCTGATTGACGCTCGTGGTTGCCTCACTACCGCTAGGCCGCAGAGTTATCTGCAGCATGTTGGCTGCAGGACCAGGTGTTCAGAAGGAGTCCATCCAAGTCATTCCCTCGTGGCGAATTCCGTAATATATACTGTATATATTGTATAAGATTTGGGCGGTTAAGATTACACATGTTAATAGAAGAAGAAGCACTTCAACCAAAAGTAAAAAACTAGATCCACTCTGCTAATTTGAGCAAAAAAGCAAGAGCAGACCTGGTCTCAGCAATGTTAAACCAGCTTCACAGCCGGCTTCTCAGGCACAATAGACCTGGGAGCCTGAGGAAGCCGGCTGTGAAGCTGGTGTGCCTCCATTGTGCCTAAGGAAGCCGACTGTGAAGCTGGTGAAATGTCGCCAGAGACGGGTCTGTATTGCTTTTTTGCTCCAATTAGCGGAGTCGATCTAGTTTTTTGAAAGTTGTTGGAAGTGCCTGCTTCTTCGTCTTTAAAAAAAAATATATATATATATATATAAAATATATATATATATCTAGCAAATATCCCGTCACTTTGTTGATGGGAGTACTAAAGGGGGTAGGTCGAAAAAGAGGGGGAAGAGTGAGAGAGGGTGGGGGACAGAAAGTGGGGAGAGGAGAGAGAGGAGGAAGGGAAGCGAGGAGGGTGGGAGAGAGAGTGGAGAGAGGGGAGAGAGGAGGAAGGGGAAGCGAGGAGGGTGGGGATCGAGGAAGGGTGAGGGAGGGAGACAGTGTGAGGAGAGATGGAGAGAAGGAAGACGTGTGGTGCAGTGTAAATTACACCCGGACGCGTCTGGAGCCAAGCTGGCTGGAGAAAAACACCGCGAGGACACGTCGGAGACAAATTCTGCAATAAACATCTGGAGACAAATACTGTCCAGACATAACCACCGTTCTGATATGTCCAGAGAGAGAAGAGAGAGAGAGTAGCATTCACCGGAAAACAATGTTGCATTAATATAGACGTTTCAGACATATGTTCACAAACATTAATCTTTAATAAACAGCTGTGTGTGACGGGTGGAAAAAAAACTTTGGCTCGGTAATTTAGAAAACACGTTAATATGGCAAACGGCTCAGAATTCGGTGTGTATTTCACAGAGCTCGCTCAGGGTGACGGAGCAAGAACCACTCCTCAGGGTGACTGAGCACGAACCACTCGCTCACGGCAACGGAGCACGAACCAGTCGCTCAGGGTGACGGAGCCCGACCACTCGCTCAGGGCGACGGAGCCTGAACCACTTGCTCAGGGCGACGGAGCCCGAACCACTCACTCAGGGCGACGGAGAACACTGTTCTATTTAATATTTAACATTTCTCAAAAATGCTGACCTTAAGTCCAGTTTGAGGTATGCAAAAAACCACTGAGGAGATTCTGAAGCCAAGTGGTGAAAAGTTTTGTGGTCTGATGAAACCAAGATGGAACTTTTTGGGCTAAATGCGAAACATTACATTTGGCGCAAGCCCAACATAGTACATCACCAAAGAACACCATCCCTATTGTGAAGCATAATGGTAAAGCATCATGTTCTGGGGATGTTTCGCATGAGCAGGACTGTGCACTTGTCAGGATCAAAGGGAAAATGGAGGAGCAAAATACACAAAAATCCCAGAGGAAAGCCTACTGCCATCTGCAAGAAAGCTGAATTTGGGATGGAAGTTCACTTTTTAGCATGACAACGACCCAAAGCACAAGCCAAAGCTACACTGGAGGGCAAAGGAACAAAAAGATAAATATCGTTGATTGGCCGAGTTGGAGCCCTGACCTAAACCAACATAAATTCTGTGGCATGACTTGAAGATTGCTGTCCATCAATGCTCCCCACACAACTTGACTGAGCTTGAACAGTTTTGTACAGAAAAATGAGCAAATATTTCCCAATCAAGGTGTGCAAAGTTGGTAGAGACCTATCCCAACAGACTCACAGCTGTAATTGCTGTCACTGGGGTTTCCATCAAGTATTATTCAGGGAAGATATTTATCTTCCAACGAAGAGACTTATCCAGACACTTATCCTTACAACATACACTATCCAACGAAGATATTCTAGTTTTGTATATTTCATTAATTTTCTGAATTTTGGAATTTGTTTATCACTTGAAAGTTTGTGGTTACGATGTGTAAATGAAGGTGGAAAAAGTCTGATATAATGCAATTTAATTCCAGCCTATAAGGCAACAAAAGGTGAAAATTTTGAAAGGGGGTGTAGACTCTCTAAGTCTAAAGGCACCGTATATATATGTATATATATGTATATTACATATATATACATATATATTATATATATATATATATATATGTATATACACACACAGGGTGTCCCAAAGTCACCTAGGGATTTAGAAATGAAATATCATTTCTGTTTTTTAATAATTTGTTTTCTTTTCTTTTCAGAATTTAGATTAACATTTGGAAATTACCCATGGAAAACTTCACAATGAACAAAGAACCAAAATCGTGGAATTTTTTAAATTTCATCGATCAATTATTCTCATCAAAGAGCATACTCCTGACACTTCAATGCCAGAAAACCACCTTCAGATTTCATGATTCGTCGGTTGATTCAACGTTTTCAGCAATATGGGTCAGTAAGTGACTTGCACGATCTGGAAGACCACGTTCAGTCCGTTCACAGATTAATCGTGAACGTGTACTGGGCAGTGTTCAAGAAGAACCAGGAACATCGATCCGCAGACGTTCTAACCAGTTGGGGATGTCTTGGATGTCACTGTATCACATATTAAGAAACGTTTGCACCTGTACCCATACAAAGTGCAATTGGTGCAAAAGTTGAAACCGACTGATCATCGACAACGCTTAAATTACTCAGTACAAATTCAGAGGTTGGTCAATGAAGAAAAGGAAAAGTACAAAACTTGTTCATAAACTGATTATGAGCGATGAACTTCATTTCCATTAGAACGGTTTTGTGAATAAGCAGAACTGTAGGTTCTGGGATTAAAGAATCCTTGGGTATTCATCAACATGAGTTGCATCCTCTCAAATGCACTGTCTGGTGTGGTAACGTCAGAAAGGTTATCGGGCATTATTTTTTTGAAAATGAGGATGGCAGTGCAACGACAGTCACTAGTGAGTGGTATCGAGCCATGCTCGAGAATTTTGTGCGTCCTGCAGTGAAGGATAAACCTGAGATGTGGTTTAAACAAGATGGAGCCACTGCCACACGGCATGAACCACGGTGGAGCTTCCAAGGCAAATTTTTGGACACCGAATAATTTCACGAAATTCAGAAATTTCTTGGCCATCACGTTCTCCTGATTTGATGCCTCCGATTATTTTCTTTGGGGTTACTTAAAGGAGCGTGTATACATCAATAAGCCCCATGCAATTCAGCAGCTCAAGGACAACATCTGTGCAGAAATTCGAGGACTGCAGCCGCTGTTATGGAAAATGCTGTCGAAAAGAGAAGCCAAAAATGGAGGACATCTAAGCTGCATCATTTTTCATAAATAAAGTAAATTTATCTCCATTTTGTAAATTTTCTTTTGGGATAAAAAGAATCATAAATTATTAAAAAACAGAAATGTTATTTAATTTCTAAATCCCGAGGTAACTTTAGGACACCCTGTGTATGTATATATGTATATGTTATTTATATATACATATATATATACATACATACATATATATTTGTATACAGTCATGCGCCACTTAACGACGGGGTTACGTTCTGAGAAACGCGTCGTTAAGCGACGTCGTCGTTGTGCGAACATCATTTTTTTTTTTCGTTTTCGTTTTCGAACATCGTACTTACAAAAAACTACACACCTAGGCTATATGGTGTAGCCTATTGCTCTCGGATACAAACCTGTACAGCATGTTACTGTACTGAATACTGTCGGCAATTGTAACACGCATCCAAGAGAGACGGAAGACACGTTAGTTTTACCTTTGTGCTGTTCATGACGGCCATCGGTGTTGTTAGCAGCAGCTTACAATCTCCTCTCGCATCGATTATAGAAAGATGAATAAATAGCGTTTGGATTTTATAAATACGTAATCATTGCATCGATGTTATAATTTATAAATGAAGAAACGAGCTCCGTCAATTGTGATTAATATTTTCGAACAGTGCGATTGTTTTACACAACATGAAAAGCTTCACCAAAAGAAATTTGTGTTTTAATTTCGACTGTAACAACGATTTATTCGCGGAATTCTTCAATCAAAGGTAATTTACTTGCTAGAAGTAAACGTGCAAACATTAGTTAGTTTGAAAGCCGATTTCTTGAATCCCGATTTAGCACGACCCTGCTTTTTTCGCGATGACATTTTATGGACCTCAACGATCGCATTATTAACGGGCCACACTGTCGTTTATTATCATTATGAAGTATTATGTACTGTACAGCGTACATAATTGTACGTGCTATTTTCATACGACGGCAGCGCTACGTCGGCTCCATCACTCGGCGATAGAATTTTTCAGCTACATTTTTTTTCATTTTTATTTTTTTTCAGAGCTGGCAGATCCGTCGTATATGCGATCCGTCGTTGCCAGGAACGTCGTTAAGCGCGCATGACTGTATATATTCATACACATATATATTCATTTTTTGTCTTGTGTAACATATACATACAAGTAAACCCTCCAATATCATGTGGTCAGGTCCTGGAAAATTCTGCGATAGTTAAAACCGCAATTGTGGCAACCAAGGGCCAATGGGAAGAGGGGGTTCGGTTCCTGGACTTCGAGAAAATATTGAGGAAGATCAACGGCAGCCAGAAATAAACACATTCCAATTGATACAAGAAAATGAGCAATCAGAGATTGCAGCCCTCGCCCGACTTCTTCTGAGTGGTGTAATTTTTATAGGTTTGAGGATAAATCCAATATGGCTGCCAAACCATGAGACCTATGATATCATATGTGTGAACCTTTTGTTCCTCATGGACAGGCGGTCATACATGTAAAGTTTCGCCTCAATTTGTTCAGCTACTTCAGAGAAGACTTTGAAGGTTTTTTAATCAACAATATGGCTGCCAATCCCGTGACCGACGACGTCATGATTTATTTTTCTGTGGACGATTTTATCCCTAGATGACCCTCAAAAATTTTCATACTGATCACATGTGGCGTTCTACATATGCAATTATGACGTCATAACGAGGGCACCTATGATATAAAAAATCATATTCATTCCCCATGAGGAGTACTTGCTCTCTGCCAAGTTTCAATTTTTCCCTTGGTATGGTTTTGGAGATACAGAGGTCCAATTTTTTTCCTTTTTTCCAACGTGGCTGCCATAACCGTGACCTATGACGTCATAATCATCATTAAAACATTCCACGTGAGTAGTCGCTCCTATGGTGAAAATTTCGCCTCAATCCAACAAGCGGTTGCGGAGAAAAACACTCGTGTTCTGTGCTGACGAACAACGGACCTACCTAAATGCAATACAGTAACCCCCGTTTGTTGCACTTTTTCTACGATGGTTAGCATCTTCCTCTGCCGCTTAGGTTCAGTGCCAGATACCTTAGAAGGTGCAGAACGTTTGGGCGGCATTGTAGGGGTTGAAAAAATAAAAAACATTCACGGATAATTCACACAAACACAACACCGCAGAGTAACACTACGAGTAGCGATTGTACGTCGATGTGAAATGGACAAGGCGAGATGCTGAATGCATGCTATGCGCGGAAGATGCAGAGAATGATGCTACGATCGCTGAGCCAATCAGAACCCAGGATACAGAACACCATGCTCTGGTTGGTCGCCTCCCATCCATCAGCCAATAGCGTGCCGTGTACGATCTCAGGTGGGTAAACTAGCGCAAGTGGAAGCGGCCGCATCTGCTTTTTCCATACGCACGACTCTTTGTCTACTCTTCTACTGTACACTATGTACAGTATTTATTTCTTGTATTATGTTTTAATTATTTTATTTTATTTTTACTTTTTTAAATTTTTTGGCTAGAAATTGCTTATTTTACCATAAAAATAATTAAAATAATAATATAAAAATACATTTATACGCAAAATCCCGTGATATAGCGAAATCCGCGATATAAAATTAGATATGTAAGAGTTAAAAATCCGCGATACAGCGAGACCGCGAAAGGTGAACCGCGATATGGCGAGGGACGACTGTACCCCCTCCTCTGGCGAGGGTAAAAAAAAACTACTGCACATATAAATATATATATATAATTATACATATATATATACATATATATATGTACATATATATGTATATATATGTATATACAGTATATATATATTATATATATATATTGTTGGCCGGGGGTCGGTGGCGAGAACGACCGCGAGGTGGGGAAAACTACGTCATCTCCACCAGACTCCCCGGAATTGTAGGCCGTCGCTCCGGATAATTCCGTGAGCCGCGGGTCGCAGACCCGACCGTGGTCGCCAGTATCTCGATCGCGTGGCGTAGGGTTATTTGTCTAGAGCCAAAGTACCTAAGTATCCACGCAATCTCGTCTACCGGGGATCCACGCCCTCGGAATGCCTGGTCGAACCGGATTTACTCTACCGGCAGCGGTAAATTCACACTACTGACTACCGCTTTGCCACCTACCTTTCGTCCTTTCCGGCTCGTTGCAGTCGAGCGGGCCTGCCCAGGACGTCCCGGCTATGATAGACCGATTACCGGGGATGAAACTCCGCTTATACTCAGACCCGGACCATGCTGGACCAATGTAGGAAGGGACAGAAACGGACTGGGAACATTTCTAATAAAGGTTTATTAACAGTAAAAAAAAACACAGGCAAGACTTAACGCGAATATGCAAGGAATATTTACAAGGATTCAAGCACTTACACAGTTCTAATTAAAGACGGGCCCACACGCAGACACACACACAAAAAGAAAAGAAACCCCAGAGTCTTTATTTGACCCTCACAGCCATGAAGAGAGACAAGCTTGGGGTCAGAGTTCCTGGGTACCTGGTCGTCGAAGGAAGGGAGTCTCTGTAATGTGGCACCTGCTAAAGGTCGTCGGGGCACGGTCCGGGAGTTCGTGCAAGACGTGGCTCGTGGCGGGGCTCGTGTGGTGAATAGTCGGGGTCAACAGAGCTCCTCTCAACAGCCACCGCAAACAAACTCGGCCGCTCCTCTCAGCCACCGTGAACCAACTCGGCCGCTCCTCTCAGCCACCGTGAACCAACTCGGCCGCTCCTCTCAGCCACCGTGAACCAACTCGACCGCTCCTCTCAGCCACCGTGAACCAACTCGGCCGCTCCTCCCACCACCGTGAAAACTCTCTCGCTCACTCGAGAGTCTGCGAGATACATCTCCTTCCCCCACGGGGAGGGGTCTTGGCGAAAAAACTCGCTGTCCGCCTCTAATTGGCCAGGATCCTACGGGCACAGCCTTCGTGGGCAGGGTTTCGGCCATGCACGGAGAAAGCCCGCCCCTCCACGCGTGGTGGATGGTGGTGAAGCCACGATTGCGTGTGGAACGTTTGTGGAAGGTGGATGGTGGTGAAGCCACGATTGCGTGTGGAACGTTTGTGGAAGGTGGATGGTGGTGAGCTGCCTCGAACATCCTCGGGAATCCGTCTCAGGCAAAGGTGCTCTGTGGCCCACGAACCGAGTGCGCAAGCGCGATGGTACCGTGGATCGCAATTGGGGATGTAAAAATAAAAGAAAGCGATTTATTAACCTAAGCCGTCACAGCGCACACATTTAATTCTCCCACTAAACAAAAGGAAGGGACCTGTCTCACACGTACTTAATGGATAACTGACTTTTGGGACCTGTATGTTGAATGCAAATGGTTTCCAGATCCGTAACTATATATATATATATATATATATATATATATATATATATTATATATATATATATATATATATATATATATATACATACATATACACAGTACCAGTCAAAAGTTTGGACACACCTAATCATTCAAGGGTTCTTCTTTATTTTTATATTTTCTACATTGTAGAATAATAGTGAAGACATTAAAACTATGAAATAACACATATGGAATTATGTCATAACCAAAAAAGTTTTAAACAAATCAAAAATATATTTATATTTTAGATTCTTCAAAGTAGCCACCCTTTGCCTTGATGACAGCTTTGCACTCTTGACATTCTCTCACCAACTTCATGAGGTACTCACCTGGAATGCTTTTCCAACAGACTTGAAGGAGTTCCCACATATGCTGAGCACTTGTTGGCTGCCTTTCCTTCACTCTGCGGTCCAACTCATCCCAAACCATCTCGATTGGGTTTAGGTCGCGTGATTGTGGAGGCCAGGTCATCTGATGCAGCACTAAATCACTCTCCTTCTTGGTCAAATAGCTCTTACACAGCCTGGAGGTGTGTTTTGGGTCATTGTCCTGTTGAAAAACAAATGATGGTTCCACTAAGCACAAACCAGATGGGATGGCGTATCGCTGCAGAATGCTGTGGTAGCCATGCTGGTTAAGTGTGCCTTTAATTCTAAATAAATCACCGACAGTGTCACCAGCAAAGCACCCCCACACCATCACCCCTCCTCCTCCATGCTTCATGGTGGGAACCACACATGCAGAGATCATCTGTTCACCTTCTCTGCGTCTCACTAAGACATAGTGGTTGGAACCAAAAATCTCAAATTTGGACTCGTCAGACCAAAGGACAGATTTCCACCAGTTTAATGTCCATTGCTCGTGTTTCTTGGCCCAACCAAGTCTCTTCTTCTGATTGGTCTCCTTCAGTCTTTCTCTGATCACGGTCTCCTCTGAACAGTTGATGTTGAGATGTGTCTGTTACTTGAACTCTGTGAAGCATTTACTTGGGCTGCAATCTGAGATGCAGTTAATTGGTGATTTCTGAGGCTGGGAACTCTAATAAACTTATCCTCTGCAGTGGAGGTAATTCTGGGCCTTCCTGTCCTGTCGCGGTCCTCATGAGAGCCAGTTTCATCACAGCACTTGATGGTTTTTGCGACTGCACTTGAAGAAACTTTGAAAGTTCTTGAAATTTTCCGGATTTACTGACCTTCATGTGTTAAAGTAATGATGCACTGTCGTTTCTCTTTGCTTAGTTGAGTTGTTCTTGCCATTTATGGACGACTACATTACAGACAAAATAATGGTCTTTCACCAAATAGGGCTATTTACTGGATACCACCCAACCTTGTCACAATACAACTGATTGGCTCAAACACATGAAGAAGGAAGAAATTCCACAAATTAACTTTTAACAAGGCACACCTGTTAATGGAAAAGCATTCCAGGTGAGTACCTCATGAAGCTGGTTGAGAGAATGTCAAGAGTGTGCAAAGCTGTCATCAAGGCAAAGGGTAGCTACTTTGAAGAATCGAAAATAGAAAATATATTTTGATTTGTTTAACACTTTTTTGGTTATACATAATTCCATATGTGTTATTTCATAGTTTTGATGTCTTCACTATTATTCTACAATGCAGAAAAGAGTAAAAATAAAGAAAACCCTTGCATGAGTAGGTGTGTCCAAACTTTTGACTGGTCCTGTAATATATATATATATATAATATATATATATATAATAATATTATATAATATATATAATATATATATTAGCAGAGGTACCCCACCTTAATGCGGATGATGGAATTTAGAGTTTCAATATCAGATGATTTATGATACTGCCTTCCACCATGTGGTGCTTTTCGATACACATTTACATAGACAGAATTGGGGTCTTTCCCCCACCCTGAAGGTTTGAAAATGTTTACTTGCATCTGCATTTGCTTGCCAAGAGGATTTCAATTGTATGCAACATGATGGGGTTACTACCGGTGGGGCCAATTCTATCGATGGACAGACAGACAGACAGAAAATACAACTATATATTTAATAAACAGGAATAAATTCCTGTGTGGGACTAGTGTGAAAAAATTCTGACTCAACCCAGGACTCAAATCCAAGGCCCTCATCACTTACATAGCAACTGCCCACTGAGCTATTAAGTCTTCAGATAACCACAGAAATTTCTCATATAATTTTGCAAACTTTAATAATGGCCAACATCTTATGTGCCTGATGGTAGACCGTGTGTGTGTGGTGTGTGTGTGTTGTGTGTTGTGTGTGTTGGTGTGTGTGTGTGTGTGTGCGTGTGTGTTGATGTCGGTGTAGTTGTGGTGGAGATTCACCTCATGTAGATATTTCTACCGTTGGGGCCGATTATATTGATGGGCAGACAGACAGACAGAAAATACGACATATGTATGTCTGTCTGTCTCTCTCGCT
>CM068957.1:107399166-107416697 GCA_035128595.1 Eptatretus atami | reverse complement strand
AAAGAGAAGAGAGATTGTCAATGCAAAAAATCATGTCAGGAGAACACTCATATACCTGATGCAATGTGATGCGTTTCCCCGCCACCCCCCACTCCTCCATCCCTCTCTCCTCCATCCGGCAACCACCCGCTACCGACCCACGCACCAAAAAATATTCAGTCAGTTACGAACTACTTCCCCACTCTGCAGGATGGTATATGCACACATTTATATACATACCAATGCACAGTCGATTGGATTCAAGATGATTCTTTTTCTTGTTGTTTATTTTTGTGCTACGGTTGATCAGTAAGCTTGTGGGTTGGAATCAGAAAACGAAAATAAGAAATACGTTTGAATTGTTCAGTTCAAAGGTGAAAAATGGTTGTCAATAGACGACGTATATGGATATATTTAAACACACAATGAAAACTCCACCGCTTGTCGTTAATTAATTAATTTTTCTGGATCCAATATGACATACAACACTTACTTTACGAACCGCATGAGTACATAAAGCACTTTTCTGAAGCCCATTGTGACTGATTCAATGAGGTTATTTTCTGCTGTTTCAATGAAGGTTGAACAAAAGTGATTTCCACCAACCTGCAGCGCCTTTTTGCACTCTCTTCCTCTGCACCCGAAAATTCAAACAGCATGCATCAATCGTCGACTTATTTCATTTTTAGCAATGGTCACTGGTTTGATAGAATTACAAAATTTTTAATGGCGGTCTTGAGGCATCAAAAGAGCTTACATATATCGAACAACGTTTCAAAATGGAGAAACCTGATTAAGAACATTTAAATTGCCATTCAGATGCCCCCCGGGCAATAAAATGGCCACCCCCCGGCCAAAAACCCCGTTGTGCTCCCCCAGCTTAACCAGCTCGATGACAGAAGATGCCATTCGCGATTTTTGCCACGCTTCATTCATGCCAAGCATAGAAATCCATGCAGGCACGGTAACTTGAATTAGTAATTAATAACGTTTACTTAGCAAGGAACTTCAAGTGCAAGAGGAGGCATTAGGTCCTTCAAAGCCTGAACTCCTGGATTGCTAAGATGTGGTTGCCTTGTCATGCTCCTCTGGCTTTCAAATGCGAACGAAGCAGCAAGTACCAATTTTTAGTGTTTGGGTATGTATGACTCCACCAGGGTTCGATACCACCAACCTCCAGAATCAAATGGACACTCTAACTATTACAACCAACCAGCTGTTTAAAGCATATACAATATATGGAAAGACGGACATTTTAACCCATGAATGATATTTTTAACTAAGACATTATCATTTCACCATAGTTAATTCAACCTGCGCCGCTCGTATTCCTTAAATATCAGCATTAAAGTGACTGTATATTACATGAATGACCGTAAATAATTTAAGCGTGAGAAGCAACAACTTTCCAGGCTCCCATACGGCTGGCGAAACGTTACGATTTAAGGGGCGCAATTTGATTTAAAACATTGCAGTTTTATTATTCCATGCTCATTTGCCTTCATGGTGGCGATGGCATGCTCACGCGCTTCACAAACGAGACGAGTTACGACACGAATTAAAACCCTCTGTGACGTAAAAAACCCTCAGTCGGGAACTCAAAACAGGCGAGCTGCTCACTCAAGTCCGAGACTTTCATTGTGTTGACCATAACTGTGTTTTGAAACATCGTCTGTAGTCAAAATCAATAAAAACCGTAGCCGAGGTAATGTATAAACTTGCAGCGCCCACTGTTATTGCTGTGCGCAGAATAAAAGGGATATTTATTCTATTGTGACCTTGTGTGCAACAGTAAAAATTGTTCCTTGTTCTTTGAAATAAAACTACACAGGGTTGAGGGGTGTAAATATACATTATTATATATATTATATATTATATATATTATATATATATATATATATATATATTATATATATATATCAAGGAAATGGCTGGCAGGATAGCTTCGAGGTAAATGGTCTACTCACACTCTTAGCTGTCTAGTGGGTTCATATTTTGACCACAGCTTAAACTGTCAATTGGTGTTTCCAATCTGGTGAGGCATGCAGTGGGAAGTCCCCGGATGGACGTTAATACTGGGCATCCTGTCTGGCCTGGCATTAGTTTTGGTGATATCGAAAGAGCTGGCAACCCGGAAGAAGTCAGCGACCTGGCGCCTGACGTCCTGTGATTCCTGCTTCATTACAAATGACTACTTTAACATACTTAGTTATGTCCAGGCCGTGCGAGCCCCGGCTGAAAGAATTGGGCCCAAATACTTTGCAGGTGCACAAGCAAGTGGGAATATGCCCGTTAGAGAATGAAAGAAGAGATGACTATAAATTCACCATTTGAAATGCCATATTTAATTCACATAAGTGAAGTAAGTCGTAGAGTTTTGCTCTCCCTAAACCATTAAATAAGATCTAATATTGAAATTAACAACACCACACACACAACACACACTACAACAACAAATTATATATATATATATAATATAATAATATATTATATATATAATAATATTATATGCTTTTATAGGAGTGTACATTATGTAATGTATCTGTGCATTTTGTTTTTGTTTTTTTGAAAATGTAGTTATATCGAGGTTCAGCAGATAAACCGGATGGCCGCTTTCCTCCACTTGTTGCATCTTTTTCTTTCATACACACAGGCATGCGATACTTGTCCGTCCAATAACCATCAAATAAATTTGTTACGCCATCCATGCGTTACTTTTTCAAAACGGTGAGCAGCAAATCTCTAACTACAGTAAGATATTAATATGTGCTGCAAAGTATGTCTTATTAAATTATATATAAGATAGTATAATATTATATATATTATATATATATTAGTATATTATATATATATAATAGTATATATATATCATTAAAGAATTACGAGACATTCCTGACCTGAAATGCGAACATGGTGCTGAGTCAATGCACATAAAATGCCGCATCGAGGGTCAGCGGTTGCCCTCTTTGTTTAATATTCGCTTCCTTTCTGCAACTCAACTCTAACTAGTGATCGGCAGGCCAGAGAGCCTCCTTGTTCATTTTGGGAGACGGGCACCTGGTGCTAACAGGATCATGCAAGCTTTTGCTTTGGACCTCAAATCTGTCCAACCCTATACAAGTAATAGCGGGTTAATATCTATCAATCTGTCATGGAGCCATTGGCATATTCCTCCGATCAGGACCATACTCTGTACAGGTGTCAGTGGCTGCCAAAGCAGTCTCTGGCCTATTGAGGCACAATCTGATGGGTTCGCCACTCCGACAGGATACCGAAATGGCTCAATGATCACAGCAAGCTGGTACTTATTTTGCCAACCTCAGAAAGCTTGAACAGGTGAGGTCAACCCACCTGGTATTTTTTCAATGCCTGAACAGGATTTAACTCGGAGACCCTAGAATCCCCAACCTGCCAAACTTTACATTATGCAACACCAGGCATCTTGGTGCTGTAAATGTATGTATGTATGTAATGTATGTAATGTATGTGTGTACCGAAACTTAGGGATTGCATTTTTCATAAACTGAAATGAGTAATGACTTTTTTTTGAAGAAACTTCAGCTTGATTTAAATTGTAAAAACATATTGTTTCCACCAAAATAAATTTAATTGAAACTAAATGATGAACATGAAAGAACATGTTATGTGAGTTGAAAAGAATGATTTTTTGGAACTTATGGGACATCCTGTTTTAGGAACCCTCGTAAGGCAAGGCACTTCAGCATCCGAATGTTCAACCACAATATCGATGCTAATGTGGCACTGTGTAAGTTCTGATGCAGGTCCGTCTCATCGAAGTCGAACCTCACCAAGCATGATGTAACTCTGTATGCACACTCTGCGTACTGCATATCTGTCATAATATCCTTCACGCACTGTAATATACACGCTATCGAAAACGCGTGACCTCCCAGCAGACCTGGCAATGGAAACAGGTCAGCTCAATTTTGCCCAGCCTTGTCCTGGCCAGCTTCAAAGGGAACAGGATGACCCTATCCTAACAATTTTTTTTATTTTTAATGACAGCATTTTACACACAATAAGTATCACAAATAGGTAGTCACGGAACACTCGTTTAAAACAAGCAAAAACAATAGAAAATAACTACTTCACACCGCGGCCTTATCCCTTCCTGGCTTCATAGTATCCACCGTAGCCCGTTGTGTTTCCTGTAAACTGAATGGTCCATTGAGGTTGGTGAAAATTCTCCCATGGTGTTGAATGTACAAGAGCCATTTCAAGTCAAAACTTGAACTTTCAGTTGTGAAAATGGTGCCAAATGAACGCGCAAGATGACGACTGAAGGCGTTGTCGTGAAATTTGCAATGATGAATAACCGATTCATTCTCCCGTTAATTGAGTTTTCGAGGATTTTGGAGTTTCGTTTATTTATTTGTTTATTTATTATCCCCATAGCATTCCCCGTTGGGCGAGGGTAATAAACGCAAAATTTTGAAAACTCCCATGCACTTTCGTCTTTTACTTGCAGAAAACATACGTGAGATTACATGACACCTGTTTACAATAAATGAGTTTGACTTTATTTATTTCTTACAGTCCCGGGATCATTCCATATAACGTTTATCGATGCGCTCCGGAAGGAACAGGCAAGGCCATACGTAACTCTGATGAGCATCACATCTCGACTCTCACCATAGTGGAACCAATATATATAATAATCTAGTAGCCACAGCTTTACCCTGGGATTCAAACAAAGAAGGGTGTCCGTGGGCCCAATATAGCACAAAACGCTCTTTAAATACTCGCATAAAATGTGATCACCGACCAAAAGTCAAGGTGCATTGTTTTTTCTTCTGCACCTTCATTTGGAAAACAGTAAATTTTTTTAACAACCCTGAAAAGGAAAGACTCGTCCTTGGCTTGGAATGCAAGTAGCGAATCGAGTGGTCTGGTTGCCTGACGAGAGTGAAATCGCACGCGATGGAGGTTGAGCTGCATTTGGTGCCCTCTGGCGGAGTCTGGTGGTGGTTCCAAAGAATGTTTACATACGTGAGTGGGGTATGTATCGAGCCCGATGTGCATTTCGTGTCGGCAACTCGAAGTAAACAGGTGGAAGTGAATAGCAGTTCCATGAGAAACCCCACTTGCATTGGTGGGGCATTCAAATAGGTTTGGGGTGGAGTATTTTGCTCACACCGTAGAAGTTTGCTCCATTGTGAACTGATGTCTCCTGTTTCAAACCAAACAGACATTTTTCATTAATCTGACATCACTGGTGGTTATGTTTTAGAATCAATCCAGAAGTTTACTCAGTGTCCTACAATAATAGGATGTTGTGAAATTAGGGATCCGGGGTGTCCGTTCAATCTCTATAACGTTAAGGTCCGCTTCGGGGAAATCGCCAAAAACAAATGGTGTCAGGACATGACGATGGGTGCACTTTCATTAACAGTTACAGAAGGGCGATTTTAAAAATGTTGAACTGAGTCACTTTGAAGATTACTCCAGTCAGGAATGGGTGCAAAATGCAACCGACCCTCCAACTGTGGCCCAAGTGAAGGTTATAAAAAAAAAAATGAAAGGTTTTCCGCAAGATAAGGTCAACAGATATTACAAATGTTGCCCCAGATCCATCTGACATTATGTTTTGACGATACTGTCGATAAAACGTGAGCTCAGCACTGAGTCTGAAACCCAATTGAAAGCCCTGCAATAAAAGCCAAGGATCCCACCGAAAAACTTTTGCACCCATTTCAGCTGCAAGATCATTGCACCGATTATCTGGGATGGCTCAGGATTATGTGATATGACTATGATGACCGAACAAATACTAAAATAAAAGGGGACTATTACACCTGCAATCTGGAAGAAATTCCAGCAGTCCATCAAAACAAGCACTGAGGGATGTTTTTTGTCCCTAATGACCAAAAGTTTGCTCCTGTATGAAACACACCTGTGCACAAGACCCTTGTTTACCCAGACTGCCATCGTGACTGTGGCTTCGAGCAGCTGATCAACTCCCGTAAAAATCCATACCTTGCGCCAATTACCGTTACACGATTTAACAATTGAAGTCTACCTTAATGACACCCAATTTCACTGACAATGAGGTACTGACTGAAGCAATTGAGATATAGGTGAGCAGCAATTAGAAAACTTCTGTTTACTGGGATAGACCAGTTTGAAGGTTAATTGAGTGAATGCATTGAAATTAAGAGATACAAATTGAAAAAATAGAATTGAACACCATTCACAGCTGAAGTGAACAACACTGTACAGCGATATTATATAATACAACAACACAGTAACAAATGGACTTAGGGATTTTTCAAGTACGTGTGGACAGTTAAGTGTGTTTTCTGGAGGAAAACCAGTTGTATTTCCTATCCAGTCAGCAGGAAAGATAATGACAAGAAGAGAGACAATTAAGACTGCAAAGCCACCATGCTGCATCAAGTGAACAAGAAGTAGACCCTGAAACTTGAAACTCAGCTTGCTTGTCATGAGGTGCTAATGACATGGAGGGCCTTAGATTCCATGGCCTTGAAAAGGGACAAGAATGGAAAGATTAAAAAAATCTATTATTATAATCCAGAGTCGAGGCCTCGATGAAAGAGCTGGAACATTGGCCATTTTTACAGTACCAACAAAGCCAAAATTAACAATTTGGTCATTTATTTTTATTTTATTGGTGCCGGGGAGGGGGTGTAAACTTCAGATGAATTCAACTGAAGTCTAATACATTGTTCGAATTTTTAGGGAGGCTGAGGAAGGACTTGGCTCTGCAGAGAGTTCTGAGGTGGCCTTCATCTTTAGAGTTAGAGGCAACTCGATCTGCCAAAAACGGCTTGCCAAGCTGATAATGAGCTCGAAGAGATATAGAGACTGTAACATATAAGAGATATAGAGACTCAGAGATTGAACACAAAAGCTAGAATGGCACTTGGTAGAGCCGATACTCCCGCCGGGCTGAACAGTTTACATTTTGTATCACACTGATAGGTTCGGATTTGCATCGACCTTAACCAAAATAGAATCAGCTTCTTATTGTCACCTACCCAACTCATCCACTTAGTTTTGTCATAACCTTTCCACAATTTTTTGAAATATCGTGCTATACATTGTATCGTTTTTGCCCTAATCTCTCAATTATGAAGAATCACTCAACATTTAAAAATTCTCACATCTGGAACCTGATCATTCACCAAATCGAATCATTCATCGTTATCACACCACCAATCACTGCCAACTTCCTCTTTCATTCCTCTTTTTCCCACCTTTGGAATAAACTCCCACGCTCTCTTCAATCCCATTCTTTCCCTCCAGGCCTTCAAAAAACAGCTGTTCATCCACCACCTCTTATCTTCCCCCATCAAAACTCCGATCTTTTCTACCCCTGTTAATCACCCCAAATCCCACCTCCTTCAATTTCCCCTACTTTCCTTCCTGAAAGTCCTGTAATGTCCATCTTGTATACCACGTCTTCCCTGCCCCATCCCTCTCCCTTCCACAGATCTCCTAATGTACTGTTCCCACTTTTTGTCCGCTTCCCTCTCCGCCCCCTTGTCTCAATGCCTCCCTTGCTATGCATTGTGTGGTAGCTCTCATACGAGCCTCGACAATGTATACAAAACAAAAACAAAAAAACCCTGTCAAGCTGTTTGTTAGCTTAATGGTTAGGGTGGTGGCTTTGGATCCCTCGGTCTGAGTTCAAATCCCGCTCAGCTGTTGAATAAATACCAGGTGGGGTTAACTCGACCTGTCATCCTTCCGAAGGTCGGCAAAATGAGTACCAGCATGCTGGTACACTGTGTCGGAAGTGGCGACCCGTCCAGGATTGCGCCCAATAGCCAAGGAGACTGCCTAAGCAGCACCAATGCTCTGCACAGAGTATGTCCCAATCTCCTCCTCTGTAACTCAAAACCATGAAACCTAGCAGCCTAAAACTTTGTAGGCAAGACTAAGGTGAACTCTAAAGAAGTGCATGAGTAAAAATTGGACGTTTGAGTGAATTTAAAAACACCCTTTTGAAGATGATTAACAACCTCATTTAATTATCGTTTAACAAGGTGTCATCCTTGATCAGCCTGTGATCCAGCCTCTCTGTCAGCTTGCTGGAGGTGTGGGGGGGGAGGTCTTAATTTACCATTTTGGTCAGCCTGCTCAACAATGCCTAAACTTGGAAGAGCCCACAACGGTTTCTTAATGACAAAACGCTCATTAAATTTTTTTCACTTTCCTCACTCATATCATTGAATGCCTCATATTCATAAATATGAATCACTGTTACATTGCATGCTTATAAATGCCTGAAGACACCAGTGTTCATGGCTTTATTTCATTTCCGCATATGCAAGAAGCTTTAGAAGTTCTTAACTTGAACCGAATTTCAAAATTTAAACTGCGAAATTGAACCTCGCAACAGTTCAGACTGCGATTTTTTTTTATATATTTGTCCAATTTGGACTTTGTTTGACATTCCAGGCATCTCCAGGTGTTCATGGCTTTATTTTCATTTCCACAGATGCGATAACCTCGAGAATCTCTTAATCTGAGCTGAACTTCAAATTTTTAAACTGTAGAATTGACCTTAGCAGCAGTTACGACGACTAAAAATACAGTGTAACCTTGTCCAATTTGGACATTGTTTGACATTCTGGGCATCTTTGGGTGTTCATGGCTTTGTTCATTTCTGCACTGCGGATAATCTCGAGAATCTCTTAACCTCAGCCGAATTTCAAAATTTAAACTGCGGAGGTGACGCTTAACAGTAGTTCTGACTGCTATAAAAAAGGGTTCATTTGTCCAATTCGGAGAATGTTTGACACTCCGGACATCTCCAAATGGTGTGTTGTTATCAATGCTAATCGCTTGCCAAGCCAGCCTTAACTTATCACCATTTCGTTGGAGTGCTTGCTTCGGTGCTTAAGCCACTTGAAGAGTGCTCTACAAGATGCATGGTTGTTTGTTTCAAAGTCATGGCGAGACATGGCAAAAGTGCGTGTACTGTCAAACAGTTCAAGTACCAACTGCCTGTGGTAAGAGTGTGGAAAGCCATCGGTGGAGTCTGACTCCGCCATGGCCCTCCACCCTCACTGGCCGCCACTCGGTTGGGGCAGAACAAGCAAGCCAAATCTGCATCCCAATGGGAGCCATAGTCAAGCGAAGACAAGCTCGCCTGGTCTGCCGATCAGTGATGTGTCCGGCCTGCAGCATGGCCAGGCCTCCATGAGGCACGAGTCCAAAGCCACCCAGCTGACGAGTAGCATAGGGGAGTAGACTCCGGCATCTGGTCCATGAGACCAGGCCAGGGTGTACCACCGGGAGCACCTCGACGATCAGTGCAGCGCTGTCGAGGTGCCGCGCTGCAAGGTTCCAGCTGCGGGCCTGAGCACAACCCACCAGGAGAGGTCTTTGCTATGCTCGGCTAAGCAGAGCCTAGTGCTGATTAGCCTCTTGGCGGGGAACGCTCGGCCATCGACCAGAAGGACATCATACGGCGGCACACCTCCCACACGTTGCGAGTTTGTCGAAGGAAGCTCTTGCTCCCTTAGTTCTAATTAGTCCAGTTTGCTTGTAAATCTGGACTGGCAAACTCTGCAGGGATACTTAGCACGTTTGCCTGGACCTCCCAGAGCACCGATAAAACCTCTTGAGGATGATCCATAGTGCACTGATTGGGGTGTTTGCCTGCAGAGAACCAGCCCCCAAAAGGGAGACCACCTCGCTGTAGGCCAACACCACCGATGGAGACCAGGCGGTGACCAAATTGTCACTGCAGATCCAGAACGGCTGAAGGGCTCATGTCCCATGACCATCAAGGTGCCCAAATGCTCGTCTCGCAGATGTTATCATGGACTTTGTCCACCAGAGGTGTATCAGATTGAGAATCGGCCAAGAGAGAAGGAGGCCTATTAGGAGCCCCTGCTTACTCGAGGCTTCTTCTCCGTCTAGCCAGAAGTGAGAGTGTGGCTCTTTCCTGCATTAAAAGACATGTTCCTGATATAAAACCAGTTGTTTATTTTATTTTGATAAGTTGAGAGAGATGTTTATGCAACCTCTCTGATGGTCGAGTTGTCTGCAAAGTCATACATTGGTTCTTCCCATCGGGAAAAGAGGTCATTGATATTAACCAAGAGAAGGTTCGCTCCTAGAATACCACCTTGAGAGACACAACTTCTCAAGGTAGAGCATGGTAGATCAAAAGCAACCTCTGCTTCATGAGCACTGAGGAAATCTTATATAGGAAGGGACCCTGAATAAGGGACAAGAGGGGGCAGATAGTTTGGAAAACAGGACAGGATGCAAGAGAGTATGGAATTATCCAGAGATATTTAGTGAGACGGCCCTGACCTCTTGTTTCTTTTGGTGAAATAGCAGAAGTACCATGTCTCAGGTGGAATGATGTGGACATAAATCAGTGATGATGAGGGATCAGAGAGTTAATAGAAGAGAGGAGTATTGAGATCTGCTTCGATGATCCATTCCTTTACTGTAGTTTGCTGAAGATAGGGAGAAAGCAGACTGGCATGTAGTTGCAAGGCTCAGTTTGGCACCTTTATGATTGGGGAAATATTGACAACTTTACATGATGCAGTTAGGTTAGCTTCAGTGAAGGATGTGGAATAATGCAGAGAAAGAGCAGTATGAACAAAGCAGATGACGATTATAACCTTGATGCCATTAAATCTAAGAGAGTGGAGGAGTCAAGGTTGGAATGAAATTTCTTCATCTTGGCAGTAAGAAGAAGCTCAAGAGGACATGATCTCAAGAACCAATGGGAGTGAGGAACAGCAGGAAAGGATTGGGTTAGGGAAGGCGTAGAAGTTGGACATGATCATGTCTCGCAGGGAAAAGAGCCATTATTGGAAGCCTGGGTTGGGAATCCAACAGAAAAGGTGAAGCTGAAATGTCGCAAAATATTTGGTTGCAACACACTGGGCAGTCGTTTGAGGACCGATGCCAAGCCTAACTGAAATAGTTTCAGTTGAAGTTGCTACAGATTAGGAAAAGAAAAGCTGCATTGGAAGGATAGGAGTCAAAGTTGGCTAAAAGTTGAAGGATAGGAGTCATATTTGGCTAAACATTCATCACAGTGAGAGGGCGGTAGACAATGTACAGAAATATAGCATTTCTTTTGGAGAGGGACACGGATCCAGAGAGATTACATAAGGATTTGGGAGTGTAGATCAGGGCAGGGATTATGGAAAATTAATTTCCTGAAATAAGTGTTGTGTCTGCCAAAGTGGTACAAGAAATAATGAGGGAGAGACAAAGCTATATCGTAATATCCTCAACCATGGTCACTCCGACCATGACATTGAATGTTTGGAGGAACACTGCACTGTATCTATGTGGTGGATTGATGTGAGTGGGCTTTTATACTGCTCAGGGAAAAGAAGACCATGCCTGATGGAAAAAATGTGAACGAGTCAGAGGAAAAGGACAAATAAATAAAGGATTGGCCATAGCTCAGAGCAGGGGTTGTCAACCTGTATGGACTTGTGGTACACGGATACTTTAAAGAAGTTATATACATGTGCACTTTAAAGTTGTACGAAATGTACATGTACACTTTCGTGCACTCACATTACCTCTGAGTTTATGTACATTTTAAAAAACGAAAACACCGCGTTGAAAACTGAAAGGTACGTTTTCATTACAACAAAAATAGTCATGATTAATATTTGAAATCTTAATTTAAAAAAAAACTGTCCTTTGTTGGTGTTTTGTATGTACTGTATGCTGTCGAGATGTCCAGGGGTGTGTTCATGTTACCAAGCAGCTAGCTAGCGCTTGCCAAGTCTGCCGTTCCTTATTGGTTTTGAATGGAGTGCTTGCTTGAGTGCTTAAGCCACTTGGTGAGTGCTCCACAAGAAACTTGTTAAATGAACACACCCTAGATTAATTATGTGACGACGAGGATAAACATCTATACCATGACTTCTTTCGGCCATATCGATGAATTCATCCCTCAGGGGCACATTTTGACATGACATGTGGCAAGTTAGAGGTGACAAAGAAAATTAGAGGTTGGCAGGAATCAAGAGCGGGTTTTATTTTAATTGTTTATTTTTCCAAAACGTGTTAAACCCCTGTGAAAAATTCATTTGTGGGGGGGGGAGGGGAAGAGGTGGGGGGGAGTCCGGAGGGAGTGGGAGGATGTTGGAGGAGAAGGGGGTGGAATGAGGGACTGGCATTGCCTGGCAACGCCGGGTACACTGCTAGTTATATTAAAATCAATTAAAATGGAAGAAAAATAATTATTTCAGCATTACATTTTTAATATTTTTCTTTTATTTAATCTATTAGACAAGAGATGTAGCCTCTTGATCCTAATTCTATCACAGCTCATTCATTCTTACATCTCATTCTTCTTTCCTCTTTTCCTCTTACATTTTTTTTTCTCCTTCCCTTTCACCCAAGCAAACTGTTTTAAAATTTAAATCAATTTAAGGTTCATTTCCCTTTACCTCGCATTTATTACCTCACCACCGGAGGTGAGCCAGAGGTTGTTTCACCTCTGTTGTTTGTTTGTCTGTGAGTAGGATATCTCAAAAAAGTAATGGACGATTCGGACGAAATTTGGTGGACAGGTTGGGTGTGTGATAGACAGAGTTATTGGATTCTGGTGAAGTTCCAGATTCGGATCCAGACACTATAATTTTTAAAGTGATTTTTTTAAACCAAATGAAACATGGACAGATTATGACAAAACTTGGTGGATGAGACGATGAGTTGGGTAAGTGGCAAGAACAAGCCTATTCGAGTTTGGTTAGGGTCTGGATGCAGATCCGGTCTTCTTGGTGGGATACAAAATGTCATTTGTTCAGCTTGGTGGAGGTATACACTCTACCTGAATGCCGTTGTAGTTTCCACATGTTTTTCTACCATACTTGCTTGTTCTTCCTCCAGACGTTCCTGCTTCATTCAGGGATATTTTGCAAACCTTCAGTTTATACCCCATCCCTAAACACTTTTCCTTTGTCCATTGTCTGTTGATCAAATGGTTCATGTCGGCCCGCTTTTCCATGAGCCACAACACCTGTAAATAATATAAAAATCCTCACATAATAACTTATATAATCATTTGTCTGTACTAATAAATGGTGTGTGTGTGTGTGTTGTGTGTTGTGTGTGTGTGTGTGGTGTTGTGTGTGTGTGTGTGTGTGTGTGTGTGTGTGTGTGTGTTTGTTGTGTTCACAAAGCATAACATATTCTATGGGCAGGGTTTGTCTCCAGACATGTCTGGATGGTATTTATCTCTGGACGTGTCCAGATGGGAGTTTGTCTATGGACGTGTCCGGATGGGAGTTTGTCTCTAGACGAGACCGGGCGGTTTATGTCTGGACTGGAGTTAGTGTCCGGGTGGTGTTTATGTCTGGCGGGAGTTTGTCTCCGGACGTGTCCGAGCAGTGTTTGTCTCTGCACAGCTTGACTCCGGACATATCTGGGAGGTGTTTATGTAACGTTGTTTTTCGGTGAAAGCTACTCAAGGATTCTGGGTTGTATACAGTAAGTACTGCAGTCGGTAATCACACTGACTCCAACCTGCCGATTCCCGAAAATTTGCCGATATCCGGTGGTGTGTGTGTGTGTGTGTGTGTGTGTGTGTGTGGTGTGTGTGTGTGTGGTGTTTGGTGTGTGTGTGTGTATGTGTTTTGTTATTGGTATCTTCATATGCGGGTTTCAGAATGTGTAATGGAGTCTTCCCAGGGTGGGCTCAAAGCATCCACCTTCATTTCAGTAAGGGGTTACAATTCATGGACCAAGCTGTGAAGTTTTCTGTTCTCAAAGTTTGTTTTCCGAGGGCTCTCTTCAGGATCGTCGCTGAACCCCGGACAGCTTCCAACTCTAGTTCGTTTGTAATAATATTCCCAGGGATAGTTTTTAGCTCAACTGTAAAGTCGTTCCGGGGAGCTTATGGGATGGCACATTGGCCGCCGTCCGTCTCCACAAATACTTGCAGCTTCTTCTCAGAAACTACACATACAATTTCAATGAAATTTGACCACAACCTTCATCATCTCTGATGGCATTAAAAAAAATGGAGGTCTGAAGGGGTCTACAGAGGGAATTTATTGGCGGGGGGGGGGGGCAGTGGGTTGCCTCTCAAAGAGGTATTTGCTTCTCTTCTAAAACGATACACACAATTCCGATGAAACTTCACGACAACCTTCATCAACCACGATGTACCAAAGTTTGTTTATGAAATTAGAAATATCTGCTCTAAGGGGATTTAAGGGGGGTTGTCCCCCTAAATATGTATTTGCTTTCTTCTCCAAAACTACACATGCAAATTCTGATGGAACTTGACCACCATCTTCATCACCTATGATGTACTAAAGTTTGTTCATGGCATAAAAAATAATTGGCATCTGCGAGGGTCTGTGGGGAGAGGGGGTTTGCCCCTCAAAAATATGCATTTGCTTTCTTCTCAGAAACTACACATGCAATTTCGATGAAACTTGACCACAACCTTTATCACCCATGATGTACCAAGGTTTGTTCATGGCATTAAAAAAAAATCCAAAGGTATTTACTTTCTTCTCCATTATATATGTTGTGGGTCATCCGTGCCTTCCAGTGGTTGCCTGGTTATCTATTCAGCCACGACCAGGTGAGTGCCCAGGGGTATTGCCCCTTTGTTTAATATCTCTGTGAGGTTCTTTGTCATCATTCCTGTAGGTACAGCTATCAATGTTACAACTTTGGCATTCTTAGCTTCCAGGATCTTCTCACTCTCATTCTTGATGTCTTGGTGTTTGGTCATTTTCTTGATTTCTGCATCGTATGTCCAAAATCACTGGTAATAACACCTCAATCAGCAATGCTTTCTTCTCTTGTTTTTGTACCTACGTATGATATCTGGTCGCAACGCTTTTGTTTTCGATGTTCACGCTCAATGGGATCATTAGGTAGTATTTGAGCGGTAGGTACTTCCATGTTTTCAGTGATTACTTTTGGTTCATGTTCCCACATATTTTCTGGAACTGGAACATCAAAGTTTTTGCAGATTACATTATTATATATATGCCAGTGGATTACATTATTATAAAACTCTGTTGTGTCGTTGTGTTATACAGCTGTTCTGACTATGAGTTCTGACAGTCATTAAGCAAAACATTTCATTCTCTTTACAAACCCCACCTCCACCCCTCACCTTTCTCTCTCTTTTTTTTTTCATATCTCTCTCTCTCTCTCTCCTCTCTCTCTCTCTCTCTCTCTCTCTCTCTCTCCTCTCTCTCTCTCTCTCTCTCTCTCTCACCCCTCTCCTCTCTCTCATCCCCTCCTCACATCCCTTCCTCTCGCAGTGTAGCAACGTTTGGTGAGGCATAGCTCTCCCACCCTACCCCCTTCCTCAATCTACCCCCCCCCTTCCTAGCTCCCTCTCCCTCCTGCTCCTCTCTCTCCCTCCTTCTCTCCACTTTCTCTCTATCTCCCTTCCCTCCATCCTCTCTCAACCTCCCTCATAAACCCCCCCCCCCATCACCGAAGCGACGGGTTGTATTTGCTTATAATAATAAGTGGTGTGGGGACTTTTGACTCTCTCTGAATGTGTGCAAAACTAAAGAGATGATTTTGGATTTTTGAAAAGGTCAAATCATGAGCCTGCAACCATAAATGGTGATAACATGGAAATTGTTAACATTTCAAATACCTGGACATTACGATTGATAACAAGCCAACTTTTAATGAAAATACCACCGCCGTGAACAATAAATCAATGCAAAGATTGTATCTTCTCAGGAAGTTGAATTAATTTGGTGTAAACTCACGCGTGATGCGGATGTTGACTAATTCCTTGCTGATCAGTGTTTCGTCATTTTTTGGTTTCCTGGTATAGTTATCTAAATGTATGGAATAAGTCAGGACTAAGAAAGGTCATTAGACTGGCATTTAAAGTGGGTGGGCCTTCAACCAGCATGGAGTCTCTATATTAGCGAGTATTGAAAAGGAAAGATAATGCATGGGTATGTACCGATGAAAAGTCACTTCTTCAGCGGACTTTTTAAAAAACCGCCATCAAGGAGATGCTTGCGTGTCAGGCGGATAACGAAGATCACTTTTAAAAGTCATTTGTACCATGTACGATTCAAGTGGTAAATTCAAATTCTTCGCCATTTTGCTGTTTAGTCCATCTTCCATATTTTTTTACCTTTTTAGGTCATCTCTTCGAGCATGACCTAATAATATGGGTGTTGATGTCCTTCTATCCGTCCGTCCTCCATTCACAATAAAGTTGAAGCGGGAGATCTGGTCATTAGTGATCCTGATAGAGGTCGATGAGACGTACACGATGGTATGACTTTCAAGGTCACCGAAGGTCAAGGTCAAGGTCACGAGACCTTTGAAGTTGCGAAAATGACGATTTTCAAATTCTATCTCCTCCGCCATATCTCAAGCGATCTTGAAGTTGATTGCAGCATATGAATCTATGGGACAATATCTAAATGTGGTCAGGCCGGATTTTCGATATTCGCTTTCGTTTTCGTGTCACGTGACTTCAAAGTTGGCAAAAATGCGAAAATGACGATTTTCAAAATCTATCTCCTCCTACTTTTCTCAAGCGATCTTGAATTTGATTGTGGCATATGAATGTATGGGACAATATCTAAATTTGGTCAGGACGGATTTTCGAATTTCGCTTTCGTTTTCGCGTCACGTGACTTCAAAGTTTGCAAAAAACTGCCCTACCTTCAGGAGGCTATATATTCTCGACTGGGCATGGTAAAACTTAGTGAATGGTGTCATTGCATAGCAGCTGACCTTGTATTTCATGTCCATTCGAAAGAATACCGATATCTTCGAATAAGTACATGTCACGTGACTTTGAATTTTGCGAAAACTGCTTCATGTAGTTGCAAAATGACGATTGTCAAAATCTATCTCCTCCTACATTTCTTAAGTTATCTTGAATTTGATTGTGGCATTTGAAGCTATGGACAATATCTAGATTTGATCGGGCCGGATTTTCGATATTCGCTTTCGTTTTCGCGTCACGTGACTTCAAGTTGGCCAAAATCCCTCCTGACCCAAGAACACTACACCCTAGTAAGGAACTCATGCTTGTTTCTCGCAGAGATGACCGTCACTCCCGCACGGGTGTATTTTTTCTCATTACCCTCGCTAGATGAGAGGGTATTGCTTTTGGGTCCGTTTGTTAAGATTTCGTAAGTATATTGATGACTTCCGTCATCTGTTTGTGTGTTTGTGTGTGTGTGTGTTTGTGTGTTTGTTTGTTTGTAGGCACGATAACTCGAGAACGGAAGAAGCTACCAATGTCAAATTAAACCACGTGATTCAGGAGGGTGATGGTTAGCGCTGATTAGATTTTGGTCAAAATCGGTCAAAAGGTCAAGGTCACAGTGAGGTCAAACATCGATTTTTGATGGTTTGGTACAGAATCATCGTAGAAACTTCTGGTTTGCGTCACTCTCTCCAGAGACAGCTTTTATTAGACAAGGTCAGAGGTCAAGTTGACGATTTTGTAAGTACCAGTCTATGACTGATTGTTACTAGATTTCGTAAGTATATTGATGACTTCCGTCCTCTGTTTGTGTGTGTGTTTGTTTGTGTGTGTGTTTGTG
>CM068957.1:107383271-107399141 GCA_035128595.1 Eptatretus atami | reverse complement strand
GGGCACTTCAGCTCGAATGTTCAACGACAATATCGATGCAATGTGCACTGTGTAAGTTTGATCAGGTGCCGGTCTGGAAGTCGAACCTCACCCGCATGATGATAAACTCTGTATGCACCTCTCGTACTTTCTGCAAAACTTGCATAATATCCTTCACGGCACTGTAAATATACCGTCTAATCTGGAACCGTGACCTCCCAGCACGACCTGGGCATGGAAACAGGTCAGAATTTTGCCAGCCTGTTCCTGGCCAAGTCTTCAAGGGGACAGGAATGAACCCTAAACCCTAACAATTTTTTTATTTAATGAACAGCATTTACCAATAAGTTCCACAAATAGGTAGTCACGGAACACTCGTTTAAACAAGCAAACAACATAGAAAAATAACTACTTCAACCCCGAGGCCTTACCCCTTCCTGGCTTCATAGTAGTCACGTTGCCCGTTGTTTGTTTCCGTACAACTGAAATTGTCCATGGGTGGTGAAAATTCCCCATGGTGTGAATGTACAAGAGCATTTCAAGGTCAAAACTGGAACTTTCAGTTGTGAAAATGTGCCAATGACTCGCAGATGCGACTGAGCGTTGTCGTGAAATTCTGCAATGATGAAATAACCGATTCATTCTCCGTTAATGAGTTTCGAGGATTTTGGAGTTTCGTTTATTTATTTGTTTATTATTTCCCATCGCATTCCCTCGCGAGGGTAATAAACGCAAATTTTGAAACTCCCATGCACTTTCGTCTTTCTGCAAAAAACATAACGTGAGACTTACATGACACCTGTTACAGATAATGAGTTTGGACTTTATTATTTTCTACAGTCCCTGGGGATCATTCATTACGTTATCGATGCGCTCCGGAGAGGAACAGCAGGCAATCACGTAACTCTGATGACATCACATCTCCGATCTCACCATGTGGCACCAATTCATATAATCAAATCTAGTAGCACAGCTTTACACCTGGGATTCAAACAAAGAATGGTGTCCGTGGGACCATTATCACAACAACGCTCTTTAATCGCATAAAATGGTGATCCTACCAGCAATTGACGTCAAGTGCATTGTTTTTCTCTGCACCTTCATTTGAAAAACAGTAATTTTTAACAACCCTGAAAAAGACTTCGGTCTTGGCCCTTGAGATGCAAGTAGCGAATCCGAGTGGTTGTTGCCGACGAGAGTGAAATCGCACGCGATGGAGGTTGAGCTGCATTTGGTGCCCTCTGGCGGAGTCTGGTGGTGTTCAAGAATGTTACATACCGTGAGTGGGGTTGTATCGACCGATGTGCATTTCGGTCGCAACTCGCAAGTAAACAGGTGGAAGTGACATAGCAGTTCATGAGAACACCCACTTGCATTGGTGGGCATTCAAAAGTCTGCGGGTGGAGTATTTGCTCACACCGTAGAGTTTGCTCATTGTGAACTGAATGTCTTCCTGTTCCAAACCAAACAGACATGTTTCATTAATCTGACATCACTGGTGGTTATGTTTTCAGAATGCAATCCAGAAGTTTACTGTGTCCTACAATTATGGATGTTGTGAAAATTAGGGATCGGGTGTCGTTCAATTTCTATACGTTAAGGTCCCCAGCTTCAGGGAAATCAAAAAACAAAGTGGTCGGGCATGACGATGGTCACTTTCATTAACAGTATACAGAAGGGCGATTTTAAATGTTGACATGAGTCCTTTGAAGATTACTCCAAGTCAGGATGGTCGGCAAATGCAACCGACCCTCCAACTGTGGCCCAAGTGAAGGTTTCAAAAAAAAAAAATGGAAGGTTTCGCATGATAAGGTCACAGAATATCTCAAAATGTTGCCCACAGATCCATCTGACATTATCGTTGACCGATAACTGTCGATAAAACGTGACTTCAGCACTGAGATCCTGAAACCCAATTGAAACCCATGCAATAAAAGCCCAAGGGATCACCACCACCATTTTGCACCCAACTCTCAGCCTGCAAGATCATTGCACCGATTACTGGGATGCTTCAGGTTATTGATGATTGACTATATGCCGACAAAACTAAAAGAAAAGGGGACTATTACACCTGCATCTGGCAAAAATTCCAGCAGTCCCTCAAAAACAAGCACTGAGGGATGTTGACAAAAGTTTGTTCCTCCTTTATGACAACACACCTGTGCACAAGACCCTTGTTACCCAGACTGCCATCGTGACTGTGGCTTCGAGCAGCTCGATCAACTCCCGTAAAATCCATACCTTGCCGCCAATTACCGTTACACGATTAACAATTGAAGTCTACCTTTATGACCACCAATTCACTGACAATGAGGTACTGACTGAAGCAATTGAATATTGGTGAAGCAGCAATAGAAAACTTCTGTTTTACTGGGATAGACCAGTTTGAAGGTTAAATTGAGTGAATGCATTGAAATTAAGAGATACAAAATTGAAAAAATAGAATTGAACACCCATCACAGCTGAAGTGAACAACACTGTACAGCGATATTATATAATACAACAACACAGTAACAAATGGACTTGGGATTTTTCAAGTACGTGTGGACAGTAAGTGTGTTTCTGGAGGAAAACCAAGTTGTATTTCCTATCCAGTCAGCAGGAAGATAATGACAAGAAGAGAGACAATTAAAGACTGCAAAGCCACCATGCTGCCTACAGTGAACAAGAAGTAGACCCTGAAACTTGAAACTCAGCTTGCTGTCATGAGGTGCTAATGACATGGAGGGCCTTAGATTCCATGGCTTGAAAAGGACAAGATGGAAGATTAAAAAAATCTATTATTATAATCCAGAGTCGAGGCTCGATGAAGAGCTGGAATCATTGGCCGATTTTTACAGTACCACAAGCCAAAAATACAATTTGGTCATTTATTTATTTATTTGGTGCCGGGGAGGGGTGTAAACTTCAGATGAATTCAACTGAAGTCCTAATACATTGTTCGAATTTTTAGGGAGGCTGAGGAAGGACTTGGCTCTGCAGAGAGTTCTGAGGTGGCCTTCATCTTTAGAGTTAGAGGCCAACTCGATCTGCCAAAAACGGCTTGCAGCTGATAATGAGCTCGAAGAGATATAGAGACTGTACATATAAGAGATATAGAGACTCAGAGATTGAACACAAAAGCTAGAATGGCACTTGGTAGAGCGCATACCTCCGCCGGGCTGAACAGTTTACATTTTGTATCACACTGATAGGTCGGATTTGCATCGGACCTTAACCAAAATAGAATCAGCTTCTTATTGTCACCTACCCAACTCATCCACTTAGTTTTGTCATAACCTTTCCACAATTTTTTGAAATATCGTGCTATACATTGTATCGTTTTAGCCCTATCTCTCAATTATGAAGAATCACTCAACATTTAAAAATTCTCACATCTGGAACCTGATCTTCACCAAAATCGAATCAATTCATCGTTATCACACACCCAATCACTGCTCAACTTCCCTCTCTCATTCCTCTTTTTCCCCACCTTTGAATAAACTCCCACGCTCTCTTCAATCCCATTCTTCCCTCCAGGCCTTCAAAACAGCTGTTCATCACCACCTCTTATCTTCCCCCATCCAAAACCTCGATCTTTTCTACCCCTGTTAATCAACCCCAATCCCACCTCCTTCAATTTCCCTACTTTCCTTCCTGGAAGTCCCTGTAATGTCCATCTTGTATACCACGTCTTCCCTGCCCCATCCCTCTCCCTTCCACAGATCTCCTAATGTATCTGTTCCCCACTTTTTTGTCCTTCCCTCTCCGCCCCTATTGTCTCATGCCTCCCTTGCTATGCATTGTGTGTAGCTCTCATACGAGCCTCGACAATGTATACAAAACAAAAACAAAAAAACCCTGTCAAGCCTGTTGTTAGCTTAATGGTTAGGGTGGTGGGCTTTGGATCCTCGGGTCCTGAGTTCAAATCCCGCTCAGCTGTTGAATTAATACCAGGTGGGGTTAACTCGACCTGTCATCCTTCCGAGGTCGGCAAAATGAGTACCAGCATGCTGGTACACTGTGTCGGAGTGGCGACCCGTCCAGGATTGCGCCCAAATCCAAGGAGACTGCCTAAGCAGCACCAATGCTCTGCACAGAGTATGGTCCCAATCTCCTCCTCTGTAACTCAAAACCATGAAACCTAGCAGCCTAAAACTTTGTATGCAGACTAGGTGAACTCTTAAGGAAGTGCATGAGTAAAAATTGGACGTTTGAGTGAATTTAAACACCCCCTTTTGAAGATGATTAACAACCTCATTTAATTATCGTTTAACAAGGTGTCATCCTTGATCAGCCTGTGATCCAGCCCTCTGTCAGCTTGCTGGAGGTGTGGGGGGGAGGTCTTAATTTACCATTTTGGTCAGCCTGCTCAACAATGCCTAAACTTGGAAGAGGCCACAACGGTTTCTTAATGACAAAACGCTCATAAATTTTTTTTCACTTTCCTCACTCATATCATTGAATGCCTCATATTCATAAATATGAATCACTGTGTACATTGCAATGCTTATAAATGCCTGAAGACACCAGTGTTCATGGCTTTATTTCATTTCCGCATATGCAAGAAGCTTTAGAAGTTCTTAACTTGAACCGAATTTCAAAATTTAAACTGCGAAATTGAACCTCGCAACAGTTCAGACTGCGATTTTTTTTATATATTTGTCCAATTTGGACTTTGTTTGACATTCCAGACTCTCCAGGTGTTCATGGCTTTTATTTCATTTCCACAGATGCGATAACCTCGAGAATCTCTTAATCTGAGCTGAACTTCAAATTTTAAACTGTAGAATTGACCTTAGCAGCAGTTACGACGACTAAAAATACAGTGTTAACTTGTCCAATTTGGACATTGTTTGACATTCTGGGCATCTTTGGGTGTTCATGGCTTTGTTTCATTTCTGCACTGCGATAATCTCGAGAATCTCTTAACCTCAGCCGAATTTCAAAATTTAAACTGCGGAGGTGACCTTAACAGTAGTTCTGACTGCTATAAAAAAGGGTTCATTTGTCCAATTCGGAGAATGTTTGACACTCCGGACATCTCCAAATGGTGTGTTGTTATCAATGCTAATCGCTTGCCAAGCCAGCCTTAACTTATCAACCATTTCGTTGGAGTGCTTGCTTCGGTGCTTAAGCCACTTGAAGAGTGCTCTACAAGATGCATGGTTGTTTGTTTCAAAGTCATGGCGAGACATGGCAAAAGTGCGTGTACTGTCAAACAGTTCAAGTACCAACTGCCTGTGGTAAGAGTGTGAAAGCCATCGGTGGAGTCTGACTCCGCCATGGCCCTCCACCCTCCACTGGCCGCCACTCGGTTGGGGCAGAACAAGCAAGCCAAATCTGCATCCCAATGGGAGCCATATCAAGCGAAGACCAAGCTCGCCTGGTCTGCCGATCAGTGATGTGTCCGGCCTGCAGCATGGCCAGGCCTCCATGAGGCACGAGTCCAAAGCCACCCAGCTGACGAGTAGCATAGGGGAGTAGACTCCGGCATCTGGTCCATGAGACCAGGCCAGGGTGTACCACCGGGAGCACCTCGACGATCAGTGCAGCGCTGTCGAGGTGCCGCGCTGCAAGGTTCCAGGCTGCGGGCCTGAGCACAACCCACCAGGAGAGGTCTTTGCTATGCTCGGCTAAGCAGAGCCTAGTGCTGATTAGCCTCTTGGGGGGAACGCTCGGACCCATCGACCAGAAGGACATCATACGGCGGCACACCTCCACACGTTGCGAGTTTGGCGAAGGAAGCTCTTGCTCCCTTAGTTCTAATTAGTCCAGTTTGCTTGTAAATCTGGACTGGCAAACTCTGCAGGGATACTTAGCACGTTTGCCTGGACCTCCCAGAGCACCGATAAAACCTCTTTGAGGATGATCCCATAGTGCACTGATTGGGGTGTTTGCCTGCAGAGAACCAGCCCCCAAAAGGGAGACCACCTCGCTGTAGGCCAACACCACCGATGGAGACCAGGCGGTGACCAAATTGTCACTGCAGATCCAGAACGGCTGAAGGGCTCATGTCCCATGACCATCAAGGTGCCCAAATGCTCGTCTCGCAGATGTTATCATGGACTTTGTCCACCAGAGGTGTATCAGATTGAGAATCGGCCAAGAGAGAAGGAGGCCTATTAGGAGCCCCTGCTTACTCGAGGCTTCTTCTCCGTCTAGCCAGAAAGTGAGAGTGTGGCTCTTTCCTGCATTAAAAGACATGTTCCTGATATAAAACCAGTTGTTTATTTTATTTTGATAAGTTGAGAGAGATGTTTATGCAACCTCTCTGATGGTCGAGTTGTCTGCAAAGTCATACATTGGTTCTTCCCATCGGGAAAAGAGGTCATTGATATTAACCAAGAGAAGGTTCGCTCCTAGAATACCACCTTGAGAGACACCAACTTCTCAAGGTAGAGCATGGTAGATCAAAAGCAACCTCTGCTCATGAGCACTGAGGAAATCTTATATAGGAAGGGACCCTGAATAAGGGACAAGAGGGGGCAGATAGTTTGGAAAACAGACAGGATGCAGAGAGTATGGAATTATCCAGAGATATTTAGTGAGACGGCCCTGACCTCTTGTTTCTTTTGGTGAAATACAGAAGTACCATGTCTCAGGTGGAATGATGTGGACATAAATCAGTGATGATGAGGGATCAGAGAGTTATAGAAGAGAGGAGTATTGAGATCTGCTTCGATGATCCATTCCTTTACTGTAGTTTGCTGAAGATAGGGAGAAAGCAGACTGGCATGTAGTTGCAAGGCTCAGTTTTGGCACCTTTATGTAATTGGGGAAATATTGACAACTTACATGATGCAGTTAGGTTAGCTTCAGTGAAGGATGTGGAATAATGCAGAGAAAGAGCAGTATGAACAAAGCAGATGACGATTATAACCTTGATGCCATTAAATCTAAGAGGAGTGGAGGAGTCAAGGTTGGAATGAAATCTTCATCTTGGCAGTAGAGAAGCTCAAGAGGACATGATCTCAAGAACCAATGGGAGCTGAGGAACAGCAGGAAAGGATTGGGTTAGGGAAGGCGTAGAAGTTGGACATGATCATGTCTCGCAGGGAAAAGGAGCCATTATTGGAGCGCTGGGTTGGGAATCCAACAGAAAAGGTGAAGCCTGAAATGTCGCAAAAATATTTGGTTGCAACACACTGGGCAGTCGTTTGAGGACCGATGCCAAGCCACTGAAATAGTTTCAGTTGAAGTTGCTACAGATTAGGAAAAGAAAAGCTGCATTGGAAGGATAGGAGTCAAAGTTGGCTAAAAGTTGAAGGATAGGAGTCATATTTGGCTAAACATTCATCACAGTGAAGGGCGGTAGACAATGTACAGAAATATAGAATTCTTATGGAGAGGGACACGGATCCAGAGAGATTACATAAGGATTTGGGAGTGTAGATCAGGGCAGGGATTATGGAAAATTAATTTCCTGAAATAAGTGTTGTGTCTGCCAAAGTGGTACAAGAAATAATGAGGGAGAGACAAAGTATATCGTAATATCCTCAACCATGGTCACTCCGACCATGACATTGAATGTTTGGAGGAACACTGCACTGTATCTATGTGGTGGATTGATGTGAGTGGGCTTTTATACTGCTCAGGGGAAAAGAAGACCATGCCTGATGGAAAAATGTGAACGAGTCAGAGGAAAAGGACAAATAAATAAAGGATTGGCCATAGCTCAGAGCAGGGGTTGTCAACCTGTATGGTTGTGGTACACGGATACTTTAAAGAAGTTATATACATGTGCACTTTAAAGTTGTACGAAATGTACATGTACACTTTCGTGCACTCAACATTACCTCTGAGTTTATGTACATTTTAAAAACGAAAACAACGCGTTGAAAACTGAAAGGTACGTTTTCATTACAACAAAAATAGTCATGATTAATATTTGAAATCTTTAATTTAAAAAAAACTGTCCTTTTGTTGGTGTTTTGTATGTACTGTATGCTGTCGAGATGTCCAGGGGTGTGTTCAGTTACCAAGCAGCTAGCTAGCGCTTGCCAAGTCTGCCGTTCCTTATTGGTTTTGAATGGAGTGCTTGCTTGAGTGCTTAAGCCACTTGGTGAGTGCTCCACAAGAAACTTGTTAAATGAACACACCCTAGATTAATTATGTGACGACGAGGATAAACATCTATACCATGACTTCTTTCGGCCATATCGATGAATTCATCCCTCAGGGGCACATTTTGACATGACATGTGCAAGTTAGAGGTGACAAAGAAAATTAGAGGTTGGCAGGAATCAAGAGCGGGTTTTATTTTAATTGTTTATTTTTCCAAAACGTGGTTAAAACCCCTGTGAAAAATTCATTTGTGGGAGGGGGAGGGGAAGAGGTGGGGGTGGGAGTCCGGAGGGAGTGGGAGGATGTTGGAGGAGAAGGGGTGGAATGAGGGACTGGCATTGCCTGGCAACGCCCGGTACCACTGCTAGTTATATTTAAAATCAATTAAAATGGAAGAAAAATAATTATTTCAGCATTACATTTTTAATATTTTTCTTTTATTTAATCTATTAGACAGAGATGTAGCCTCTTGATCCTAATTCTATCACAGCTCATTCATTCTTACATCTCATTCTTCTTTCCTCTTTCCTCTTACATTTTTTTTTTCTCCTTCCCTTTCACCCAAGCAAACTGTTTTAAAATTAAATCAATTTAAGGTTTCATTTCCCTTTACTCGCATTTATTACCTCCACCACCGGAGGTGGACAGAGGTTGTTTTCACCTCTGTCTGTTTGTTTGTTCTGTGAGTAGATATCTCAAAAAGTAATGGACGATTCGGACGAAATTTGGTGGACAGGTTGGGTGTGTGATAGACAGAGTTATTGGATTCTGGTGAAGTTCCAGATTCGGATCCAGACACTATAATTTTAAAGTGATTTTTTTAAACCAAAATGACATGGACAGATTATGACAAAACTTGGTGGATGAGACGATGAGTTGGGTAAGTGGCAAGAACAAGCCTATTCGAGTTTGGTTAGGGTCTGGATGCAGATCCGGTCTTCTTGGTGGGATACAAAATGTCATTTGTTCAGCTTGGTGGAGGTATACACTCTACCGAATGCCGTTGTAGTTTCCACATGTTTTTCTACCATACTGCTTGTTCTTCCCCAGACGTTCCTGCTTCATTCAGGGATATTTTGCAAACCTTCAGTTTATACCCCATCCCTAACACTTTTCCTTTGTCCATTGTCTGTTGATCAATGGTTCATGTCGGCCCGCTTTCCATGACCAACACCTGTAAATAAATTAAAATCCCTCACATAATAACTTATATAATCATTTGTCTGTACTAATAAAATGGGTTGTGTGTGTGTGTGTTGTGTGTGTGTGTGTGTGGTGTGTGTGTGTGTGTGTGTGTGTGTTGTGTGTTGTTCACAAAGCATAACATATTCTATGGGCAGGGTTTGTCTCCAGACATGTCTGGATGGTATTTATCTCGGACGTGTCCAGATGGGAGTTTGTCTATGGACGTGTCCGGATGGGAGTTTGTCTCTAGACGAGACCGGGCAGGGTTTATGTCTGGACTGGAGTTAGTGTCCGGGTGGTGTTTATGTCTGGACGGGAGTTTGTCTCCGGACGTGTCCGAGCAGTGTTTGTCCTGCACAGCTTGACTCCGGACATATCTGGGAGGTGTTTATGTAACGTTGTTTTTCGGTGAAAGCTACTCAAGGATTCTGGTTGTTATACAGTAAGTACTGCAGTCGGTAATCACACTGACTCCAACCTGCGATTCCCGAAAATTTGCCGATATCCGGTGTGTGTGTGTGTGTGTGTGTGTGTTGTGTGTGTGTGTGTGTGTGTGTGTGTGTTGTGTGTGTGTGTTTGTGTGTGTGTGTATGTGTTTTGTTATTGGTATCTTCATATGCGGGTTTCAGAATGTGTAATGGAGTCTTCCCAGGGTGGGCTCAAAGCATCCACCTTCATTTCAGTAAGGGGTTACAATTCATGGACCAAGCTGTGAAGTTTTCTGTTCTCAAAGTTTTGTTCCGAGGGCTCTCTTCAGGATCGTCGCTGAACCCCGGACAGCTTCCAACTCTAGTTCGTTTGTAATAATATTCCCAGGGATAGTTTTTAGCTCAACTGTAAAGTCGTTCCGGGGAGCTTATGGGATGGCACATTGGCCGTCCGTCCGTCCACAAATACTTGCAGCTTCTTCTCAGAAACTACACATACAATTTCAATGAAATTTGACCACAACCTTCATCATCTCTGATGGCATTAAAAAAAATGGAGGTCTGAAGGGGTCTACAGAGGGAATTTATTGGGGGGGGGGGGCAGTGGGTTGCCTCCTCAAAGAGGTATTTGCTTTCTTCTAAAACGATACACACAATTCCGATGAAACTTCACGACAACCTTCATCAACCACGATGTACCAAAGTTTGTTTATGAAATTAGAAATATCTGCTCTAAGGGGATTTAAGGGGGTTGTCCCCCTAAATATGTATTTGCTTTCTTCTCCAAAACTACACAGCAAATTCTGATGGAACTTGACCACCATCTTCATCACCTATGATGTACTAAAGTTTGTTCATGGCATAAAAAATAATTGGCATCTGCGAGGGTCTGTGGGGAGAGGGGGTTTGCCCCTCAAAATATGCATTTGCTTTCTTCTCAGAAACTACACATGCAATTTCGATGAAACTTGACCACAACCTTTATCACCCATGATGTACCAAGGTTTGTTCATGGCATTAAAAAAAATCCAAAGATTTTACTTTCTTCTCCATTATATATGTTGTGGGTCATCCGTGCCTTCCAGTGGTTGCCTGGTTATCTTATTCAGCCACGACCAGGTGAGTGCCCAGGGGTATTGCCCCTTTGTTTAATATCTCTGTGAGGTTCTTTGTCATCATTCCTGTAGGTACAGCTATCAATGTTACAACTTTGGCATTCTTTAGCTTCCAGGATCTTCTCACTTCATTCTTGATGTCTTGGTGTTTGGTCATTTTCTTGATTTCTGCATCGTATGTCCAAAATCACTGGTAATAACACCTCAATCAGCAATGCCTTCTTCTCTTGTTTTTGTACCTACGTATGATATCTGGTCGCAACGCTTGTTTTCGATGTTCACGCTCAATGGGATCATTAGGTAGTATTTGAGCGGTAGGTACTTCCATGTTTTCAGTGATTACTTTTGGTTCATGTTCCCACATATTTTCTGGAACTGGAACATCAAAGTTTTTGCAGATTACATTATTATATTATGCCAGTGGATTACATTATTATAAAAACTCTGTTGTGTCGTTGTGTATACAGCTGTTCTGACATGAGTTCTGACAGTCATTAAGCAAAACATTTCATTCTCTTTACAAACCCCACCTCCACCCCTCACCTTTCTCTCTTCTTTTTTTCATTCTCTCTCTCTCTCTCTCTCTCTCTCTCTCTCTCTCTCTCTCTCTCTCTCTCTCTCTCACCCCCTCTCTCTCTCTCATCCCCTCCTCACATCCCTTCCTCTCGCAGTGTAGCAACGTTTGGTGAGGCATAGCTCTCCCCACCCCTACCCCCTTCCTCAATCTACCCCCCCCCTTCCTAGCTCCCCTCTCCCTCCTGCCTCCTCTCTCTCCCCTCCCTCTCTCCACTTTCTCTCTATCTCCCTTCCCTCCATCCTCTCTCAACCTCCCTCATAAACCCCCCCCCCATCACCGAAGCGACGGGTTGTATTTGCTTATAATAAATAAGTGGTGTGGGGACTTTGACTCTCTCTGAATGTGTGCAAAACTAAAGAGATGATTTTGGATTTTTGAAAAGGTCACAATCATGAGCCTGCAACCATAAATGGTGATAACATGGAAATTGTTAACAATTTCAAATACCTGGACATTACGATTGATAACAAGCCAACTTTTAATGAAAATACCACCGCCGTGAACAATAAATCAATGCAAAGATTGTATCTTCTCAGGAAGTTGAATTAATTTGGTGTAAACTCACGCGTGATGCGGATGTTGACTAATTCCTTGCTGATCAGTGTTTCGTCATTTAATTTGGTTTCCTGGTATAGTTATCTAAATGTATGGAATAAGTCAGGACTAAGAAAGGTCATTAGACTGGCATTTAAAGTGGGTGGGCCTTCAACCAGCATGGAGTCTCTATATTAGCGAGTATTGAAAAGGAAAGATAATGCATGGGTATGTACCGATGAAAGTCACTTCTTCAGCGGACTTTTTTTAAAACCGCCATCAAGGAGATGCTTGCGTGTCAGGCGGATAACGAAGATCACTTTTAAAAGTCATTTGTACCATGTACGATTCAAGTGGTAAATTCAAATTCTTCGCCATTTTGCTGTTTAGTCCATCTTCCATATTTTTTTACCCTTTTTAGGTCATCTCTTCGAGCATGACCTAATAATATGGGTGTTGATGTCCTTCTATCCGTCGTCCGTCCATTCACAATAAAGTTGAAGCGGGAGATCTGGTCATTAGTGATCCTGATAGAGGTCGATGAGACGTACACGATGGTATGACTTTCAAGGTCACCGAAGGTCAAGGTCAAGGTCACGAGACCTTTGAAGTTGCGAAAATGACGATTTTCAAATTCTATCTCCTCCGCCATATCTCAAGCGATCTTGAAGTTGATTGCAGCATATGAATCTATGGGACAATATCTAAATGTGGTCAGGCCGGATTTTCGATATTCGCTTTCGTTTTCGTGTCACGTGACTTCAAAGTTGGCAAAAATGCGAAAATGACGATTTTCAAAATCTATCTCCTCCTACTTTTCTCAAGCGATCTTGAATTTGATTGTGGCATATGAATGTATGGGACAATATCTAAATTTGGTCGGGACGGATTTTCGAATTTCGCTTTCGTTTTCGCGTCACGTGACTTCAAAGTTTGCAAAAACTGCCCTACCTTCAGAGGCTATATATTCTCGACTGGGCATGGTAAAACTAGTGAATGGTGTCATTGCATAGCAGCTGACCTTGTATTTCATGTCCATTCGAAAGAATACCGATATCTTCGAATAAGTACATGTCACGTGACTTTGAAATTTGCGAAAACTGCTTCATGTAGTTGCAAAATGACGATTGTCAAAATCTATCTCCTCCTACATTTCTTAAGTTATCTTGATGATTGTGGCATTTAAGCTATGGGACAATATAGATTTGATCGGGCCGGATTTTCGATATTCGCTTTCGTTTTCGCGTCACGTGACTTCAAAGTTGGCCAAAAATCCCTCCTGACCCAGAACACTACACCCTAGTAACAGGAACTCATGCTTGTTTCTCGCAGAGATGACCGTCACTCCCGCACGGGGGTATTTTTTCTCATTACCCTCGCTAGATGAGAGGGTATTGCTTTTGGGTCCGTTTGTTAAGATTTCGTAAGTATATTGATGACTTCCGTCATCTGTTTGTGTGTTTGTGTGTGTGTGTGTTTGTGTGTTTGTTTGTTTGTAGGCACGATAACTCGAGAACGGAAGAAGCTACCAATGTCAAATTAAACCACGTGATTCAGGAGGGTGATGGTTAGCGCTGATTAGATTTTGGTCAAAATCGGTCAAAGTCAAGGTCACAGTGAGGTCAAACATTCGATTTTTGATGGTTTGGTACAGAATCATCGTAGAAACTTCTGGTTTGCGTCACTACCTTCTCCAGAGACAGCTTTTATTAGACAAGGTCAGAGGTCAAGTTGACGATTTTGTAAGTACCAGTCTATGACTGATTGTTACTAGATTTCGTAAGTATATTGATGACTTCCGTCCTCTGTTTGTGTGTGTGTTTGTTGTGTGTGTGTTTGTGTGTTTGTTTGTAGGCACGATAACTCGATAACGGAAGAAGCTACCAATGTCAAATTACACCACGTGATTCAGGAGGGTGATGGTAGTGCTGATTAGATGTTGGTCAAAATCGGTCAAAGGTCAAGGTCACAGTGAGGTCAAACATAATTCCATAAATTCATGTGGAGAAATGGAGTATTTTTGCTTCGATCGACGTTACGAGTTCGTTTTAACTTCGATTTTAATTTTGTCTTCGGTTTTTGCGATCGCTTAGGACGCTTAAAACTCGGTTGTCGAAATTCTGGTAAAAATCGGATGTTTTGGAGACGTTTTAAGATTGTATAAAAATTATTTCACTCGCCGCGTCACGGGTCGTCACATGGTGCAGCGCGCTCGAGCAGAGGCGTCGTTGATCACGTAAAGTTTTCCGTGTGCGCGCTGACGGTGTTTTCGATAAAGATGGTTTTAAAGTCATTTTTTTTATCCCAATAAAGGTTATCGTCGCATGCCTGACTCGCTAAGCCGTCGGATTATGTAAAGATTGTTGGTGGATGGCCGAATATTACGGTTTTGTGACTTTGATAAAATAATATTAAATAATTGCGTGGAGAAATGGAGATTTTTGCTTCGGTCGATGTTACGATTTTTGATGGTTTGGTACAGAATCATCGTAGAAACTTCTGGTTTGCGTCGCTACCTTCTCTAGAGACAGCTTTTTTTAGACAAGGTCAGAGGTCAAGTTGACAATTTCGTAAGTACCAGTCTATGACTGCTTGTTACTTACGAAATCTAAAGATTTTGTAAGTATATTGATGACTTCCGTTTCTGTTTGTTTGTTTGTTTGTAGGCACGATAACTCGAGAACGGAAGAAGCTACCAATGTCAAATTACATCAGGTGATTCAGGAGGGTGATGGCTAGCGCTGATTAGATTTTGGTCAAAATCGGTCAAAGGTCAAGGTCACAGTGAGGTCAAACATAATTTCGTAAATTAACATGGAGAAATGTGAGTATTTTTGCTTCGGTCGACGTTACGAGTTCGTTTTAACTTCGATTTTAATTTGTCTTCGTTTTTGCGATCGCTTAGGACGCTTAAACTCGGTTGTCGAAATTCTGGTAAAAATCGGATGTTTTGGAGACGTTTTAAGATTGTATAAAAAATATTTCACTCGAAGCGTCAAGGGTCGTCCCATGATGCATTGCGCTCGAGCAGACGTCACGGGTCGTCCATGACATTGCGCTCGAGGAGACGTCACGGGTCGTCCCATTATGCAGTGCGCTCAAGCAGACATGTCGTTGAGGACATTAAGGTTTTGCATGGAGAAATGGAGATTTTTTGCTTCGCTCGACGTTACGAGTTCGTTTTAACTTCGATTTTAATTTTGTCTTCGGTTTTTGCGATCGCTTAGGACGCTTAAAACTCGGTTGTCGAAATTCTGGAACAGCGATGAATAACTGATATATATAATAAATAATAAGTCTTTATCAGATTCTTTTGAAAAGTAATACACCTATTATCTGGAATATCCTGCTGGTACTGAATCACTTAAAAAAAAAAAAATGGAATTTTTATAAGAAATCTAGTTTTTGTCTGGGACTCATTATCTGCAAACCACAGTGTAAAATCGTAGACCACAATGAATTCAGAATTCAAGCTCCCCTTGGGCTTCTGACTGATTCATGCTTTTATTAGACAAGGTCAGAGGTCAAGTTGACGATTTCGTAAGTACCAGTCTATGACTGCTTGTTTGTTTGTTTGTGTGTTTGTTTGTGTGTGTGTTTGTTTGTAGGCACGATAACTCGAGAACGGAAGAAGCTACCAATGTCAAATTACACCACGTGATTCAGGAGGGTGATGGCTCGCGCTGATTAGATTTTGGTCAAAATCGGTCAAAGGTCAAGGTCACGGTGAGTCAAACATTCGATTTTTGATGGTTTGGTACAGAATCATCGTAGAAACTTCTGGTTTGCGTCGCTACCTTCTCTGGAGACAGCTTTTATTAGACAAGGTCAGAGGTCAAGTTGACGATTTCGTAAGTACCAGTCTATGACTGCTTGTTTGTTCCTTGCAAAATCAAAGATTTTTCAAGTTTATTGGTCAGTCGATTTTGTTATTCTGTCTGTCTGTTTGTTTGTCTATCATTCACCGACAGGTTACAATTCGAAACCGATCGTCATGAAACTTTAC
>CM068957.1:107366385-107377344 GCA_035128595.1 Eptatretus atami | reverse complement strand
ATCCAGGGCGTAAAACCTGTGCCAAATCAGTATGCGGATCATAACGGATGATCCGCTGTAGCGACCCTAACGGGAGCAGCCGAAAGACGAACAACATATATGTATATATATATATATACATATATACAATATAACTATACATACACAATGTCGAGGCTTGGATAAGAGCTAACACAGAACATATGACAACAGGAGTGGGAGAGGGAAGCACAAAACAGTGGGGACAGGGCATAGGCCAGGGAATCTATGAAAATATATCGCCAAACCCACCACAAATTGCAATAGAAACCATTCAAGTGTTTTTTCACTCCAAGTATGCTATAGAATGACATATCAAAGTCACCGAAAATCCAAGTAGGGGAACATGTTTATTTTTCAAGAATGGCACCAAAATGGCTGCCAAAACTGATAATTTTAGAATCAGCCCTATATCTGCAAGTAATAGTGCTAAAAATATACACTTAGGTACATGTTATTGGACACTTTTTTTAAACTTGTCACAGACTTCACATTCAAAATGGTGCCAAAAACTAGCAATTTAAAAATAGCCAAATATAAGCAATTACTTGAGATTCATATATAAATAAAACATTTGAAATTTCCTTGGTTCAGACATTTCGGAAAATGAATGAAATTCTAAGATATGTTGGATATATTGTTTATTGTTGTCATAGTGCTAAAGTATTTTCTTTCTTTTCATATTACAGTGTAATTAGCTGATTCATGTACAAGTGTGTTTTCTGTGGGAACCTCTATCCAATGGAGAGCCAACTTCCACATTACGCATCAAAGGGTGTGAAGGCATTGCAAAGGCTAATGAGTTGCAGAATATAAATATTAGTACTGTGCCCGGCCAAGTTGTGCATGTCAATGTAGGAAGGATCTCTGCTCCCCACAGTGCATAGTCAGTGACAACAAAAAAGCGAGGACATGACTCCGCAGCTCCCAGTAGTTCACCATGTGCACATCGATCCACAAGTTGGCATTCAATTACAAAGAAAACTGCATATTTGTGTTGTTTGCAATGCAAAAAAAAAACACAAACCAACACATAAACTTATCTAGTCAGAACAATGGATTTCCAGAAGACCATAATGCAGGTATGCAAAGAACGCAATGATTTGTGGTCAGACACTGTCAGAGGTCGAATTGAGTAGCGCAGGATCGACATGCTGCAGATGCGGTATACCACAACCTCTGCAGCACAAACTTTAGAAGAGGAAGGGAAATACCAAATGAGTTCGTTGCAGAAGAAATGATCCCTCCCAAACGGCCTAAGCAGGGCAGACCCTCCGATTCAGTACTAGCAGATGCTTTCATTAAGGTAGCCGAGTATCTGGAGGCCAATGACGATGAACAAACAACTATACAAGATCTAATATATAAATGGATGAATTTCTGGATGGCACTGACAGTGACTCATATGGATTTACTTCCATAAAGATCAACTTCAAAAACACTTCGGCGACAACATAACGATCACTGAGATCAATGGAAAACTAAATGTGGTAACATTCCGCCACAAGCATCCGCTATCCTCCACGAATTCTACAGTCAACCAAGAAAAGCAAAAACACTGCAGATGAAATGAGACTCATTGAGACTGCTGCCAAACTGATTAAAAGTGAAGTCAAATAGTGGAAGAGACAAAAGAGGTATACCTAGATTCAAGTACAATGACATCTACTGACGAGGCGATGTCATTCTTACCTGAATCAATCAACTGTTCCTGCAAGACAGACTTTACATGAAGATGCGGCTGTGTATAGTATGGGCTGTAATGTTCTCCAGCATGTATGGAATGCAAAGGACTCCATTGCTCCAATGTGACTCTCCTGATCCAGAAAAGTGACACTGATGATATGTAATGCGCGTATCCAACAAAGGTTAGTATTCTGTACACTAGTATTATTTTAAAAGTGTACCTTTTCAACTAGGGCCTATACTGATTTCAAGATGTCAACATGAATCTCGGTCACAAATCATAAAAACATGAACGATATAGGCTACTGGACAGCCATTTGGTGACCATCTTGAATTTGATGCATGAGGGCATAAAAAATGCCTGAAAATAGTTTACTGATGCCACAATAAGCATGTTATTTATATATGCAAATATTTGCTTATATTTTACTATTTTTAAATTTGAGTTTTGGCAGCCATTTTGGATGACATTTTGGTGGCCATTTTGAATTTGAAGTGTGTGCCAGTATAAAAATGTCAGAAATACGTTTATTGTGTCCAGTAACATATAACTAAGTGTTTCACATAATATTTTTAGTGCAATTATTTGCTGATATAGGGCTGATTCTAAAACCGTCAGTTTTGGTGGCCATTTTGAATTGAAGAACTAACCGTTTAAAAATGTCAGAAATGGGTTTATTGGTCCAATAACATGTACCTAATGTTTTACATATATTTAGCACTATTACTTGCTGATATAGGGCTGATTCTAAAATTATCAGTTTTGGCAGCCATTTTGGGGCCATCTTGAAAAATAAACATGTTCCCATACTGGATTTTCGGTGACTTTTAGTATGTCATTCTATAGCATACTTGGAGTGAAAAAACACTTGAATGGTTTCTATTGCAATTTGTGGTGGGTATATCACTAGATTCCCTGGCCTAACAGTTACACGGGTAAACAAGATGGACACGACACGGACTTTCAGGTCCTTCCACTAGGGGGACATCATGAAGGAAAGCAGGGAATTTGAAGGGTGGGCTTGGGTGGATAAGCGTGGGTAGAAAAGATCGTGGTTTTGGATGGGGGAAATAAAATATGGTGGGAGAACAGCGTTTTGAAGACCTGGAGGGAATAGTGGGATTGAAGAGAGTGTGGGAGTTTGCTCCAAAGGTGGGACAAAAGAGGAATGTAAGGATGAAGGTGAGCAGTGATTCTTGATTTTGGTAGTTTTACCGAAGGGGGTTGCTGGCGACCTCCATCACCCGTGGAAATATGGGGGTGACAGAGCAGGGGGGGGCGCTTGGTGGGAGAGGAGATGGTAGAAGACAGAAAGACCACTGACCTGCCTGCAGTGAGAGAGTGAGAGACCCAAAGACTCAGCCTCATCGCGGGAGATACCAATGATCCTAAGTGCCTTGGTTTCCACAGTGTGAAGCCGAGAAAGGTGAGAGGTAGGAGCACCAACCCAGATGGGAGAGCTGTAATCTATGAGGCTGCAGATGAAAGCTTTATACATGGTCAGCAGCTCAGGTGTGCCAAGGAAGACTTTGCATGGTGGAGGATGCCCAGTCGTTGACTGGCTTTGGAGGCTAGTTGGAAAGCGTGCCTTCCTGGAAAGATCATGGCAGATCTGAGACCCAACAGCTTGAATGAAGGATTTCTTCAAGAGGATTGTTGAGAAAATGGATGGGGAGGGGGGGGGTTGTTCCAGACAGTCCTTTCTTAAAGAACATTCATGAGAGTGTGAGATTTGTCAGGATTGAAAAGACATGTTCCAAGTGTTGGACCAGCTTTTGATGTTATCCAGATCTGCAGAGAGTGAAGAGGCTGCGCTTGCCGATCTGAGGGGTAATGGATGGTGCGGCAGAGGGTGAAGTCATCAGCAAAGGGATAGAGAGAATTTTCCACAGAGTCGGAGAGATCATTGATGAAAACCAGAAAAAGAACAGGGCCCAGAACGCCACCTTGAGGAACTCCAGCCTGGACAGGAAGAGGGGATGAGAGAATTAAATTACGGGCCACACATTAACTACAACACTCGAGGAAGTTTGCGAGCCATGAGTGGAGATTGCCTTGGATACCATAGAAGAAGGTTTGGTGAGCAGAGCGGGGTGCCAGACCGTATTGAAAGCTCATGAATGTTCTAGAGAGATGGCTCTGATCTCATAGCTGGCATTGAGGACCTCCATCCATTGTTGGGAAAGAGGAGAAGCAAATCCAGGATAGAGTGACCTGGTCTGAATCCAAATTGATGATCGGAAATCAAGCCATTGGAGAAGTGGAAGGATTTAATGTCGGAAGCGATGAGGATTCCATAACCTTACTGATGATTGGGGAAAAGCTGATTAGTCTGTGGTTGCAGGGATCTGTTTTTGCACCTTTTTTATGCATGGCGGTAATGTTTTGTGATTTCAAAGCAGATGGCAGATGACTTGAGCAAATGAGTGGGTGAATAGAACAGAGATAGGATGAGCAAGAGCAGCAGAGTCGATTTTTGGTCACATGGGCTGATACCTTTTGGACCGGTTGCAAAATCCAAGTCGAGGTTTGACAGCAAAATCTCCACCTTGTTGGGAAAGACGGACACAGAGCCCAGGAACAGCTGGGTACGATGGGTAAGGTGGGCATAGAAAGTGATGGGTTTGGAACACAAGATTTAGTAGCAAACACGGAGTTTAGACATTCAGCCTTTTCATGTGCATTGTCAGCTGTGCAGCCATTTGAGGCAAGGGAAGGGATAGAGGGGGATCATACACCAGAAACAGACTTAAATAGATGCCACCAAGATTTGGAGGAGCAGGACAGGTTTCACAGTTCAGACTGAGATGAGAAAGATGTTGTTTTCTGGCTCTACTAGGGTAGATACACACTTGTACTGAGATTTGTGGAGGAATTGGATTGCCTTCAATAGGATTTTCCTTCCATGAGGCGAAGCAAGTTGTTTCAGGACAACTGCCTCGCCACATGCTTCAGTGACCATGGGTGGGAGGAAGGGTATGGCAACTGAAGACGAGATGGGATATTCTGGCATGAGAGAGAGCAAATTTATTTGAAAGAATTCCCAGGATGAGTTTGATTGGAGAAAGTAGTGATTGGGAGACAGTCTAGAAGTTGATGGCTCCTTGATGTCCCTGCCAGTTGGCCTGAGTGAAATACCAGACTTGACGGTGCTGAGGTGGTTCTCTCAATAACAGCCAGAGAGATGTCCACTTTAACAAGCATTGGTCAGATGAACGATTGGAGCAGAGGAAGAACAGCAGACATTTTCAGGAAAATTTGTCAAAATCAGATCCAGAAGAGATGGAGTAAGATGGAGTTGGTTAAGATCGGGTCAGGAAGTTGACAGATTGAGTCAGTCCCATGAGTTGCAGAAGTCTTTTGCTGAAATTCCATGACAGGTGAGAGAGGTACCGACACCTAGCCAACTGGCATGATGACAATTAAAGTCACTACATATGAGGAAGAGAGAGTTGGAATGAGAAGTTAAGTTTGTCCATGTTTTCGGATCAGACTTATAAATGGAGTCATCACTGTTTGGTGGATGGTACAACACACATATAAACATGAGGTGGGAGTGGAGGGGCAGCCGAAGCCAAAACTCTTCCTGGGGATGTGGGGGAGTGAAGGCAGTGCATGGAGAGTGAGGAATAGAGTTTTGATGAAGAGAGCAACTCCACCACCAGGATGAGGCTCAGGTCTGTCATACCTGAGGAGGGAGTAACCAGGAGAGATAAGAAAGAGTCAGAGACGTCTTGAAAGAGGAAAGTATCTGTTAAGCAGATTATATCTGGTTTGTCATTGGCAACCTTATGTAATGATCTGTCAGGGTGCAAAGGCCCTGAATGTTTGAGGTCCACACTGTTGAGGAAGAGGGAGGGGAGGAGGCTTTGGGGCAGGGAAGGGGAAGGGAGCGTAGGATGAAGAGGAGGGTGGGAGTAGAGAGAGTTGTTAGAAGAGTGTGGGTTGCAGAAGAGTTTGGGGAGAGGGTCGGATGAGGAGAGAAAAGGCTCGGTGGTGATGGATGAGGCACAGTGGGGATAATAAGAGAGGGGGCAGAAGGAAGTTGAAGATTGGAGGAGGTGGAGGGATGAGATGGAAGAGAGAGGGCAGAGGAAGGAGGTACTTGTACAAGAAAATAACTGTTGTGGAACCAGGAACCTGAGTGTCTCCTTGGCTACTGCCTACTACATCCATGTCTGTTCCACACTGTTCTGAAAGTCACTTTACCACTCCCCACTACAGCATTCATCATTAAACTCTTTTATACAGGTTTTATTGTGCTGTACTTGCAATAATTAATCAGTCATTACATCTGTATGTACTCCATCCATTCTCCTTGCACCACTCAATTAGTCGCCAAGTCCTCGTAGACATCTTCTGTAGCATTTGTGGAGTCACCTGTGCGAAAGAAGCCACGACTGCAGCATGCAATTCTTCAATCGTTCTTGACCAGTTTGTCAACACTTTCTCCTTGATGAAGCCCCACAAAGAGTTGTCTGGAGTCGTTAGGTCTGAACGACGTGGTGGCTACTACAGGGAGATTTGGTGGAGAAGATTTTCCGAAACGTTCTGCGAACGGTGCCCGCACTTGAGCAATTGTTTGGCCTTTGTGTACTCTTCTATATACCCAAACACAAGCAACAACCCGTTCTTCGACACTGCAACAACTTCTGTCCGCCATGCCATCTAATTTACGACTGACTCCCAGTTCAGTGAGTCGTGTGTAGGTGCATATCTTTTTTTTCTTCTTCTTTTTCTTAAGATTAGGTAAGATAGGTGGAGGGGAATGGAAGGAACAAATGGGGTACGAGAAATTTAGCACAGGTAAAGCGACTTTCAGGCCACCCTGTGCAGTTGAACAACTTGCGTTTTTTTTTTTTTCATGCCTAATTGAGATGGCTGCTCTCAGAAACTGCTTGTGCGTCGTCGACCGCGGTTGAGTCACAATCCATGCGAGCAAGGTCTGCTGTAAAAACCCAGAGCAGTTTTGTAGATATTGTCATCTCACTCAAGCGAGGAAACCAATGTCACCTCCACTCGTATCTCGATTGGGCATTGACACCTGTACCTGTGCCTCCATCCCAATTAGACATTGCTCCTTGTAGACTGCTCTTCTTGACCAATGAGCGATTTACCAAACTGAGTCCACAAAAGATCAAATTCTTTTTTTTTTTTCCCAGCAGTTGCAACAAGCGATGGTGTAATCCGGTGTATGTGAAACGCACTCACTTTTCCAAACACGGAGTGCAGCATGACATATTGTATACACTGCTCATTCAGGGAGATCACGTCACAAAGTATTAAACAAGTTCCTACTTCGTGATCCTGTCAAAGCTGATTGAGAGGGATCCTCCAGAATTTGATTTCACAATATAATGCTGTTCATTTACGGTGAAACACATGAAAAATGGTTTTGCAATTGATTGCAGTGTGTAGATGCAGCAAATCTTTTACAAGATCATGTAATGTCAAACAAAGTTGAAACGACCCTCCTCCGGTGTCAAAATGACATTCAATCCCAGCACGAACTGTCATTGCTTCATGTTGAATGAGGCCCAAAGGAGGAGTAAACTGTGGTGTAGCAGAGCAATGTTTTTAACTTATTACATTTTTTTCCCCCTGAATAGGACAACCAAGTCCATTTCTCAGGCCGCATCAGAGCTTGGAAGGTTTCCAATTGCACCTCACATGAGATGGTATATCAGTAAAGTAGTACACCAAGCAAGGAAAGGCATATCAAAAGATTTCTCTTTAAAGGTCTCTAATTTATACCCAACAGGGAAATTACCTGATGATGGCAACTTCAGGACTGGTTTTGTTCTATTATTTATCCTCATCTTGCAGCAATTGGGCGGGTAATGCTGCCAAGGCAGTTTTATCGGATCGGGGTTACAATCCCGGACGAGTCTTCACTGCGACTGAAAATGTTAGACTGAGAGTGCGGGGATTTGGAATTTGTTCAGGTGCGGTAATAGCTCGCCTCCTCTTCACGAAGGACACCGCAGGATCTTTCATGTCCACCAACTAATGGTGGCATACGGAACGCCCATTTAACGTCCATCCGAGGCCCACACACACATTGATGAATCACTCTGCATGTGAAGCATGAGGATGGCAGTTTATATTGGGTCGGGATTCGAACCCAGACTAGATAGCTCAGAGGTGAGCATGCATATCCTTATCTATATGCCATCCTTCCAGCCCTAAGGTGTGGTTGAGGCACAGGTTATTCTATGAAGGATTATTATTGTCCATGGAGCTTCTTCTTGAGGGTCTTTATTCTTCCCACCAGAGCTTCAAGCAGCAGTGCACTGCCATTCTTGCCATCCCCAATTCTGACCCATGATCTTTATTACCCCATTTGGCCCATTAACCTTTCCCCAACAACCATCTTACTTGCTGGTTTCAGTGTTTCCTTCCTCTCCTCTTTCACTGTTATTTCATTCCCTTGATGTTCTGCATTGCTTTTCCATGAGGCTCACTCCTGTAAATAAAAACATAGGGGCAATACCCCTGTGTGCTCACCTGGCAGCGGCTGACAAGATAATCAGGGAACCACTGGAAAGCATGAGACCCACAAAATATATAACGGAGAAGAAAGTAAATACCTATGGATTTTTTTTTTTTAATGCCGTAAAACAAACTTGATACATCACGGGTGATGAAGGTTGTGGTGAAGTTTCATCGGAATTGTGTGTGTAGTTTCTGAGAAGAAACCAAATACCTCTTTGTGGGCAACCCCCCCTGGAGCTCCCTTAAGACCCAATTTTTTGTATTTTTTTAATGGGATGAACAAGCTTTGGTATATCACGGGTGATGAACGTTGTGATAAAGTTTCATCGAAATCATATGTGTAGTTCAGAGAAGAAGTTGCGGTACTTGTGGATGGACGGAGAGACGATGCGCCATCCCATAAGCTCCCCGGAACTACGTTCCAGGTGAGCTAAAATAGGACAGGGCATGGGGCGTAAAGACGTTCTAAACAGTGAATTAGTTAATCATGCAAACATGGGATGACATTCCCATGTTCCAACATTTGCACATTTTTCAATCCCTTGTTCTGTCGTTGCGTATGACAGCAGGGGTAGCTATTATTTCTTGGAACATGGCTGTGCCACTGATGCTGTGCCCTCTACCTAAACTGGTGCTCATTTCACCGACCTCGGAAGGATGATAGGCTGAGTCAACCCACCTGGTGTTAATTCAGCAGCCAACGAGGCTCAAACTCAGGACCCTAGGATCCTAAGCCATCCATCCGAACCACTAAACCCACATCCAGGCTTATTCTCAATCCACTAACACATCATGATTACTAAAGATACGATGTTATTTCCCACTCGAGACCCGTGCATGAGAAAGCAAACATAAGTGGTTCATGGTGATCAAAACGTTTGGTGAAAAACTAAAGTCACGCAAGCATATACATATGCGTCATAAATGAACACACCTTTTTACCTTGTCACAACTTTTACCTTTACCTTGTCACAACAGTTTCAGTTGAAACTTATCAGACAACTTGATACATCACAGCATGAGCCAACAGTGAAGGTGTGAAAAGAATAAGCTCAACTGAATAAAATTTGTGCCAGTGTTTAAGTGTCATTGTCACAAAACCTATGCTTCTTTGGTTGATCATGTTCAACCTGCTTGTAGGTGTAGTTGAAAAGCTGAATTGTTTTGCGTTAACACGTATTCAACCCCCTGAGTCAATATTTTGTAGAAACGCCTTGGCAGAGATACAGCTTCCAGTCTTCTTGGGTAAATCTGTACCAGCTTTGCCCATCTGGGTTTGGGGAGTTCTCCCATTCTTCCTTGAAGATTTGCTCAAGCTCTGTCAAGTAGAATGGCCAGCTTCCGAGAGGTTGTCAAGTCTTTCCCAGATTCTCAATGGGAATCAAGTCTGTGCTTTGGCAGGACCACTGAAGGACCTTCACCTTCTTGTTCTGAAGTCATTCCAGTGTTGCTTTGGCTGTATACTTGGGGTCACTGTCCTGTGGAATGTAAATCTTTGCCGTCGCTGAGGTCCTTTGCACTCTGAAGCAGGGTTCGCCTCAAGGATTTCCCTGTATTTGGCTCCATTTATTGTTCACTCTTTTCTTACAAGTCTCCCAGCCCTGCTGCTGAAAGCATCCCCATGGCATGATGCTGCCACCACCATGCTTCACGGTAGTGATGGTGTTTGATGGGTGATGAGCTGTGCTCGGTTTCCGCCAGGCGAAGCACTTTGCATTCAGACCAAAGAGTTCAATTTACGTCTCATCAGACCACAGAATCTTTTGCCTCATGCTCTCAGAGTCTTTCACGTGTCTTTTTGCAAACTCCAGGCATGCTGTCATGTGCCCTTTTCTCAGGAGTAGCTTCCGTCTGGCCACTCTTCCATAAAACCTAGATGTACTGCAGAGACTTGTCCTTCTGGCAGGTTCTCCATCTCAGCCAAGGAACTCTGTAGTTCTGTCAGTGTGGTCATTGGGTTCTTGGTCACCTCCAGACCAAGGTCCTTCTTGCCCAGTTTCTCAGTTTGGTCGGACCGGCCAGCTCTCGGAAGAGTCTGGTAGTTCCATATTCTTTCCATTTCCTAATGAGGAGCTCACTGTCCTCTTGGGAACTTTCAACACTCCAGAAATGTTTTATACCCTTCCTTAGATCGATGCCTCCTCACAATTCTATCTCGGAGTTCTACGGACAGTCATTGGACTTCATGGTAGAGTTTCTGTTCTGGCATGCACTGTCAACTCTGGCACCTCATATAGAAAGGCGTGTTCTCTTCTAAATCATGTCCAATCGATTGAATTGGCCACAGGTGGACTCAATCAAGTTGTAGAGACACTCAAGGATGATCAAAAGGAAATTGGATACACCTGAGCTCAATGTGGAGTGTCATTGCCAAAGGGGTTGAATACGTATTGACGCAAAACATTCAGCTTTTCATTTTAATTGATTTGAAATTTTCTAAAAACATGTTTTCACTTTGTCATTATGGGTATTTGTGGAGATTGGTGACAAATTTTTTAATTTAATCCATTTAATATTCAGGCTGTACCATATTTTGTCAGGTCAGGTCAGATAGATCTGTGACTTGCTACATGTAAACCTGCACTAACCTGTTTCATGGTATGATCCGCTGTAGCGACCCCTAACGGGAGCAGCCGAAAGACGAACAACATATATGTATATATATATATACATATATACAATATATACCTATACATACACAATGTCGAGGCTTGGATAAGAGCTAACACAGAACATATGACAACAGGAGTGGGAGAGGG
>CM068957.1:107353360-107366360 GCA_035128595.1 Eptatretus atami | reverse complement strand
AAGGCACAAAACAGTGGGGAACAGGGCACATAGGCCAGGGAATCTATGAAATATATCGCCAAACCCACCACAAATTGCAATAGAAACCATTCAAGTGTTTTTTCACTCCAAGTATGCTATAGAATGACATACTAAAAGTCACCGAAAATCCAAGTAGGGGAACATGTTTATTTTTCAAGATGGCCACCAAAATGGCTGCCAAAACTGATAATTTTAGAATCAGCCCTATATCTGCAAGTAATAGTGCTAAAAATATACACTTAGGTACATGTTATTGGACACTTTTTTTAACTTGTCACAGACTTCACATTCAAAATGGTGCCAAAACTAGCATATTTAGAAATAGCCAAATATAAGCAATTACTTGAGATTCATATATAAATAAAACATCTTGAAATTTCCTTGGTTCAGACATTTCGGAAATGAGAAATCTAAGATATGTTGGATATATTGTGTTATTGTTGTCATAGTGCTAAATATTTTCTTTCTTTTCATATTACAGTGTAATTAGCTGATCATGTACAAGTGTGTTTTCTGTGAGGAACCTCTATCCAATGGAGAGCCAACTTCCACATACGCATCAAAGGGTGTGAAGGCATTGCAAGGCTAATGAGTTGCAGAATATAATATTTAGTACTGTGCCCGGCCAAGTGTGCATGTCAAGTGTAGGAAGGACTTCTGCTCCCCACAGTGCATAGTCAGTGACAACAAAAAGCAGAGGACATGACTCCGCAGCTCCCAGTAGTTCACCATGTGGACATCGATCCACAAGTATGGATTCAATTACAAAAAAACTGCATATTTGTGTTGTTTGCAATGCAAAAAAAAACACAAACCAACACATAAACTTATCTCAGTCAGAACAATGGATTTCCAGAAGACCATAATGCAGTATGCAAAGAACGCAATGATTTGTGGTCAGACACTGTCAGAGGTCGAATTGAGTATGCGCAGGATCGACATGCTGCAGATGCGGTATACCACAACCTCTGCAGCACAAACTTAGAAGAGGAAGGGAAATACCAAATGAGTTCGTTGCAGAAGAAATGATCCCTCCCAAACGGCCTAAGCAGGGCAGACCCTCCGATTCAGTACTAGCAGATGCTTCATTAAGGTAGCCGAGTATCTGGAGGCCAATGACGATGAACAAACAACTATACAAGATCTAATATATAAAATGGATGAATTTCTGGATGGCACTGACAGTGACTCATATGGATTTACTTCCATGAAAGATCAACTTCAAAAACACTTCGGCGACAACATAACGATCACTGAGATCAATGGAAAACTAAATGTGGTAACATTCCGCCACAAAGCATCCGCTATCCTCCACAATTCTACAGTCAACCCAAGAAAAGCAACAACACTGCAGATGAAAATGAGACTCATTGAGACTCTGCCAAACTGATTAAAAGTGAAGTCAAATCAGTGAAGAGACAAAAGAGGTATACCTAGATTCAAGTACAATGACATCTACTGACGAGGCGATGTCATTCTTACCTGAATCAATCAACTGTTCCTGCAAGACAGACTTTACATGAAGATGCGGCTGTGTATAGTATGGGCTGTAATGTTCTCCAGCATGTATGGAATGCAAAGGACTCTCATTGCTCCAATGTGACTCTGCCTGATCCAGAAAGTGACACTGATGATATGTAATGCGCGTATCCAACAAAGGTTTAGTATTCTGTACACTAGTATTATTTTTAAAAGTGTACCATTTTTAACTAGGGCCTATACTGATTTCAAGATGTCAACATGAATCTCGGTCACAAATCATAAAAACATAACGATATAGGGCTACTGGACAGCCATTTTGGTGACCATCTTGAATTTGATGCATGGGGCATAAAAATGCCTGAAAATAGTTTACTGATGCCCACAATAAGCATGTTATTTATATATGCAAATATTTGCTTATATTTTACTATTTTTAAATTTGAGTTTTGGCAGCCATTTTGGATGACATTTTGGTGGCCATTTTGAATTTGAAGTGTGTGACCAGTATAAAAATGTCAGAAAACGTTTATTGTGTCCAGTAACATATAACTAAGTGTTTCACATAATATTTTTAGTGCAATTATTTGCTGATATAGGGCTGATTCTAAAACCGTCAGTTTTGGTGGCCATTTTGAATTTGAAGAACTAACCGTTTTAAAAATGTCAGAAATGGGTTATTGTGTCCAATAACATGTACCTAAGTGTTTTACATATATTTTTAGCACTATTACTTGCTGATATAGGGCTGATTCTAAAATTATCAGTTTTGGCAGCCATTTTGGCGGCCATCTTGAAAAATAAACATGTTCCCATACTTGGATTTTCGGTGACTTTTAGTATGTCATTCTATAGCATACTTGAGTGAAAAAACACTTGAATGGTTTCTATTGCAATTTGTGGTGGGTATATCACTAGATTCCCTGGCCTAACAGTTACACGGGTAAACAAGATGGACACGACACGGACTTTCAGGTCCTTCCACTAGGGGGACATTCATGAAGGAAAGCAGGGAATTGAAGGAGGGCTGGGGGAGTGAGCTAGGTGGCGTGGGTAGAAAAGATCGTGTTTTGGATGGGGAAGATAAAATATGGTGGGGAACAGCAGTTTTGAAGACCTGGAGAATAGTGGGATTGAAGAGAGTGTGGGAGTTTGCTCAAAGTGGACAAAAGAGGAATGTAAGGATGAAGGTGAGCAGTGATTCTTGATTTTGGTAGTTTACCAGAAGGGGGTTGCTGGCGACCTTCATCACCCTGTGGAAATATGGGGGTGACAGAGCAGGGGGGGGGCGCTTGGTGGAGAGGAGATGGTAGAAGACAGAAAGACCACTGACCTGCCTGCAGTGAGAGAGTGAGAGACCCAAAGACTCAGCCTCATCGCGGAGATACCAATGATCCTAAGTGCCTTGGTTTCCACAGTGTGAAGCGAGAAAGGTGAGAGGTAGGAGCACCAACCCAGATGGGAGAGCTGTAATCTATGAGGCTGCAGATGAAAGCTTTATACATGGTCAGCAGCTCAGGTGTGCCAAGGAAGCACTTTGCATGGTGGAGGATGCCCAGTCGTTGACTGGCTTTGGAGGCTAGCTTGGAAATGCGTGGCCTTCCTGGAAAGATCATGGCAGATCGTGAGAACCAACAGCTTGAATGAAGGATTCTTCAAGAGGATTGTTGAGAAAATGGATGGGGAGGGGGGGGGTGTTCCAGACAGTCCTTTCTTAAAGACATTCATGAGAGTGTGAGATTTGTCAGGATTGAAAGACATGTCCAAGTGTTGGACCAGCTTTTGATGTTATCCAGATCTGCAGAGAGTGAAGAGGCTGCTGCTTGCCGATCTGAGGGGTAATGGATGGTGCGGCAGAGGGTGAAGTCATCAGCAAAGGGATAGAGAGAATTTTCCACAGAGTCGGAGAGATCATTGATGAAAACCAGAAAAAGAACAGGGCCCAGAACGCCACCTTGAGAACTCCAGCCTGGACAGGAAGAGGGGATGAGAGAATTAAATTACGGGCCACACATTAACTACAACACTCGAGGAAGTTTGCGAGCCATGAGTGGAGATTGCCTTGGATACCATAGGAAGAGAGTTTGGTGAGCAGAGCGGGGTGCCAGACCGTATTGAAAGCTCATGATATGTCTAGAGAGATGGCTCTGATCTCATAGCTGGCATTGAGGACCTCCATCCATTGTTGGGAAAAGAGGAGCAGCAAATCCAGGATAGAGTGACCTGGTCTGAATCCAAATTGATGATCGGAAATCAAGCCATTGGAGAAGTGGAAGGATTTAATGTCGGAAGCGATGATGGATTCCATAACCTTACTGATGATTGGGGAAAAGCTGATTAGTCTGTGGTTGCAGGGATCTGTTTTTGCACCTTTTTTATGCATGGCGGTAATGTTTGCTGATTTCAAAGCAGATGGCAGATGACCTTGAGCAAATGAGTGGGTGAATAGAACAGAGATAGGATGAGCAAGAGCAGCAGAGTCGATTTTTGGTCACATGGGCTGATACCTTTTGACCGGTTGCAAAATCCAAGTCGAGGTTTGACAGCAAAATCTCCACCTTGTTGGGAAAGACGGACACAGAGTCCAGGAACAGCTGGGTACGATTGGGTAAGGTGGGCATAGAAAGTGATGGGTTTGGAACACAAGATTTAGTAGCAAACACGGAGTTTAGACATTCAGCCTTTTCATGTGCATTGTCAGCTGTGCAGCCATTTGAGGCAAGGGAAGGGATAGAGGGGGATCATACACCAGAAACAGACTTAAATAGATGCCACCAAGATTTGGAGGAGCAGGACAGGTTTCACAGTTCAGACTTGAGATGAGAAAGATGTTGTTTTCTGGCTCTACTGAGGGTAGATACACACTTGTACTGAGATTTGTGGAAGGAATTGCGATTGCCTTCAATAGGATTTTCCTTCCATGAGGCGAAGCAAGTTGTTTCAGGACAACTGCCTCGCCACATGCTTCAGTTACCATGGGTGGGAGGAAGGGTATGGCAACTGAAGACGAGATGGGATAATTCTGTGCATGAGAGAGAGCAAATTTATTTGAAAGAATTCCCAGGATGAGTTGATGTTGGAGAAAGTAGTGATTGGGAGAGCAGTCTAGAAGTTGATGGCTCCTTGATGTCCCTGCCAGTTGGCCTGAGTGAAATACCAGACTTGACGGTGCTGAGGTGGTTCTCTCATAACAGCCAGAGAGAATGTCCACTTTAACAAGCATTGGTCAGATGAACCGATTGGAGCAGAGGAAGAACAGCAGACATTTTCAGGAAAATTTGTCAAAATCAGATCCAGAAGAGATGGAGTAAGATGGAGTTGGTTAAGATCTGGGTCAGGAAGTTGACAGATTGAGTCAGTCCCAATGAGTTGCAGAAGTCTTTTGCTGAAATTCCATGACAGGTGAGAGAGGTACCGACACCAGCCAACTGGCATGATGACAATTAAAGTCACTACATATGAGGAAGAGAAGAGTTGGAATGAGAAGTTAGAAGTTTGTCCATGTTTTCGGATCATGACGTATAAATGGAGTCATCACTGTTTGGTGGATGGTACAACACACATATAAACATGAGGTGGGAGTGGAGGGGCAGCCGAAGCCAAAACTCTTCCTGGGGATGTGGGGGAGTGAAGGCAGTGCATGGAGAGTGAGGAATAGAGTTTTTGATGAAGAGAGCAACTCCACCACCAGGATGAGGCTCAGGTCTGTCATACCTGAGGAGGGAGTAACCAGGGAGAGATAAGAAAGATGTCAGAGACGTCTTGAAAGAGGAAAGTATCTGTTAAGCAGATTATATCTGGTTTGTCATTGGCAACCTTTATGTAATGATCTGTCAGGTTGTGCAAAGGCCCTGAATGTTTGAGGTCCACACTGTTGAGGAAGAGGGAGGGAGGAGGCTTTGGGGGCAGGGAAGGGGAAGGGAGCGTAGATGAGAGAGAGGGGTGGGGAGTAGAGAGAGTTGTTGAAAGAGTGTGGGGGGCAGAAGAGTTTGGGGAGAGGGTCGGATGAGGAGGAGAAAAGGCTCGGTGGTGATGGGATGAGGCACAGTGGGAGTAATAAGAGAGGGGCAGAAGGAAGTTGAAGATTGGAGGAGGTGGAGATGAGATGGAAGAGAGAGGGCAGAGGAAGGAGGTACTTGTACAAGAAAATAACTGTTGTGGAACCAGGAACCTGATGTCTCCTTGGCTACTGCCTACTACATCCATGTCTGTTCCACACTGTTCTGAAAGTCACTTTACCACTTCCCACTACAGCATTCATCATTAAACTCTTTTATATACAGGTTTTATTGTGCTGTACTTGCAATAATTAATCAGTCATTACATCTGTATGTACTCCACCATTCTCCTTGCACCACTCAATTAGTCGCCAAGTCCTCGTAGACATCTTCTGTAGCATTTGTGGAGTCACCTGTGCGAAAGAAGCCACGACTGCAGCATGCAATTCTTCAATCGTTCTTTGACCAGTTTGTCAACACTTTCTCCTTGATGAAGCCCCACAAAGAGTTGTCTGGAGTCGTTAGGTCTGAACGACGTGGTGGCTACTACAGAGGAGATTTGGTGGAGAAGATTTTCCGAAACGTTCTGCGAACGGTGTCCGCACTTGAGCAATGTTTGGCCTTTGTGTACTCTTCTATATACCCAAACACAAGCAACAACCCGTTCTTCGACACTGCAACAACTTCTGTCCGCCATGCCATCTAATTTACGACTGACTCCCAGTTCAGTGAGTCGGTGTAGGTGCATATCCTTTTTTTTCTTCTTCTTTTTCTTAAGATTAGGTAAGATAGGGTGGAGGGAATGGAAGGAACAAATGGGGTACGAGAAATTTAGCACAGGTAAAGCGACTTTCAGGCCACCCTGTGCAGTTGAACAACTTGCGTTTTTTTTTTTTCATGCCTAATTGAGATGGCTGCTCTCAGAAACTGCTTGTGCGTCGTCGACCGGGGTTGAGTCACAATCCATGCGAGCCAGGTCTGCCTGTAAAAACCCAGAGCAGTTTTGTAGATATTGTCATCTCACTCAAGCGAGGAAACCAATGTCACCTCCACTCGTATCTCGATTGGGCATTGACACCTGTACCTGTGCCTCCATCCCAATTAGACATTGCTCCTTGTAGACTGCTCTTCTTGACCAATAGCGATTTACCAAAATGAGTCCACAAAAGATCAAATTCCTTTTTTTTTTTTTTCCAGCAGTTGCAACAAGCGATGGTGTAATCCGGTGTATGTGAAACGCACTCACTTTTCCAACACGGAGTGCAGCATGACATATTGTATACACTGCCTCATTCAGGGAGATCACGTCACAAAGTATTAAACAAGTTCCTACTTCGTGATCCTGTCAAAGCTGATTGAAGAGGATCCTCCAGAATTTGATTTCACAATAATGCTGTTCATTACTCGGTGAAACACATGAAAAATGGTTTTGCAATTGATTGCAGTGTGGTAGGATGCAGCAAATCTTTTACAAGATCATGTAATGTCAAACAAAGTTGAAACGACCCTCCTTCGGTGTCAAAATGACATTCAATCCCAGCACGAACTGTCATTGCTTCATGTTGAATGGGCCCAAAGGAGGAGTATTAACTGTGGTGTAGCAGAGCAATGTTTTTAACTTATTACATTTTTTTCCCCCTGAATAGGACAACCAAGTCCATTTCTCAGGCCGCATCAGAGCTTGGAAGTTTCCAATTGCACCTCACATGAGATGGTATATCAGTAAAGTAGTACACCAAGCAAGGAAAGGCATATCAAAAGATTTCTCTTTAAAGGTCTCTAATTTATACCCAACAGGGAAATTACCTGATGATGGCAACTTCAGGACTGGTTTTGTTCTATTATTTATCCTCATCTTGCAGCAATTGGGCGGGTAATGCTGCCAAGGCAGTTTTACGGATCGGGGTACAATCCCGGACGAGTCTTCACTGCGACTGAAAATGTTAGACTGAGAGTGCGGGGATTTGGAATTTGTTCAGGGTGCCGGTAATAGCTCGCCTACTCTTCACGAAGGACACCGCAGGATCTTTCATGTCCACCAACTAATGGTGGCATACGGAACGCCCAGTTTAACGTCCATCCGAGGCCCACACACACATTGATGAATCACTCTGCATGTGAAGCATGAGGATGGCAGTTTATTATTGGGTCGGGATTCGAACCCAGACTAGATAGCTCAGAGGTGAGCATGCATATCCTTATCTATATGCCATCCTTCCAGCCCTAAGGTGTGGTTGAGGCACAGGTTATTCTATGAAGGATTATTATTGTCCATGGAGCTTCTTCTTGAGGGTCTTTATTCTTCCCACCAGAGCTTCAAGCAAGCAGTGCACTGCCATTTCTTGCCATCCCCATTCTGACCCATGATCTTTATTACCCCATTGGCCCATTAACCTTTCCCCAACCCAACCATCTTACTTGCTGGTTTCAGTGTTTCCTTCCTCTCCTCTTTCACTGTTATTTCATTCCCTTGATGTTTCTGCATTGCTTTTCCATGAGGCTCACTCCTGTAAATAAAAAACATAGGGGCAATACCCCTGTGTGCTCACCTGGCAGCGGCTGGACAAGATAATCAGGGAACCACTGGAAAGCATGGATGACCCACAAAATATATAACGGAGAAGAAAGTAAATACCTATGGATTTTTTTTTTTTTAATGCCGTGAACAAACTTTGATACATCACGGTGATGAAGGTTGTGGTGAAGTTTCATCGGAATTGTGTGTGTAGTTTCTGAGAAGAAACCAAATACCTCTTTTGTGGGCAACCCCCCCTGGAGCTCCCTTAAGACCCCAATTTTTTGTATTTTTTTAATGGGATGAACAAGCTTTGGATATCACGGGTGATGAACGTTGTGATAAAGTTTCATCGAAATCATATGTGTAGTTCAGAGAAGAAGTTGCAAGTACTTGTGGATGGACGGAGAGACGATGCGCCATCCCATAAGCTCCCCGGAACTACGTTCCAGGTGAGCTAAAATAGGACAGGGCATGGGGCGTAAAGACGTTCTAACAAGTGAATTAGTTAATCATGCAAACATGGGATGACATTCCCATGTTCCAACATTTGCACATTTTTCAATCCCTTGTTCTGTCGTTGCGTATGACAGCAGGGGTAGCTATTATTTCTTGGAAGCATGGCTGTGCCACTGATGCTGTGCCCTCTACCTAAACTGGTGCTCATTTCACCGACCTCGGAAGGATGATAGGCTGAGTCAACCCCACCTGGTGTTAATTCAGCAGCCAACGAGGCTCAAACTCAGGACCCTAGGATCCTAAGCCATCCATCCGAACCACTAAACCCACATCAGGCTTATTCTCAATCCACTAACACATCATGATTACTAAAGATTACATGTTATTTCCCACTCGAGACCCGTGCAATGAGAAAGCAAACATAAGTGGTTCATTGTGATCAAAACGTTTGGTGACAAAACTAAAGTCACGCAAGCATATACATAGCGTCATAAATGAACACACCTTTTTACCTTGTCACAACTTTTACCTTTACCTTGTCACAACAGTTTCAGTTGAAACTTATCAGACAACTTGATACATCACAGCATGAGCCAACAGTGAAGGTGTGAAAAGAATAAGCTCAACTGAATAAAATTTGTGCCAGTGTTTAAGTGTCATTGTCACAAAACCTAGCTTCTTTGGTTGATCATGTTCAACCTGCTTGTAGGTGTAGTTTGAAAAGCTGAATTGTTTTGCGTTAACACGTATTCAACCCCCTGAGTCAATATTTTGTAGAAACGCCTTTGGCAGAGAATACAGCTTCCAGTCTTCTTGGGTATATCTGTACCAGCTTTGCCCATCTGGGTTTGGGGAGTTTCTCCCATTCTTCCTTGAAGATTTGCTCAACTCTGTCAAGTAGAATGGCCAGCTTCCGAGAGGTTGTCAAGTCTTTCCACAGATTCTCAATGGGAATCAAGTCTGTGCTTTGGCAGGACCACTGAAGGACCTTCACCTTCTTGTTCTGAAGTCATTCCAGTGTTGCTTTGGCTGTATACTTGGGTCACTGGCCTGTGGAATGTAAATCTTTGCCGTCGTCTGAGGTCCTTTGCACTCTGAAGCAGGTTCGCCTCAAGGATTTCCCTGTATTGGCTCCATTTATTGTTCACTCTTTTCTTACAAGTCTCCCAGTCCCTGCTGCTGAAAAGCATCCCCATGGCATGATGCTGCCACCACCATGCTTCACGGTAGTGATGGTGTTTGATGGGTGATGAGCTGTGCTCGGTTTCCGCCAGGCGAAGCACTTTGCATTCAGACCAAAGAGTTCAATTTACGTCTCATCAGACCACAGAATCTTTTGCCTCATGCTCTCAGAGTCTTTCACGTGTCTTTTTGCAAACTCCAGGCATGCTGTCATGTGCCCTTTTCTCAGAGTAGCTTCCGTCTGGCCACTCTTCCATAAAACCTAGATGTACTGCAGAGACTTGTCCTCTGGCAGGTTCTCCCATCTCAGCCAAGGAACTCTGTAGTTCTGTCAGTGTGTCATTGGGTTCTTGGTCACCTCCCAGACCAAGGTCCTTCTTGCCCAGTTCTCAGTTTGGTCGGACGGCCAGCTCTCGGAAGAGTCTGGGTAGTTCCATATTCTTTCCATTCCTAATGATGGAGCTCACTGTCCTCTTGGGAACTTTCAACACTCCAGAAATTGTTTTATACCCTTCCTTAGATCGATGCCTCCTCACAATTCTATCTCGGAGTTCTACGGCAGTTCATTGGACTTCATGGTAGAGTTTCTGTTCTGGCATGCACTGTCAACTCTGGCACCTCATATAGAAAGGCGTGTTTCTTTCTAAATCATGTCCAATCGATTGAATTGGCCACAGGTGGACTCCATCAAGTTGTAGAGACATCTCAAGGATGATCAAAGGAAATTGGATACACCTGAGCTCAATGTGGAGTGTCATTGCAAAGGGTTGAATACGTATTGACGCAAAACATTTCAGCTTTTCATTTTTAATTGATTTGAAATTTTTCAAAAAACATGTTTTCACTTTGTCATTATGGGGTATTTTGTGGAGATTGGTGACAAATTTTTTAATTTAATCCATTTTATATTCAGGCTGTACCATATTTTGTCAGGTCAGGTCAGATAGATCTGTGACTTGCTACATGTAAACCTGCACTAACCTGTTTCATGGTCGGGTTTGTCGGCGACTAAACCGTCTCCCCACCAAGTTTCTGGAAAGGATGGTGTATGATATGGACACCCAGCAGGATTAAAAACAAAACCTGTAAAAGGGCGGAGGAGCTCTTCGTGAGTCAACGGCCATCCATATCTAGTGCCCAACTGTGTCTGCGGACATCCTCCTGCAGTTGAGTTACTTTTTATTAGGAGGTCGGCGGCAGGATTTGTACTCTGGCCACCGTAAAACACTTCATCCCGCAAAACATACCAAAAGCAAAATGAAATCTGAAAGCCACTCCGTGGGCTTCGCCCTTCCTTCGCAGGGCAGCTTCGAAAAGCCCTTCGCAGGGCAGCTCACCGCGATGTCGGGATTTGGGGCAAAGCCTTTGGGACCCCCAATCTTTGATGATAGGAGGAAGCCACAGGGTAACCTTCCAGGGTCAGATTGCCATAGTGTGAGTTGGGTGGTGCTGGGGCGTCATCCACCAGACGGAGGTCTCTTTGGTTACCTGAGGCGGTCCCTTTGTTGGGTGCCTGAATATCCTATCCCGAAGAGAGGATGACACCTGTCTCTGTTATCATCTGAGCTCAAACGTTTGGACATCGGTATTGCAGCACTCTCTGAGGTTCGGACACCGGATTACGGCGAGATCATGGTGGGTGGTTACACCTACTATTGGTCTGGTCACTCTGATGGTTACCATGCCCAAGGAGTTGCTGGAGTTGTGTCCAATAAGCTGACTCCAATGATAATTGAGGAAACACCAGTCAACGAGCATATTATGAGACTAAGGATTCATCACTCCTTGGGTGTCACTTCTCTGGTCCCTGTATATGATCCGATTGAGGCGAGTGATCTCACTGTGAAGATGCATTCTTTACCATGCTCGAGTCTGTGGTTGATCAGTACCCAGGCGAGATACTCTTCTACTCTTGGGGATTTAAATGCATCAATTGGAACTGAAAGGGATGGTTATGAGACATGTGTTGGTAACCATAGGTCTGGAACTGTGAACCAGAATAGCTGCAAGGTCCTTGCTTTGTAAGAAGTCATGAGTTGGGGTGGCTGGTCATGGTTCAGCGCCCACATGCTCATCACTGGACTTGGTATTCCAACGCCGGTGTGTAGCAAAGGAGATTGACCATGTGCTCGTTGATGATCTCTGAGGATTATCCACACCGCAGGGTCCACCAGAGTGCTCAGTTCCTCATTACTGACCACAGGCTTGTTGTAGAAAACTGAAGTTGCAGCTTAAATCCAGGAGAATGGTACCACCCAGCCTCGCTGGTGTTGGCAAGCTCAAGGATGAGTGGATAGCTGAGGAGTTTGTGAACAGGCTGAGTGGAGATTTGGGGTCTGGGTGCTTTGAGGGATCCTGAAGAGTTGTGGAGTGCATTCAAGACAACCGCCCTTGATGTGCCGGTGGATGTCTTGGAACTCACCGTAGGTGAAGAAGAATTTTGTCTTTGGGACAATGGATACCATTGACCAGAGTCGCAGGCCAGGCTGAATGGCAGAGCTCAGCTATTCATGGTGCGAAGGCGTAAAACTGTATGTGCACGAAGGGCGGACAAGGAGGCCTCTGTGCAAGGAATCTGTGAGAGGGTAGAGCATCACCTGTGGTCAAGTGATTCTCATCCTGCTTACAGGGGAATTCATGCATTGTGTTCCTCAAAGCCCATCCCGCGGTGTACTGCAATTGCCAGCAGAGGGTGATGGGTTCTTGACAGAGGAGTCCGAAGTGAAGGCCCGCTGGGCCAGTTATTTTTCGCGCCTGTACCAGGCTGATCCACCAGCTTTTGAGTTGCATATCAGGGGAGTTACAATCCCTATTGCTGACCCTCCAATCAACTGCGGTCCACCATAGTTTGTGGAAACACAGGCTGCGGTGAACCAGTTGAAATGGGGTGAAGCTCCTGGGATTTTGGCATCCATGCTGACTTCTCAAGGCTGGTGGAAATGCTGTACTCATGTCGTTGCTTGCAGTTCTGTGCTCTGCCTGGAACACAGGCATCATCCCTACTGACAGGAAGAGGGACTTGTGTCTTCCTCTGGAAAGGGAAGGGTGATCACCAAGACTGCAACAACTACCAAAGGGTGACGCTGCTCTCAGTGCTGGGCAAGGTCTTTGCTCAGATCATTCTTGATCGGATTCACCACCATCTGTTTGAGCACCAGCATCCAGAGCAGTCAGGCTTTACACCAAAGAGGTCAACGTTTGACTGTATCCTTGCTCTTCGGGTCCTCACCGAATGCAAATCAGCCCTATATCTGCAAGTAATAGTGCTAAAAATATACACTTAGGTACATGTTATTGGACACTTTTTTTAACTTGTCACAGACTTCACATTCAAAATGGTGCCAAA
>CM068957.1:107340621-107353126 GCA_035128595.1 Eptatretus atami | reverse complement strand
GGCACATCGATCCACAAGTATGGCATTCAATTACAAAGAAAACTGCATATTTGTGTTGTTTGCAATGCAAAAAAAAACACAAACCAACACATAAACTTATCTCAGTCAGAACAATGGATTTCCAGAAGACCATAATGCAGGTATGCAAAGAACGCAATGATTTGTGGTCAGACACTGTCAGAGGTCGAATGAGTATGCGCAGGATCGACATGCTCAGATGCGGTATACCACAACCTCTGCAGCACAAACTTAGAAGAGGAAGGGAAATACCAAATGAGTTCGTTGCAGAAGAAATGATCCCTCCCAAACGGCCTAAGCAGGGCAGACCCTCCGATTCAGTACTAGCAGATGCTTTCATTAAGGTAGCCGAGTATCTGGAGGCCAATGACGATGAACAAACAACTATACAAGATCTAATATATAAAATGGATGAATTTCTGGATGGCACTGACAGTGACTCATATGGATTTACTTCCATGAAAGATCAACTTCAAAAACACTTCGGCGACAACATAACGATCACTGAGATCAATGGAAAACTAAATGTGTAACATTCCGCCACAAAGCATCCGCTATCCTCCACAATTCTACAGTCAACCCAAGAAAAGCAACAACACTGCAGATGAAAATGAGACTCATTGAGACTGCTGCCAAACTGATTAAAAGTGAAGTCAAATCAGTGGAAGAGACAAAAAAGAGTATACCTAGATTCAAGTACAATGACATCTACTGACGAGGCGATGTCATTCTTACCTGAATCAATCAACTGTTCCTGCAAGACAGACTTTACATGAAGATGCGGCTGTGTATAGTATGGGCTGTAATGTTCTCCAGCATGTATGGAATGCAAAGGACTCCATTGCTCCAAGTGACTCTGCCTGATCCAGAAAGTGACACTGATGATATGTAATGCGCGTATCCAACAAAGGTTTAGTATTCTGTACACTAGTATTATTTTAAAAGTGTACCATTTTCAACTAGGGGTATACTGATTTCAAGATGTCAACATGAATCTCGGTCACAAATCATAAAAACATGAACGATATAGGGCTACTGGACAGCCATTTTGGTGACCATCTTGAATTTGATGCATGAGGGCATAAAAATGCCTGAAAATAGTTTACTGATGCCCACACATAAGCATGTTATTTATATATGCAAATATTTGCTTATATTTTACTATTTTTAAATTTGAGTTTCAGCCATTTTGGATGACATTTTGGTGGCCATTTTGAATTTGAAGTGTGTGACCAGTATAAAAATGTCAGAAATACGTTTATTGTGTTCAGTAACATATAACTAAGTTTTCACATAATATTTTTAGTGCAATTATTTGCTGATATAGGGCTGATTCTAAAACCGTCAGTTTTGGTGGCCATTTTGAATTTGAAGAACTAACCGTTTAAAAATGTCAGAAATGGGTTTATGTGTCCAATAACATGTACCTAAGTGTTTTACATATATTTTAGCACTATTACTTGCTGATATAGGGCTGATTCTAAAATTATCAGTTTTGGCAGCCATTTTGGCGCCATCTTGAAAAATAAACATGTTCCCATACTTGGATTTTCGGTGACTTTTAGTATGTCATTCTATAGCATACTTGGAGTAAAAAACACTTGAATGGTTTCTATTGCAATTTTGGTGGGTATATCACTAGATTCCCTGGCCTAACAGTTACACGGGGTAAACAAGATGGACACGACACGGACTTTCAGGTCCTTCCACTAGGGACATTCATGAAGGAAAGCAGGGAATTTGAAGGAGGTGGGCTTGGGGTGATTAGCGTGGGTAGAAAAGATCGTGGTTTTGGATGGGGGAAGATAAAATATGGTGGGGAACAGCAGTTTTGAAGACCTGGAGGGAATAGTGGGATTGAAGAGAGTGTGGGAGTTTGCTCCAAAGTGGGACAAAAGAGGAATGTAAGATGAAGGTGAGCATGATTCTTGATTTTGTTAGTTTTACCAGAAGGGGGTTGCTGGCAGACCTTCATCACCCTGTGGAAATATTGGGGTGACAGAGCAGGGGGGGGGGCGCTTGTGGGAGAGGAGATGGTAGAAGACAGAAAGACCACTGACCTGCCTGCAGTGAGAGAGTGAGAGACCCAAAGACTCAGCCTCATCGCGGGAGATACCAATGATCCTAAGTGCCTTGGTTTCCACAGTGTGAAGCGAGAAAGGTGAGAGGTAGGAGCACCAACCCAGATGGGAGACTGTAATCTATGAGGCTGCAGATGAAAGCTTATTACATGGTCAGCAGCTCAGGTGTGCCAAGGAAGCACTTTGCATGGTGGAGGATGCCCAGTCGTTGACTGGCTTTGGAGGCTAGCTTGGAAATGCGTGGCCTTCCCTGGAAAGATCATGGCAGATCGTGAGACCCAACAGCTTGAATGAAGGATTTCTTCAGAGGATTGTTGAGAAAATGGATGGGAGGGGGGGGTGTTCCAGACAGTCCTTTCTTAAAGACATTCATGAGAGTGTGAGATTTGTCAGGATTGAAAGACATGTTCCAAGTGTTGGACCAGCTTTTGATGTTATCCAGATCTGCAGAGAGTGAAGAGGCTGCTGCTTGCCATCTGAGGTAATGGATGTGCGGCAGAGGGTGAAGTCATCAGCAAAGGGATAGAGAGAATTTTCCACAGAGTCGGAGAGATCATTGATGAAAACCAGAAAAAGAACAGGGCCCAGAACGCCACCTTGAGAACTCCAGCCTGGACAGGAAGAGGGGATGAGAGAATTAAATTACGGCCACACATTAACTACAACACTCGAGGAAGTTTGCGAGCCATGAGTGGAGATTGCCTTGGATACCATAGGAAGAGAGTTTGGTGAGCAGAGCGGGGTGCCAGACCGTATTGAAAGCTCATGATATGTCTAGAGAGATGGCTCTGATCTCATAGCTGGCATTGAGGACCTCCATCCATTGTTGGGAAAAGAGGAGCAGCAAATCCAGGATAGAGTGACCTGGTCTGAATCCAAATTGATGATCGGAAATCAAGCCATTGGAGAAGTGGAAGGATTAATTGCGGAAGCGATGATGGATTCCATAACCTTACTATGATGATTGGGAAAAGCTGATTAGTCTGTGGTTGCAGGGATCTGTTTTTGCACCTTTTTTATGCATGGCGTAATGTTTGCTGATTTCAAAGCAGATGGCAGATGACCTTGAGCAAATGAGTGGGTGAATAGAACAGAGATAGGATGAGCAAGAGCAGCAGAGTCGATTTTTGGTCACATGGCTGGATACCTTTTGGACCGGTTGCAAAATCCAAGTCGAGGTTTGACAGCAAAACTCCACCTTGTTGGGAAAGACGGACACAGAGTCCAGGAACAGCTGGGTACGATTGGGTAAGGTGGGCATAGAAAGTGATGGGTTGGAACACAAGATTTAGTAGCAAACACGGAGTTTAGACATTCAGCCTTTTCATGTGCATTGTCAGCTGTGCAGCCATTTGAGGCAAGGAAGGATAGAGGGGGGGATCATACACCAGAAACAGACTTAAATAGATGCCACCAAGATTTGGAGGAGCAGGACAGGTTTCACAGTTCAGACTTGAGATGAGAAAGATGTTGTTTTCTGGCTCTACTGAGGGTAGATACACACTGTACTGAGATTTGTGAAGAATTGCGATTGCCTTCAATAGGATTTTCCTTCCATGAGGCGAAGCAAGTTGTTTCAGGACAACTGCCTCGCCACATGCTCAGTGTACCATGGGTGGGAGGAAGGGTATGGCAACTAAGACGAGAGTGGATAATTCTGTGCATGAGAGAGACAAATTTATTTGAAAGAATTCCCAGGATGAGTTGATGTTGGAGAAAGTAGTGATTGGGAGAGCAGTCTAGAAGTTGATGGCTCCTTGATGTCCCTGCCAGTTGGCCTGAGTGAAATACCAGACTTGACGTGCTGAGGGTTCTCTCATAACAGCCAGAGAGATGTCCACTTTAACAAGCATGGTCAGATGAACCGATTGGAGCAGAGGAAGAACAGCAGACATTTTCAGGAAAATTTGTCAAAATCAGATCCAGAAGAGATGGAGTAAGATGGAGTTGGTTAAGATCTGGGTCAGGAAGTTGACAGATTGAGTCAGTCCCAATGAGTTGCAGAAGTCTTTTGCTGAAATTCCATGACAGGTGAGAGAGGTACCGACACCTAGCCAACTGGCATGATGACAATTAAAGTCACTACATATGAGGAAGAAGAGTTGGAATGAGAAGTTAGAAGTTTGTCCATGTTTTCGGATCATGACGTATAAATGGAGTCATCACTGTTTGGTGGATGGTACAACACACATATAAACATGAGGTGGAGTGGAGGGCAGCCGAAGCCAAAACTCTTCCTGGGATGTGGGGGAGTGAAGGCAGTGCATGAGAGTGAGGAATAGAGTTTTGATGAAGAGAGCAACTCCACCACCAGGATGAGGCTCAGGTCTGTCATACCTGAGGAGGGAGTAACCAGGGAGAGATAAGAAAGAGTCAGAGACGTCTTGAAAGAGGAAAGTATCTGTTAAGCAGATTATATCTGTTTGTCATTGGCAACCTTATGTAATGATCTGTCAGGGTTGTGCAAAGGCCCTGAATGTTTGAGGTCCACACTGTTGAGGAAGAGGGAGGGGAGGAGCTTTGGGGCAGGGAAGGGAAGGGAGCGTAGGATGAGAGAGGAGGGTGGGAGTAGAGAGAGTTGTTGAAAGAGTGTGGGGGATTGCAGAAGAGTTTGGGGAGAGGGTCGGATGAGGAGGAGAAAAGGCTCGGTGGTGATGGATGAGGCACAGTGGGGAGTAATAAGAGAGGGGGCAGAAGGAAGTTGAAGATTGAGAGAGTGGAGGGATGAGATGGAAGAGAGAGGGCAGAGGAAGAGGGTACTTGTACAAGAAAATAACTGTTGTGGAACCAGGAACCTGAGTGTCTCCTTGCTACTGCCTACTACATCCATGTCTGTTCCACACTGTTCTGAAAGTCACTTTACCACTCCCCACTACAGCATTCATCATTAAACTCTTTTTATATACAGGTTTTATTGTGCTGTACTTGCAATAATTAATCAGTCATTACATCTGTATGTACTCCATCCATTCTCCTTGCACCACTCAATTAGTCGCCAAGTCCTCGTAGACATCTTCTGTAGCATTTGTGGAGTCACCTGTCGAAAGAAGCCACGACTGCAGCATGCAATTCTTCAATCGTTCTTTGACCAGTTTGTCAACACTTTCTCCTTGATGAAGCCCCACAAAGAGTTGTCTGAGTCGTTAGGTCTGAACGACGTGTGCTACTACAGAGGAGATTTGGTGGAGAAGATTTTCCGAAACGTTCTGCGAACGGTGTCCGCACTTGAGCAATTGTTTGCCTTTGTGTACTCTTCTATATACCCAAACACAAGCAACAACCCGTTCTTCGACACTGCAACAACTTCTGTCCGCCATGCCATCTAATTACGACTGACTCCCAGTTCAGTGAGTCGGTGTAGGTGCATATCCTTTTTTTTCTTCTTCTTTTTTCTTAAGATTAGGTAAGATAGGGTGGAGGGAATGGAAGGAACAAATGGGTACGAGAAATTTAGCACAGGTAAAGCGACTTTCAGGCCACCCTGTGCAGTTGAACAACTTGCTTTTTTTTTTTTTCATGCCTAATTGAGATGGCTGCTCTCAGAAACTGCTTGTGCGTCGTCGACGGCGGTTGAGTCACAATCCATGCGAGCAAGGTCTGCCTGTAAAAACCCAGAGCAGTTTTGTAGATATTGTCATCTCACTCAAGCGAGGAAACCAATGTCACCTCCACTCGTATCTCGATTGGGCATTGACACCTGTACCTGTGCTCCATCCCAATTAGACATTGCTCCTTGTAGACTGCCTTCTTGACCAATGAGCGATTTACCAAACTGAGTCCACAAAGATCAAATTCCTTTTTTTTTTTTTTCCGCAGTTGCAACAAGCGATGGTGTAATCCGGTGTATGTGAAACGCACTCACTTTTCCAACACGGAGTGCAGCATGACATATTGTATACACTGCCTCATTCAGGGAGATCACGTCACAAAGTATTAAACAAGTTCCTACTTCGTGATCCTGTCAAAGCTGATTGAAGAGGATCCTCCAGAATTTGATTTCACAATATATGCTGTTCATTACTCGGTGAAACACATGAAAAATGGTTTTGCAATTGATTGCAGTGTGTAGGATGCAGCACAATCTTTTACAAGATCATGTAATGTCAAACAAAGTTGAAACGACCCTCCTTCGGTGTCAAAATGACATTCAATCCAGCACGAACTGTCATTGCTTCATGTTGAATGAGGCCCAAAGGAGAGTATTAACTGTGGTGTAGCAGAGCAATGTTTTTAACTATTACATTTTTTTCCCCCCTGAATAGGACAACCAAGTCCATTTCTCAGGCCGCATCAGAGCTTGGAAGGTTTCCAATTGCACCTCACATGAGATGGTATATCAGTAAAGTAGTACACCAAGCAAGAAGGAAAGCATATCAAAAGATTTCTCTTTAAAGGTCTCTAATTTATACCCAACAGGGAAATTACCTGATGATGGCAACTTCAGGACTGGGTTTGTTCTATTATTTATCCTCATCTTGCAGCAATTGGGCGGGTAATGCTGCCAAGGCATTTTATCGGATCGGGGTTACAATCCCGGACGAGTCTTCACTGCGACTGAAAATGTTAGACTGAGAGTGCGCGGGATTTGGAATTTGTTCAGGTGCCGGTATAAGCTCGCCTACTCTTCACGAAGGACACCGCAGGATCTTTCATGTCCACCAACTAATGGTGGCATACGGAACGCCCAGTTTAACGTCCATCCGAGGCCCACACACACATTGATGAATCACTCTGCATGTGAAGCATGAGGATGGCAGTTTATATTTGGGTCGGGATTCGAACCCAGACTAGATAGCTCAGAGGTGAGCATGCATATCCTTATCTATATGCCATCCTTCCAGCCCTAAGGTGTGGTTGAGGCACAGGTTATTCTATGAAGGATTATTATTGTCCATGGAGCTTCTTCTTGAGGTCTTTATTCTTCCCACCAGAGCTTCAAGCAAGCAGTGCACTGCCATTTCTTGCCATCCCCAATTCTGACCCATGATCTTTATTACCCCATTTGGCCCATTAACCTTTCCCCAACCCAACCATCTTACTTGCTGGTTTCAGTGTTTCCTTCCTCTCCTCTTTCACTGTATTTCATTCCCTTGATGTTTCTGCATTGCTTTTCCATGAGGCTCACTCCTGTAAATAAAAAACATAGGGGCAATACCCCTGTGTGCTCACCTGGCAGCGGCTGGACAAGATAATCAGGGAACCACTGGAAAGCATGGATGACCCACAAAATATATAACGGAGAAGAAAGTAAATACCTATGGATTTTTTTTTTTTTAATGCCGTGAACAAACTTTGATACATCACGGGTGATGAAGTTGTGGTGAAGTTTCATCGGAATGTGTGTGTTAGTTTCTGAGAAGAAACCAAATACCTCTTTTGTGGGCAACCCCCCTGGAGCTCCCTTAAGACCCCAATTTTTTGTATTTTTTTAATGGGATGAACAAGCTTTGGATATCACGGGGTGATGAACGTTGTGATAAAGTTTCATCGAAATCATATGTGTAGTTCAGAGAAGAAGTTGCAAGTACTTGTGGATGGACGGAGAGACGATGCCCATCCCATAAGCTCCCCGAACTACGTTCCAGTGAGCTAAAATAGGACAGGGCATGGGGCGTAAAGACGTTCTAACAAGTGAATTAGTTAATCATGCAAACATGGGATGACATTCCCAATTCCAACATTTGCACATTTTTCAATCCCTTGTTCTGTCGTTGCGTATGACAGCAGGGGTAGCTATTATTTCTTGGAAGCATGGCTGTGCCACTGATGCTGTGCCCTCTACCTAAACTGGTGCTCATTTCACCGACCTCGGAAGGATGATAGGCTGAGTCAACCCCACCTGGTGTTAATTCAGCAGCCAACGAGCTCAAACTCAGGACCCTAGGATCCTAAGCCATCCATCCGAACCACTAAACCCACATCAGGCTTATTCTCAATCCACTAACACATCATGATTACTAAAGATTACGATGTTATTTCCCACTCGAGACCCGTGCAATGAGAAAGCAAACATAAGTGTTCATGGTGATCAAAACGTTTGGTGACAAAACTAAAGTCACGCAAGCATATACATATGCGTCATAAATGAACACACCTTTTTACCTTGTCACAACTTTTACCCTTACCTTGTCACAACAGTTTCAGTTGAAACTTATCAGACAACTTGATACATCACAGCATGAGCCAACAGTGAAGGTGTGAAAAGAATAAGCTCAACTGAATAAAATTTGTGCCAGTGTTTAAGTGTCATTGTCACAAACCTATGCTTCTTTGGTTGATCATGTTCAACCTGCTTGTAGTGTAGTTGAAAAGCTGAATTGTTTTGCGTTAACACGTATTCAACCCCCTGAGTCAATATTTTTAGAAACGCCTTTGGCAGAGATTACAGCTTCCAGTCTTCTTGGGTATATCTGTACCAGCTTTGCCCATCTGGGTTTGGGATTCTCCCATTCTTCCTTGAAGATTTGCTCAAGCTCTGTGCAAGTAGAATGGCCAGCTTCCGAGAGTTGTCAAGTCTTTCCACAGATTCTCAATGGGAATCAAGTCTGTGCTTTGGCAGGACCACTGAAGGACCTTCACCTTCTTGTTCTGAAGTCATTCCAGTGTTGCTTTGGCTGTATACTTGGGTCACTGTCCTGTTGAATGTAAATCTTTGCCCCGTCTGAGGTCCTTTCACTCTGAAGCAGGTTCGCCTCAAGGATTCCCTGTATTTGGCTCCATTTATTGTTCACTCTTTTCTTACAAGTCTCCCAGTCCCTGCTGCTGAAAAGCATCCCCATGCATGATGCTGCCACCACCATGCTTCACGGTAGTGATGGTGTTGATGGGTGATGAGCTGTGCTCGGTTTCCGCCAGGCGAAGCACTTCATTCAGACCAAAGAGTTCAATTTACGTCTCATCAGACCACAGAATCTTTTGCCTCATGCTCTCAGAGTCTTTCACGTGTCTTTTTGCAAACTCCAGGCATGCTGTCATGTGCCCTTTCTCAGAGTAGCTTCCGTCTGGCCACTCTTCCATAAAACCTAGATGTACTGCAGAGACTTGTCCTTCTGGCAGGTTCCCCATCTCAGCCAAGGAACTCTGTAGTTCTGTCAGTGTGGTCATTGGGTTCTTGGTCACCTCCCAGACCAAGGTCCTTCTTGCCCAGTTTCTCAGTTTGGTCGGACCGCCAGCTCTCGGAAGAGTCGTGGTAGTTCCATATTCTTTCCATTTCCTAATGATGGAGCTCACTGTCCTCTTGGGAACTTTCAACACTCCAGAAATTGTTTTATACCCTTCCTTAGATCGATGCCTCCTCACAATTCTATCTCGGAGTTCTACGGACATTCATTGGACTTCATGGTAGAGTTTCTGTTCTGGCATGCACTGTCAACTCTGGCACCTCATATAGAAAGGCGTTTCTTTCTAAATCATGTCCAATCGATTGAATTGGCCACAGGTGGACTCCAATCAAGTTGTAGAGACATCTCAAGGATGATCAAAAGAATTGGATACACCTGAGCTCAATGTGGAGTGTCATTGCAAAGGGGTTGAATACGTATTGACGCAAAACATTCAGCTTTTCATTTTTAATTGATTTTGAAATTTTTCTAAAAACATGTTTTCACTTTGTCATTATGGGGTATTTGTGGAGATTGGTGACAAATTTTTAATTTAATCCATTTATATTTCAGGCTGTACCATATTTTTGTCAGGTCAGGTCAGATAGATCTGTGACTTGCTACATGTAAACCTGCACTAACCTGTTTCATGGTCGGGTTTGTCGCGACTAAACCGTCTCCCCCACCAAGTTTCTGGAAAGGATGGTGTATGATATGGACACCCAGCAGGATAAAAACAAAACCTGTAAAAGGCGGAGGAGCTCTTCGTGAGTCAACGGCCATCCATATCTAGTGCCCAACTGTGTCTGCGACATCCTCCTGCAGTTGAGTTACTTTTTATTAGGAGTGCGCGGCAGGATTTTTTACTCTGGCCACCGTAAAACACTTCATCCCCAAAACATACCAAAAGCAAAATGAAATCTGAAAAGCCACTCCGTGGGCTTCGCCCTTCCTTCGCAGGGCAGCCTTCGAAAAGCCCTTCGCAGGCAGCTCACGCGATGTCGCGGATTTGGGCAAAGCCTTTGGGACCCCCAATCTTTGATGATAGGAGGGAAGCCACAGGGTAACCTTCCAGGGTCAGATTGCCATAGTGTGAGTTGGGTGGTGCTGGGGCGTCATCCACCAGACGGAGGTCTCTTTGGGTTAACCTGAGGCGGTCCCTTTGTTGGGTGCCTGGAATATCCTATCCCGAAGAGAGGATGACACCTGTCTCTGTTATCATCTGAGCTCAAACGTTTGACATCGGTATTGCAGCACTCTCTGAGGTTCGGACACCGGATTACGGCGAGATCATGTGGTGGTTACACCTACTATTGGTCTGGTCACTCTGATGGTTACCATGCCAAGAGTTGCTGGAGTTGTGTCCAATAAGCTGACTCCAATGATAATTGAGGAAACACCAGTCAACGAGCAATATGAGACTAAGGATTCATCACTCCTTGGGGTCACTTCTCTGGTCCCTGTATATGATCCGATTGAGGCGAGTGATCTCACTGTGAAGGATGCATTCTTTACCATGCTCGAGTCTGTGGTTGATCAGTACCCCAGCGAGATACTCTTCTACTCTTGGGGATTAAATGCATCAATTGGAACTGAAAGGATGTTATGAGACATTGTTGGTAACCATAGGTCTGGAACTGTGAACCAGAATAGCTGCAAGGTCCTTGCTTTGTAAGAAGTCATGGAGGGGTGGCTGGTCATGGTTCAGCGCCCACATGCTCATCACTGGACTTGTATTCCAACGCCGGTGTGTGTAGCAAAGGAGATTGACCATGTGCTCGTTGATATCTCTGGAGATTATCCACACCTGCAGGGTCCACACAGAGTGCTCAGTTCCTCATTACTGACCACAGGCTGTTTGTAAAACTGAAGTTGCAGCTTAAATCCAGAGAATGGTACCATCCCAGCCTCGCTGGTGTTGGCAAGCTCAAGGATGAGTGAAGCTGAGGAGTTGTGAACAGGCTGAGTGGAGATTTGGGGGTCTGGGTGCTTTGAGGGATCCTGAAGAGTTGTGGAGTGCATTCAAGACAACGCCCTTGATTGTTGCCGGTGGATGTCTTGGAACTCACCGTAGGTGAGAAGAATTTTGTCTTTGGGACAATGGATACCATTGACCAGAGTCGCAAGCGGCCAGGCTGAATGGCAGAGCTCAGCTATTCATGGTGCGAAGCGTAAAACTGTATGTGCACGAAGGCGCGACAAGGACCTCTGTGCAAGGAATCTGTGAGAGGTAGAGCATCACCTGTGGTCAAGTGATTCTCATCCTGCCTACAGAATTCATGCATTTGTGCTCAAAGCCCATCCCGCGGTGTACTGCAATTGCAGCAGAGGGTGATGGGTTCTTGACAGAGGAGTCCGAAGTGAAGGCCCGCTGGGCCAGTTATTTTTCGCGCCTGTACCAGGCTGATCCACCAGCTTTGAGTTGCATATCAGGGAGTTACAATCCCTATTGCTGACTGACCCTCCAATCAACTGCGGTCCACCATAGTTTGTGGAAACACAGCGCTGCGTGAACCAGTTGAAATGGGTGAAGCTCCTGGGATTTGTGGCATCCATGCTAACTTCTCAAGGCTGTGGAAATGCTGCTACTCATGTCGTTCTTGCAGTTCTGGCTCTGCCTGGAACACAGGCATCATCCCTACTGACAGGAAGAGGGACTGTTGTCTTCCTCTGGAAAGGAAGGGTGATCACCAAGACTGCAACAACTACCAAAGGGTGACGCTGCTCTCAGTGCCGGCAAGGTCTTTGCTCAAATCATTCTTGATCGATTCACCACCATCTGTTTGAGCACCAGCATCCAGAGCAGTCAGGCTTTACACCAAAGAGTCAACGTTTGACTGTATCCTTGCTCTTCGGGTCCTCACCGAATGCAGATGAGAGTTTCGGCAGGGGCTGCTTGCAGCCTCTGTTGATTTCTGTTAAAGCGTTTTATCAGTGAATCGGCTGCCCTCTGGAATATTCTTGGTCTTTGTGGGTGCCACCAAAACTGATCAATCTGATGTCTGAACTTTACTGTGGTACTGAGAGTCTGTGACACTTTTCGCCTTTTCAGCACTTGTATGGAGGCGATTATGGGAGGATGTCGCGAGAGATAAAGCTTGCGTGCCATCATTTGGAATTCAAGATCTCTGACCTTGATTCACAATGAATCTCTCTCTTTTTCCGCCACAAAGCATCCGCTATCCTCCACGAATTCTACAGTCAACCCAAGAAAAGCAACAACACTGCAGATGAAAATGAGACTCATTGAGACTGCTGCCAAACTGATTAAAAGTGAAGTCAAATCAGTGGAAGAGACAAAAGAGG
>CM068957.1:107302425-107317961 GCA_035128595.1 Eptatretus atami | reverse complement strand
AATTTGCACACTAGTAGCCTATCATATTATGAACAGATTTGGATATTGGGCCATCTCAAATTCAGCCGCTGATGGCTGTGGCAGCCATTTTCCACTGCCATCAAAAATTTTGAGATGGCCCAATATCCAAATCTGTTCATAATATGATAGGCTCTAGTGTGCCAAATTTGGTGCTTTCCTCACAAAATGCACAATTGTTATGCTATATTTAGCTAAGTTGCCCTATAAGCTGTCCTGCCAGCCCCCATATAATAATAATAATAAGAGCATCCTATCATTTCTTTCATATCCATATTATGAGTTACTTTGTCAAACTAATAGAAGGCACCCTCAAATCAATCAACGGGTTATTAATCAAATAATCTCTTTTTATTCCAATGAAATGCAAAATTATTTATCCTTATAAATTTACTTTGAATATGAAGGTGCCTTGCCTGGATACGTGAACCAGGTTATTATATCGTGGTGAACAATATTATCTGCCTTTTGAGCTACAGCTTAATCATCCACTTTCATGAGGATTCACAAGGAATCACAAGGAATCGAGAAGCAGGAGGAGGCCATTCGGCCCATTGTGCCTGCGCATATCAACACCAGACAAATGTATTTTATAAAGAGAAAAATGCAAAATGTTTTTTCTTTTGTCTTGTATTTTTTTTGTTTTGATTTTTGGAATTTTTTTTTCATGGGGGGGGGGGGAGTGGGTGAAGACAGTTCATGGATGAGAACACACACACATCAACCACACATCACCCCTTGATGAGAGCCCCACAGACAACACTCAGTATACAAGCACACAATCACCCAACGATGCTCAAGCAACCTAAAAGTCCTGCCAACACCCGATACCCCTCTATCTCCATAACTTCACGGTACCAATCTAATTCCAATTTAAACTTATCCACTGTTTCTGCTGCCACTACTTTTCCAGGGAGACCATTCCATGCATTAACTACTATTGAGTGAAAGACCCCTGCCTCTCTGAACGCCTTGATATAGACCATCACCCGATTCATAAGCACTTAGTTCGCAGACTGTGTGAGTATCGAGGGCGTTGGAGTAGGGAGATGGGGGTGTGGGCGGGGGGGGGGGGAGTGAGAGTGTATTACGATAATCAACACAATGAACCAACATGCCAGTGTATAAGGGACATGTCGATAAAACCATGCGGAGCAGGTGCAGGGTTAGGTATGAAAGTGCTCCGGGAGATCGTGGGTGTCTGCTTGGAGACCGTAGGGTTCCACGTGATGCTTATGACAAAATGAGTTCCTAATTTGCTGCGTTGATTAAATTTGGCGTCGTCGGCTTCATAACCCTGTCAACTGCAATCAGTGTTGCGTTTGCTATTTGCCTCGGTGCTTTCACGGCCCCTCATTCACGACTGAGTGTCGAAAGCAGCGGGTTCTCGTGCTGCATTAAGGGGCACATATCATTGTACCATTCAATCCGTACCACGAGATCTTGCTGCTTAAGTAGTGAGCACTTCTGTCGGGTTTTATATAATTATTTAACGATTATAGACTATTCAGAAACAAATAGCGAAGGACATGATGTTGGAATAAATTTGAGAATGTGGATGGTTTTTAGAACTTGATTTTCATGCTATGTTAGCAGGTAAAGTGTTTCGGCTCAATCAGTCTCACATGTTAACAAAAAACGTTTTTATACAGTACTCTAATCTCACATCCCCTAATCCAGGGTCCAGGGCATTCTTGCGAGGAAGATGACAACAATGCGAGGATGACGTCCAGGGCATACTGCGTGGACCCCTTCTCTTAGTAATCTGGGTGGACCTGCCTTCTATTATGACTCACAATCACATGACAGGTGTTTCTATGGTAACCGAGGCACTGTTAATGACGAAATTGAACCAAGGATTATTTCATACCCTTAAACTGTATTCGTGAACGTTGCCCTTTTGATCCAAGGTCACCCGACGTTTGACTGCCAGCGATAGAACATCCTGCTTCCCTCCTCCACTTTCAGCTTCTCAATCTCATCCACCACTCCGTTGCCTCTTCCGAAAAGCGGATTAACAGCCAATAGATCTCATTTGCAACGCATTATCTCCACCTCCCCTCCCTCACCTAAATCCCCCTCTCCCCCCCCCCCAACCCGCACAGCCAGCTAACGGGTAGGAATCATTGTACAGTTAAATATCCAATTATCGTTAACTAGCACACAATCATGAGATATGGATAAGACATTACATGCGGATTTGCCTCGCCAACACTTGGACCTGCATGTCTGATGAAATTCATGGCTGAGCTCATGACATCATGTGAAACGTATGTTACGATGCAGTAGCCCATCTTATGTTTCAAAAATTTTTTACGCCACCGTTTTTGTTCCACCATATACATTCATTGGTTGAGGCTCAAATACAACAATAAAATCGTTTTCGATTTACTGACTTCCAAGCAGTCATATTGTACTACACTGATGGCTTGTTGAGGTTTGGGTAAAGTTGGTGCAGACACTTGCAGCTCAGTCGCATATAAGGCTCTTTCTCCGTCAATCTGTTGCGTTTTGGAGCCATCTATTAATTATGTACGCAAATATAGCAGAAATCATTATCTTCCCTTGTCCCTGCACCGGTCAGACTCCTCCCTGCCAGCTGCACCCCTTACAAGTACTGTACCCACAACGTTATCGTCCTGATTTAGAACCACATATCCAGAGTGTCTTCTGCAAATCCGTTAAAGCTAAGGTCGATCCAATAAATCATATTTGTCTCTTACAAACAGAGCAAAAATATTTCATAGTTAGCCCGTCCCCACTCAGCGGGAGACGGGTTTTGCAATCACGTGTGTGTGTGTGTGTGTGTGTTGTGTGTGTGTGTGTGTGTGTGTGTGTGTGTGTGTGTGTGTGTGTGTTGTGTGTGTGTGTGTGTGTGTGTCGCCCTCCATCCAGGCCGTAATGTTTTTTTTACCATTTCAGTTTTTGTCATGAAATTTTCAACAAAGCTTTATGATGAGAAAATGAAGAAGCCAAATTAATAATTTGGTCAAAAGGTCAAAGGACAGCGTGACATAAAATCGTCAATTTTCATCCAATTGACCTAAAATTTTAATCATCACATTTTCAATAAAGCTTTCTTATGAGAATATGGAGAAGATAACTTAATAATTTGGTCAAAAGGTCAAAGGTACCGTTTAGCATACAGAAGAAGAATAAGAAGTCCGAATACAAAGCAGATAGGCTTTGCATTTTCAGATGCTTTCTAGTTAGATTGTGGAGACGGTACATAGGAAAACGACAATAGAACAAAACTTTGTTTTGCAATGTACGAGTATTGTTCAAAAAGTGATCGAAATGAGATACAGAACTGGACTTTCAAAATGACATAATGCGCCGTAGAATGCTCGGCACACATGCGCAGAAACCCACAGATAGCTGTGTTTGGGGCACCCTAAAGTATATTGTGTGTGTGAGATAAGTTTGTTCACTGAAATGGATTACAAAGTTTCTAAAAGAAGCTGAGAATACTTGAGAAAAATGGGTATACCTCTGCACTAAATGAAAAAAAAAATGCTGGTGAGTAACCCGAAACAATGCGGAAGCACGGTAATTTCATGTACCGCCGGACATCGAAGCCGATATACCAAAAAAATCACAGAACCGTCGGAAAGCGTCTGTAAATGAAAATGCAAATAAATAAATGAAAAAAAACAAATGCAGGTGAGCAACCCAAGACAATGGGGGAAGCACAGTTTGTTATTACTTCCAATGTGCAAGCATACCACACTAGTATAGATATAAAGCTCATCCTAACCACTCACTAAATGACTGATATTAATGTTTGGAACCATTTGGGCGATGTAGAAAGCTGAAATTTTGCGTGCCACTGGACATCGAAGCCGATACACCGGGAAAAATCACAGAACCGTCGGAAAGCATCCACAAATGAAAATATCCCCAAAAATATCTGCAGGGGGGCTGGTGTGAAAAAATTCTGACTCATTGCAGAGCCCGTGTATGTGTGTGTAGGTGTAGGTGTGTGTGTGTGTATTTTGCAATGGCATTAGGGGCATGTATTCCGTGAATGCACGGGGCCCCAAGATGACAAGGCCCCCACACGACCAATCGTGGTTCACAATCTTTCGAGACGGGGCCCCGAGGGTGTGGTCTCACTTTGTTGACAAAACATATCAACTTGTGAGTGATAAACACATCGCAAAGGGAATGCTCCATCTCAAGGAAAGAAAGCACTGTGACGTCATGAAATGATTAAAAACGCTTTCTTTGATGTTTAACTCGACAGGGCTATTACAAAATTAGGGGGTGAGGTTAGTATTAGTAAAGAAAGCGAGTGGAATAATAACTACGTTTAATTGTTTCCAAATGCAACAATAATCACAATAAAAATTTATATAATTCCTTATGTTAATGCATATCGATATTGTTTGACAAACCCACATAATATCATTCATTGTACGATCATAAAACAACCACCCATGAGTAAATGAACTAACCCATGTGCACGGCGGAACGTTGCAATTTAAAAAAAAATCAGATCACCTGTCCCTTGAGGATGAAACTAAACTACCCCAGCTGTGCTAAAAAAAGAAGAAGAAATAAAAAGGCCCATTCGCATGCGTTTGGCCGGGCGGTGCATCAGGTGGTGGTTCACTTCCTGAAAATGTGCAATTTTATTTTACACCACGATTCCCATTTTTGTACGATCTTCTTTCATTATATGACCCCTCACTTTGGCATACATAGATGAGTATAAATAATGAAACGTATAGTTTTTGAAAGTTTGTCAACCATTTCGTTGGAGTGCTTTCTTGAGTGCTTAAGGCACTTAGCTCAGGCGAGCGCTCTTCAAGGATTGATGGCGATATGGCGGCTTGTTTTTCTAAGGGGACATCTCCAGGAAGGCAAAATATATTGGATGATTACAATGAGTAAAAAATGCTTTCAGTTGTTGCAAGGAATGAATCGCCACATCCTGGTAGGATAGCCGAGAGGTACATACGCTTACTCTAAGCTGTCTAGCCTGGGTTCAAATGTCGACCCAGATATAAACTGTCATCCCGGTGTTTCACAGGCAGGGTGATTCATCAATGCATGTGCCATCTCTCAGATGGACGTTAAACTCAACGTCACATCTGCTGGAACCCCCACCTCTCCTCTCCCATCCCCTATCCCCTCACCCCCTCGTCACTCCCCCTCACTCTCCCCTCCCCTCACTCTTTTCTATCCTCACTCCCCCTCCCTGCATTCCACTTTCATTCTCCATTCCGCTAACTCCCCCTCCCTTCTCCCTCCCATCTCCCTCTCTTAGCATTCTCCCTCTCCCACCCTCCCCCTCTCCCACCCCTCTCCCTCTCCTCTCGCTCTCCCTCCTCTCCCCTCTCCCTCTCTCACCAATCTCCCTCTCCCTCTCCTACCCCTCTCCCTCTCTCTTCCTCTCTCTCTCTCGCTCTCTCTCACACCCCTCGCTCTCTCCTCCTCTCTCTCCCTCTAATTCCCCCCCTCTCTCTCTCTGTATCCCTTCCCCTTCATCCCCTCTCCCCCTCCTCCCTCGCATTAGTAGTCCCATCAGCGAAATGACAGGTTGTATTTGCCAATATCTATCACTGAGAGTTGAAAATTTCACGGTGCACGGTAAATGCACGATAATTGCACGGTTTCAAAAAGAAATGCACGGTAATTGCACTTTAAATGCATGGTAATTGCATGGTTTAAAAGAAAATGCACGGTAATTTCGCATGCCGATGAACATAGAAGCCGATACACTGGGAAAAATCACAGAACCATTGGAAAGCGTCCTTAAATGAAAATATAAATAAATGAATATAAATAAATGCAGGTGAGCAACCCAGGACAAGGGGGAAGTATGGTAATTTAGCGAGGCGCTGAACATGAAAGCCGATACACCAGGAAAAAATCATTGACCCGTTGGAAGGAGTCTGCAAATGAAAATATAAATGAATGAAAATAAATAAATGAGAAAATGATTGCAGGTGAGCGACCCGAGACTATGGGGAAGCACGGTTCGTTATGCTTACAATATGTAGGCACATCCCGTTAATATATATTTTTGTGGCCTCGAGCCTCGAGCCTACTACTAGGGGGAAATTCCCGGTTTCTCTTGAACTCACCCAGACCCGAGGCTACCGGAGCGAATAACTTCACCTCATGCTGGGTTGCAATGCAACTACGAACGCAAATCGTGTGACTATGAGTCCCAGTGTCCATCCGTCTAACAACCATTTAACTGGGGGTCCCGTGGCCCTGTGACCGGGAACGCACCCTCGGCAAATGTGCTACCTATGTTATCTGGTGATCTTGAATGCGGCCGAGCTGTACTGCTAGCACACACCGGACGTTTTCCCCTCGAGCACACACCGGACATTCCAGTCATCCTTGATCTAACCAAAATATTCTAGTTTTGTATTTTAAATTAATATTCTGTAATTTGTCGAATTTGTATTTCACTTGGAAGTTGTGGGTTACAATGTGTAAATAAAGGTGGAAAAAGTCTGATTTAATACAATTTAATTCCAGTGTCTAAGGCAACAAAAGGTGAAAATTTTGAGAGGGGTGTAGACTTTTTTATCGGCACTTCATTAAATCATGCACATCTTAACTTAAATATAACATGTCCACCAATAAACACGACCACCCACTCACCTCTGGATCAAACTGTGATTCAAATATTCAAACAGTTTTTAACGGTTTTTTTTTTTACCTGCTTTCTTGTCTCCCAGCAATCACTAAAATCGGTTTAAATGGTTTCTATATTTTTTTTTTAATACTGTATTTATATAATATCTCGTTAATATATTTTTACTATTCGTATTATATTTCACGAATTCTATTTGGTGTCATTTTATGATCTGAAAGAAAACTGGTTTTAATCTGCTAACTGTAGTTCCCTGTGTTAGTTAGCATATGTCGAACGAGTTGTTTTAATCTATTGACAAGTTCAGTGCTGCGTGTGGTTCCTCTCTCAGTCCGAATTATTTCATCTGCAGCCGTACTCGAGAAGAGCTTCTTAGGAATATTGCTGTCTGTCTAAGAAAGGCATTCGTACAATGTGGAAAGGAAAGACATCTCGTTTATCAAATAATTTGGTGTGAAATTTATTATTATTATTGATATCGATTTGTAACTCCAAAAAAGAAAGTGAAGTGTGAGTTTGATTTTCCATTTTTTTAATTCGAGTTATTTTGGACATATATCATCACGAAGCTGATCAAATACAATCCCATCATTAATTGCTAGTAAATCATCAATTCATCTAAAGATAGTTCCACACCTTCACGCAGTTGTTAGTTCATTCCTGCACATGTTCTGGACCCAATCAGACTCGTACATGTACAGGAACAAATGTGCAAAGATTGGGCTGGATCTGAACCCATAGATAATCCTACTGTCTGTTGGAGTATCTTGTTGCCAAATGTAAAGAAACTGTGTTTAGGAGAAATCGAATATTTTATTTAAGTTTATCTTTTTAATAACTACATGAATATTGATTTTCCTTTACAGACAAGTTTAATCCTCTTGAGAAACTTTCATGTGTACTTTATTACCTCCTGTAAATACTTTATGTACCACTCTGTCCAATGTGGTTACAAGCTTGTCATGTAGAATGTTTGCGTATAATGTAGAAAAATCACAAGTTGATAGATATTTAGCCTTACCCTTGTTATTACTGTTGTGGATACTGTCGATTCGAAGTTTGGAATTATCATGATCCAGAATTTTTTAATACCAGAATAAAACCTCACCTTTTCATGGTAGTTTGTCAAGCATTTATAAATTAGTTTCATTCCCCCATGTAATAGTACCTGAAAACACACACACACACACACACACACACACATATCAATTGCTCCTTACACGACAAGTACTTACTCACCATGTTTGCTCCATAGCCACTGGTCACTTGCAGGACAGCCTAAGTGTAAGTTGTTGATCGTTTATTGGGTGGAACGTTGGTCACCGGCTTCCATGTGATATTGTGTGTACATTCCAAGCTTGTAAAAGCCCGTTGCTATTCTTCCACACTGATTACTTCATTGTGTTTTAGCTTAGTTGCCATAGAGGCCAAATTTATATTAGAGGGGAATTTCTCAAGAGCATCGGGTAAGATTTATTGAAGAAAAAAAATGTTTTATTGGCCACATTGCCTCTATATATGCTTATCTGATACCAGAATAAAACCAGAATATATCGAGTTCTTTTGGAACTATATATATGCTTATCTGAGCCTCGGTCACTTGCAAATGAGGAGTGGGATTTGTGAACGATTCAATACATTGCTCACAAATCCTTTGGGCCCAGGGACGCGATCATATACACAACGAAAGTCATTGCCTCAATCCACCTTGTGTGCGGAGCAAAAGCGCGATTATATTATAATCCATGGTCAAAACCTTTGCGGCGGTGCTTGTCCGCATGCCATCTGCTTCGAGCGACCATCCGCACACGTGACGTCACAAATACGGCGCAATTCAAGTCTAAGCAGCGTCACAACTCAATTTCATCCTCGAGTCGGGCATTGTGGTGCTACCAGCCAACAGCTCGCGATCCACTGTGAATGGGAAGGGTTTCTTCGAGCTGCCATACGCGTGTACCGACCTTGGAGCTGCCATAAGTCCATCCCAAAGGCACCAAAAACTGCTCTCAACCTTTCTGGGTTTGTCAGACACATCGAGATAGTAGGCCTCGTAGTCGTATAAGTAATAGTAATAATAATTATAATATCATGAGAATAATAGTCCAAAAGTGACCAGCATGAGGAGAAAATTATGGGTGGCTATGAGAATAGGAGTGATATAAATTGAAGGGCATTGAGTTCGGCAGCAGCTTTTTGCGTCGTTCCAATGAGGAGTGTTCACTCAGAGCAGGGTCTGATCAAAATGTGACGATGGCATCAGATGAATTATTGGGTGTGAATCCTGAAGCAAAATTTTGGTTGGACCTGCAGCTCTTGCGTGAAAGCGTTTGTTTTCACAAGTCGAAAGGATAATATAGCGTGACGGAGTGTGACATCAGAAGTGACACTGCGCTTAGCGCCCGAGGCACACGTCTCATTAGAAATTATCAAAGAGTTCTTCCTTAGATCGTGTGTTTGCTCTTTGTTTAGCGAAACAGCATATACGTACTTAGGTCTTTTCAGTGAAGCAGTCATGGTTATAAGCATCTCTGTATAATACGTAGCACAAAATGGCTCCTAGTTGTGAGCAGGCCACTGCTTTCAAAAATCCAGTGGATCCGACTGCGAATACTACCACGACTAGTTCCTTAATGGTGATAATTATTCTCACATTCTTGTGGGGTCGACCAAGGAAAAGTTTTTGGCGAAAGTCTTTTTGGAACTAGCTGGCCAGGCCCCATGTTCGACTGAAGAGGATTTAGGCAGGCACTTGTAATTTTTTCAGGGTTCCGACAATAACTCGCCTACACTTCGTGAAAGACGCCATGGGATCTGTAATCACCATCTAATACTAGCAGATGGGATACCCAACTTAACGTCCATTTGAAGAACAGTGTCCTTTGTGATATGCAACGCCCTGCTGCCTGGGAAGCATCAATTCGGCAGTTTATAGTGAGGTTGAGATCAAACTCAGACTATACAGCTCAAAGGTAAGAGTGTTTTCAGAACCTCTGCACCATCCTTCAAAACTCATTTTAATGGCATCAATTAATCCCACTTTTTGTGGGGTCAGCTGAGAGGAATGGTACAATGATATCCATTAAACAGATTTCTGTACATGGATGTACAGTGTATCCCAGGGACATGGATATTCATAAAACAGATGTAATAACAGGGATATGCAAAAAATAGATGAATGACATAGATATCCATGAAACAGATTACTGGACAGGGATATCCATGATGCATATTTCTACATAGATATCCATGAAACAGATTACTGGACAGTGATATCCATGATGCATATTTCTACATGGATATGCATGAAACAGATTACTGGACAGGGATATCCATGATGCATATTCTACACGGATATGCATGAAACAGATGTACTTGTTGTACAGGGATTATATGAAACAGATTTTTGTGCAAGAATATTCATGAAACAGATGTATGTACAGGAATCGCTAACAAGATGTATATGCAGGGATATCCATGAACACAGATTTATGCACCTAGGGATATCCATTAAACAGTTTTCTGTACCTGTGGATATCCATGAAACAGTTTTCTGTACCTGGGAATATCCATAAAACAGTTTTCTGTACCTGGGATATCGATGAAACAATTTTCTGTACCTGGGGATATCGATGAAACAGTTTTCTGTACCTGGGGATATCGATGAAACAGTTTTCTGTACCGGGGATATCCATGAAACAGTTTTCTGTACCTGGGGATATCGATGAAACAGTTTTCTGTACCTGGGATATCCATGAAACAGTTTTCTGTACAGGGATATCCTTGAAACAGTTTATGTACAGGGATAGCCATGAACACAGATTTATGTGCAGGAATATCCATGAAACAGATTTATGGATAGGGATACCCAGGAACAGATGTGTCTACAGGGATATCCAGGAAACAAATATATTTACAGGAATATCCATGAAACAGATTTATGGATAGGGATATCCAGGAAACAGATGTGTCTACAGGGATATCCATGAAACAAATATATTTACAGGAATATCCATGAAAGAGATTTATGAATGGAGATATCCATGAAGAAGATATATTTAGAGGTCTCCAGCTTAATGTCCACCTGAGTGATGGCACACTCAATGATGTAACACCCTAACTGAGTCGCACCAATCCGCAGTTTATATTCGGAATGGGAATCTAACCCAGGCAAAATAGCTCAAAGGTGAGTGCCCTACCTCTGCACCTTCCTGCCATTTACCTGTTTATTCTGACGGGGGGGGGGGGGGGGGGGTGGTGGTGAGGGGGAGAATAATTGATATGATGGTGTCGTTTTTAAAAATCTAAGCAATCAGATATATTCACCTTTAATAATAAAAGTCAATAAACATCAGTAGGTGATAATTTATGATTGCAGATTCGCAGCTCTGAATCACATGAGTAAAATGGCGTCATCGTTGGAAAGTTGTACATGTGAGGAGCACTTGCGGTATATCGTTTTCGATGGGCGAAGGCAGGAGTATAATTCAAATTTACAGACAAATGAGTGTACAGTTTGGCCTTATGTGGCATCATGTCTGGACCAAAGAAATGCGGACAGGTGAATCATGTCCAATGACACCACGGAAAGCCATGTCATCACCCCGTCACCCCGCAAAACATCACCCTGTGTGGATAGACATAATAGTGATTGATGCATGATGTTTGATGCCATTGCCAAGAAAATTGGCATCAGCCACGGAATAGTGCAGATCATTTCATTGTCCACAACCAACTGAACTTCCAAAAGTGTCATTCAGGCGATGCCGAAAATATACTCTCACATGCTCATCAGAACAAGCGTTTGGAAATCAGTGTAGCACCTTACTCCAGCACATCCATAACAAAGCGGTCAACTTCCTTTCTCATATTGTGACTGAGGATGAGACCTCCTCAGGATGTTAGGCATTATAGGGACTGTTTGGTTCAGATTCTTCCAAAAGCACCAAATTTGGCCCATATGTCGCCCATGCCATACTTTTTCGATTTTAGACAGGCGCCAAGACGGGCGCCCCCGGGGCGCCATCCAGGTTAGAGTCAATCGTAGTTAAAAACCAAAAGGGCTAGAATCATGAATAATACCACTTTTTCGGGTTTCCTGGGTCGGGAATCTGATTCTGATTTTATTTCAACGATTTGAGGTCAAAGTCACCCCTCAAGGTCACCCTAAAGGTAATTTTGGGGTCAAACCGGCATTTTCGGGGCGTCGTTTCAAAAATAGCCTGCCTCCGCCTCTATGGCATACCTGGGTTATCAATCAAAAGAACCCGTTAATCATTTAGAAAATAAGACTTGAATGTTTTTAATTTTGAATGTTTTTAATTTTGACTCGTAATGTCAAAAACTTTTTGTTTCATTTTTAAGATAATGCCAAGTCTGTGAGCGTCGACGTATCAGCAGCGGCGGTGGTGCATGATGCCATTCGGAGCTGTGACGTCTACCCTATCTCACGAGACTATCCTATCCCTGTTCTTGCGTGTTCAGGAGTGGATCCGGAACCTGCGACTCAGCCTGCTATCGTGTCGCCGTGATGACGAGACGAAAGTTCATCGCGACGACGAACCTACATAATATGAGTGTCGAACTATGTCCTCTACCGAAATTATGAATTGGGGACTCTGTTGTCTTTGTCAATCGGCCAAAACTGGAGAAGCCTTGCAAACTCCTAAGGAGGAGGGACTTGTATCACTTGAGAGAGATCTCAAAGACTTCAATGCTATCAATGCCAATAATCTCCTTCTGGATCAATGTCACGATTAGTCAGTTGAATGATGGCTCAGGTATTGCAGCAACTCTTAAATCGCATAAGGCTAGGTATCACAAAACTTGCAGGAGTTATTGTAGTAGTTTCTATGTCAAACGGGTGAGAGAGAAGCTAGACAAAGAAGCCGGCTCTCAGAATAGTCCCAAAAAAATAAGGTCATCTGGGAATTTCAGCCTCCAGCCAATGTCAAGTGTTGTGTAATCTGTGAGGGGGAGGACCAGGCCAACCTCCACAAGGTAGTAGCCGATGTCGTAGATGCCAATCTAAAGAGTTGGGCGAAGACGAACAAAAACTTTCATTTACTTGGCAGACTGGTTGCCGTAGCGTCTGATGTACATGCGGCTGATGCCTATTATCACCATCAGTGTTATGTACATTGGCGAGACTCCGCTCGCGCTGCCGAGCGACTAGAATCGGTGGGTCCCGCACCTCCACCCTTCTATCCATCATCTGCGCTCAAATTGTTGCCCTGATCGAACATTCGGACACCACCGTATTTAAGCTCTCAGAGCTACGCGAGATGTAGCAAAAGCTTATGAGTGATCAAGGTCGCCATGCCGAGACAAAAAGGAGCCACACTCAACTTGATACAAGGATCACCTTCTCGACCTCCTACCTGAATGGGCTGAGTTTTCCAGGGGGAATGAAGGCAGAAGGATATTTACATATCTCACAACTGAAGGTGGTTGATGAGATGGCCAAGACATATAGGTCTCAGATTGGTCAGAGGACGCACTTATGTTCATGCGGCTGCGGTGATGATGCACAAGTTTTGTCTCCAGAGTTAGGAGCCTTTCGATGGCTCCTTCCCTTAACTGCCTCACGGCTCCAGTCAATGAGGAGATGAGGAGTTTCTTCAATGTAGTTCTCCGGGGCCCGTCAGCTCTTTGTGGACGTGAGAAGATCGGTGGCGACGCCAATCTGGATGCGTGGAGAAGATCGCATATTAACTCATAACTGCTCATCTACAATACTAGTAAGGGTACGCACCATGCAGTCAAGACGTCTGCAGTACGACACAACAAGGAGCGAGAAACCCCTTCCCCCTGTATAGTGGCCTCAAGCTGCACGGACACGCACGGGACAAAAACAGATTGGGATTGACCAAGAACAGGGTATCTCGTATCATACAATCGCGTCATGAAAGTGAAGCGTGATGTTGCGCGTGCGGTGTGTGATCGCCATGCTCAGGATGGGGTGGTGGTACCACCAACAGCCATCTCAAGGTCTTCACCACCCACGATGTGGATAATATAGATAGTAAAGCTCAGGGCAACTTCTCACTGGACGAGTTCCACGGATATGTTCTGAGTGTACATAGCGGTGTTTTGTCAGCAGATGTTATTCCCGAAGTATTATAATAAAAATTGTTCCTGAATAATTTTTGTTGAATTTTTAGTAGTACCACTTTTGATCTTTGACCTTTGAACCAAAAATGGGTGACCATGACCTGAAATCATCAAAATGAGATTAGAATCAGATTCCCTGACCCAGAAAACCCTAAAAAGTGGCATTATTCATGATTCTAGCCCTTTTGGTTTTTTAACTACGATTGACCTCTAACCCAGATGGCGGCCATAATTGGATTTCGCCAATATGGCGGGCCCGGGGGCGCCCGTCTTGGCGCCCGTCTAAAATCGAAAAAGTAGGGTATGGGAAACATATGGGCCAAATTTGGTGCTTTTGGAAGAATCTGAACCAAAAAAACCCTAACATCCTTGACTAACCATGGATGTTCCAACGCGGACCAGAACCAAAGAAGCAAAGCATGGAGTGGATACATCCACATCTCATGTGAAGAAGAAAGAATGGTCCAGCGGTCTGTCAGCAAACTCATGTGAGGAGATGGAGTAAATAAAATCCCATAGTATATCCTGTAGAAGGTGGTCCATATCAGGATATTGCTAAAATTATCGACTGTATTATTGTCGAATCCTTTATTTTGGGATATTATCATTTATTTCCCATTCATTGGGGTTTAACGAAGGATTTCTGTTGCTCCAGGGATGCAATTTGATTTCCTTCTGTGTGCTCAAATGATGCAGAAGAGTTGTTGTTTTTGCTTTGACATGCAGTTTGCGCATGATTCCGCACGGTTAATGTGCGTATCCCATCCTTTTGCTCTCTCTCTCTCTTCTTGATGTTTCCTCTTGTCTATTGCCTATGGTATATTTACATGTGCCCAGAATAAATTGTAACCCTGACCCTTCACTCTGAACTATGAGCATATTTATCTGGCTACATTCTCTTCTCTTTATGCTATATTTAGCTAAGTTGCCCCACTATAAGCTGTCCTGCCAGCCCCCATATAATAATAATAATAAGAGCATCCTATCATTTCTTTCATATCCATATTATGAGTTTACTTTGTCAAACTAATAGAAGGCACCCTCAAATCAATCAACGGGTTATATAATCAAATTAATCTCTTTTTATTCCAATGAAATGCAAAATTATTTATCCTTATAAATTTACTTTGAATATGAAGGTGCCTTGCCTGGATACGTGAACCAGGTTATTATATCGTGGTGAACAATATTATCTGCCTTTTGAGCTACAGCTTAATCATCCACTTTCATGAGGATTCACAAGGGAATCACAAGGAATCGAGAAGCAGGAGGAGGCCATTCGGCCCATTGTGCCTGCGCATATCAACACCAGACAAATGTATTTTTAAAAGAGAAAAATGCAAAATGTTTTTCTTTTGTCTTGTATTTTTTTTGTTTTGATTTTTGGAATTTTTTTTCCATGGGGGGGGGGGAGTGGGTGAAGACAGTTCATGGATGAGAAACACACAACATCAACCACACATCACCCCTTGATGAGAGCCCCACAGACAACACTCAGTATACAAGCACACAATCACCCAACGATGCTCAAGCAACCTAAAAGTCCTGCCAACATCCCGATACCCCTCTATCTCCATAACTTCCAGGTACCAATCTAATTCCAATTTAAACTTATCCACTGTTTCTGCTGCCACTACTTTTCCAGGGAGACCATTCCATGCATTAACTACTATTGAGTGAAAGACCCCTGCCTCTCTGAACGCCTTGATATAGACCATCACCCGATTCATAAGCACTTAGTTCGCAGACTGTGTGAGTATCGAGGGCGTTGGAGTAGGGAGATGGGGGTGTG
>CM068957.1:107182556-107193622 GCA_035128595.1 Eptatretus atami | reverse complement strand
TATATATATATATACTCATGAAAAGAGAGAGTCGTACGAGATGTCACACTCACGTTCAGTTTTGGAATCTTTCCGAACTGGAGCCATCGGCGCTGCTGCTGTTAGTCTTTCGAGTGTGCGCACGGCACGGATAATCATCAACGTCAATGGTCGAGTGCGGAGTAGTGTTGTCGTTACCCTTCCCGTACGGCGTACGTATCCATCGATACGATACTACGCCGTGCTCGTCGTCCCTTTAAAGTGTCGTACTTCGTTTCCGCGAAACTGGTTGAGTCGGTTCTCTTTCGAAAAACCTGCAGATCCGACGCTTCCTTTACAGTATCCGTGAACACGACGTCATTTCTCCAACACCCGTCGCGTTTACATTCCAGATGACGTCACGAGCTCATTCTGCACATCTCGAAAATTGTGAATGGAAAGTGAAACTAGCTCGAATGAGCTAAGATCCTCGTCCTCTTCATGATGACGTCATAAAAACGAATATGACGTCATTGTGATGTATCAGGTTTGCGATAAATTTCTGTGTCTATGCCCGGCTTGATTCCCGCAAACAAAATTCAAACAGCTTGCCAGTTTCAGATATAATGGTATAGGCGATTTCCATTAGCGGCGATATTATGACGTCAACTTTTTTTTCTGGGAGAATTTCCAAAATCGGAGATGGTTACTGCCTGCCGTGGGCTTTCTGCATATACATGGCAGTTTCACGAAGATCCGATGAAAACTCTGGGTTGTGAAACAAAAAATGTCAAAAAATAGGAATGACGTCATAAAAATTGTATGACGTCATAGTGATGTATCATATGTGCGGTAATTCATCTCTGCTAATGCCCTGTTCGATTCCCGCAAACAGAATTCAAAAAGCTTGCCTGTTTCGGAGATAATTTTAGGCGATTTCCATTAGCGGAGATATTTTGACGTCATAACTTTTTTTTCTAGGAGGAATTTCAAAATCGGAGATGGTTACTGTCTGCGCAGGGATTTTTACATATATATGCCAAGTTTCAGGAAGTTTCGATGAAAACTGAGGCTGTGAAACAAAAAAGTCCACAAGAAGAAGATGAAGAACAACAACGTGAGTAAGACTTAGAGATTCTCCACGAGGATCTAAAAATTATTTATTTACACCGGGTAACTTCACGTTTTGATGCATTTCCTCCACCCTCGATGATCTCTGCTGTTCGATCATCTCTGATCGGGTGCATGATATGAATGAGACGAAGATGCTGAACTTGTCCGTTAAATGGGTAGCACGGAGGTGGTGCACAGCCCCTCACTCCGAGCTGTCTCGCTTGGGTTCGAATCCGAACAGATTCCTGCCCTGACTACCGCCGGAAAGGCAAAGTCAAACCATCCTGCCTTGACACTGCTTTGGTAGCATGGAACCTTCCTCAGTCACAGACTACCTATACTAATGGCGTATAGACTATTACTCCCTGCTTCTTGGATCAGACACGCAAACTCGTTCGATTCATTTTAGGGAACGTTAGGGGTTCACGAAAAACTTTCATTCACAAGCAGAGAGTTTACTTTGTCGGGAGAGACCCTCTGGTTAGGAGTTCAGCCAAAGTGGCTATAAAACATGAAACTCGTTTTCCCCAAAATTTAACCCTCCCCCATCTGTAGCATTCCATAATACGAGACCAAACACCTGCTGAACCCCATCTTCCTTTTCTGTGCATTGACTGTTAGGTTTGATCATATGCAGCATGGGATGTAGGGGAGCAGCCATTCTGGAAATATCTCGAAGTCTTGAGTGTCATGCCCCTGAAAGTCACACACCCATATCATACCTCTTTGGAAAGCTTATTATCTCTAATTTCAGATTAGGCGTGACGTGGAGTTCACAGGTGGTCAGGTTTCTGTATAACTTGAGTCTTTGATAGATGCATATCAGTGTCTTTGAAGTACATTTTGCAATACCTGGGAAAGTTTAAGGTGATGTGAAATCATTTTAAAGCTACTATCCATGACCTTTATAGGCAAAATATGAAAATTAAAATATATTGTTACTGACCGGGTGTCGGCCGCCAACCGACCGCTCTGAACGGAGCCGCAAGTCAAGTCGGCCCGACCGATCGCCCGGAATATAATTTCTCCGCCGAATATCACGACGACGGTCCTTGTACATATAAACCGTAAATTACGCCAATTCGACATGTATCATCGTTTGTGGTAAAAACCCAATGTGCTCGTATGCTTCATTTATCTCAAATGAGGGCGCTAAATGACCGCACGTAATCCAACTACCGGGTATTCCACCTCGACGGATCTCGTACGGAACAAACCGCCGAGGCGAGCTTGTCCGTGCGCGATTCCGAGCGGCGTAATCGCGAGAACCGTCGGTCCAAATGTCCCCCTATTACGGCAAACCAACGGCTTTCTATCTCCCCACACGAAAGTTCAGTCAAGGAGAAATGGACGAAGCGAGCAGGACATTTACACAAGGACATTATTATAATGAAACACGGCAAAAACAACACAAAAGAACTACAACCGTCTAAAGCAATTATTAATACAGTGCTACACAGGTTATTACTGAGCGGACTGCGCGCCACCAAACTACATCGGAAAGAAAAGCCAGGAAAAGACCCCACAAAGGGCATGGGTCAGACTGGACCTCGGCTTTATGCGTGGGACTGGGCAGGAACCGTATACGATGGGCCCACTTAGACCGTGCTTGACCGACCCGCTGCGCGGTGACCCACATTTCTGCGTCCCACGGCGGAGGGCGAGGGGGAAAGGAAGCCGCGCGGGGAGGGAGGAAAGGGGGGTGGGCGCTCGGCCCCTGCTCTGCCCCACGACGGCAGGGCGGAGGGCGGCTTGGTCCAAAGGTGTGTGTCCGCCCCCCCCGGACCACGGGGGGGGCTCCGGGAAAACCCCACAACCCACCCCGCCCCGCGCGCACCTACCCGCGCCCATACAAACAGGGGCTGATCGAGCCCTGCTCTGCGAGGGCGGGGCCGGGTACCGGCGAGGCACTCGGAGCCAAATCGTTTGGGGTCGTTTTTTTCCCCAAAGCCTAAAGTGAAACCCAACCACCCGGCTCTTCTACCTGGGAGAGACTCTCACGAACGCGCGTGGTGGCGCGACACAGCGGGCAAGCTGCCCGCCAGCTCGGGCCGCCGTCGCGACGCCCGACTCCACCCAAGCCCGGGTCGTGTATCCCGATTCTTCCACCCAAAGGCGGGCCGAACAGAGAGAAAGTTTGCGCGGGGTGCGTGGCCACCAAAAAACGCGGCAAAGGCTCTTTCTCTTCTGGCCCATTTTCTCGCGGGACGTTCCCAACGGAAAAAAAGGAAAGGGGCCCAACGGGGCTTGTGGAAAAACTTTTGCCCGCGCTTTTGGTTGGGTGAAAAGTGGCGGGGGGCCATTATGGAAAAAAAAAAAAAAAAAAAAGAGGTTGAAAAGAAAAAAAAAGGGGGCAAAAAAAGCCTCGGCTTTCGGGTTGGGAAAAACCATGGATTGCCCCCCAGGGGGGGCGCAGGGGTGGAAAGGGAACCCCCCCCCTGTGGTTGGGGGCCAAACAGGGAAGTTAACTGAAGTTTTTTAAGGGGGGAATTTTGGGATAAAGCGGGATTAGTTGGGGGAACCCGGCTTTTTTTTCAATTTGGGGGGGACAAAAAATTGGGGTTTTTTTTGTAAAACCCCCCCTTTCATTTTGGGGGGGCCCGTTGGAATTGGGATAGTTAGAGGGGATTTTTCAGGGTTTTTGGATTTAGGGGGGAAAATGGGGGAATTGGGTTTTGGATTTTTTTTTCGGAAGGGACCATTGGGACCCAGGGGGAAACTGGGGGGGGGAAATTTAGGTTTTTGGGGTTGAAATGGTTTTGGGGAGGGGGAACGTAGCTTAGGCTTTTTTAACGTTAGGGGAGTTTTTAAATGGAACGGCGTTGCATGAGTTTTTTAAGGGGGAATTTGGACGGGAAAAGGGAAAAGCACCGGGGAGTTTCAGTTTTTAGGGGGGAATTTTTAATTTTTTAGGGGGAAAGGGGGGATTGGGCCCAAGTTTATGGAGTGTTTGGTTGGTTTTGGGGGGAGTTGTTTTGGGGAAAAAATGGGGAAAAAGGTTTTGTTGTTGGGGAGGGGAATTGAAAAGTGAGGGGCCAGGCGGGGGGCCCCCCCCAAGGTTGTTTTTTTTGTTTGAGTTTTAAACGCGCGGACAAAATATATATAGATAGAGGTATTGCGCGATGGGGTTGCGAAAAGCCAAATTTTTGGGGGGGGGGAACTGGTTTGGGGGGGGGAGGGGAGGTTTGAATTTTTTCCCCCCCCACCCCCCCAAAAGGGGGAAAAAAAAACCCCCCCCGGGGGTTCAGTTTTAAAAAAATGTTAAAGGGCTTTTAGTGGGTTTATTTTTTTTCAAAAAAATTTTTATTTAAAAACCCAAAGGAGTTTTCCGGTTTTGTTTGTTTGGTTGGTCGAAGAGGGGAAGGGGCACCGGGGAAAAAAACCCGTTTTTTTTTTTGGGGAAGGGTTGCCCAAGGGAGTTCATGGGGGGACCGGGGGGCCTGGGAAAAAATTGTGCTGGTGTGGAAAGGTTTTGGGAGTTTTTTGGGTTTTAAGTGGGGGGCAAAAACCCCCCAGGGGCCCCCCAACCGGGGGGATTATTAGTCGGGGCCGGGGTTAAGGGCTTTAAAGGGGGGCCCAAAGGGGGAAGGGGGGCCCGGGGGGATAGTGTTAATGGGGGGGGGGCACGGGCGGGGAACCCGTTCGGGGGAAAAAAAACGGGGGGGGGGACCCGTAAGGGCACCAAGGGATTTGGGCCCACGGGGGGGGGGCAGTGGTTACTGGGGGGGCAACGGGGCGGGGGGGGGGGGAGACCCTCGGGGGGGGGAAAGGGGGGGGGGACCCGGGGGGGCCATCCCCAAAACCCCCCAAACGGGGCCCCCCCCACGTGGGGGGGGGGGGGGGGCAAATTTCAGAAAAAGGGGGGGGGGGCAAATTTGGCCAGGAGGGGGGGGGGGGAGGGGGGGCGGGCAAAAAAAAAACCCCCCCGCGGCCGGTTTGTAAGGGGGGAAAGCGCAGCTTAGGGGGGCTCGGGGAAAGGGGGGGCAAAAGGGGGCCCCTTTCGCGGGGGCCTGGGGGGTTTTTTGCCCCCAATTTTGGGTTGAGCAGGTTTTGGGGGGGGGGCAAGGGGAAGGGGGGGAAGGTTCTGGCCCCAGGTTGAAAAAGGCCCCCCAACGGGGGGGCTTGGGCCCCCAAAAAGGCCCAAGGGGAAAAAAATTTTTTGTTGCGAGGGGGGGGCCCACGGTTATGGGGGGGGGGAAAAAATTTTGTAAGGGGGGGGCAAAGTGTGGGGGGGCCCCCCAAAAAATTTTTTATAACGGAGAACCCCCCCCAAAAACCCCCCCAAAAACAAGGCGATGGGGGGGAAAAAAATTCATTTGGTTTTTTAGAAAACCGAAATATGTTTTAAAAAAAAGGTTTGTTGAAGGGCGGTTTTTTTTGGGGGAAAAAAGGCCCCCCGGGTAGGGTTTTTCAGGGTAAATTTTTTTGGAAAATTTGTTTTAGGGGGTAGTTGAATTATAAGGGGGGGGGAAGTTGTTTTTAAAAAAACCCCCCTTCGCCCCACCCCCAATCCATTCCCCCTTTTCGGGGGGCTTCGTTTTTTGGTAGGGCCGCTGGGGGGGGGGGGGGGAAACCTTTCAAAAAAAAACCCCGCCCTTTTGGGTAAGGGATCGCTTGGAAAAACTTTTTCTGGGAGGAAAGGGGGGGGCCCATTTTTCTGAGGGCGGGCTTTTTAAATTGGGCCCCAAAGGGGGGGACAAAAGAAACGTTCCACAAAAAGGGGCTCTCCCCCTTTTTTTTAATTTTCCCCTTCCAGAGGGAAGGGGAAACGTTAAAAGGTTTTTGGGGGGGAGTAGGCTTAAGGAGGTGGGAAAACATAAATTTAGGGCCTTAGCCGGGGGAAAAACAAAAGGACCCCCAATTAAAGGGGGGGGGGTTTTTTTTTGGGAAAAAAAAAGGAACAATTTACAAAGGAAAAAAATTTTTTTTTAAAAAAAAAAAATTAAAAAGGGGGGGGACGGGGGGAAACTAAAAATTTTGTTGTGTTTTTTTTTGTTGTGGGGGCCAAAATTAAAGAGGTTGGGGTATGGACCCCAAGAAAAAGGAACCACAGGGGCCCCCCCAAAAGGCGACTTTAGAAAAAAAAAAGGGGGGGGGGGGGGGGAGACCCCCAGTTAGGGGGCTTTAGGGGGTCCGAAAGGGGGGGGGGCGGGGGCCCCGCCTTTTTCCCAAAAGAGCGCCCGGGCCAAAAAAACCCCCCCCCCACCCGCAAAACCCCCTCCCTCCCCCAGAAAAAATTTTTTTTCTTTTAAAATTGGGGAAACCCCCCCAAACCCCCCCAAACCAAAGAGGGGGGGGCCGGGCCCAGGCCCCCTTCCCAAAACCCTTTGGGCCGGGGGGCCTTGGTTTGTTTGGCTTGGCAAAAAAAGGGGGGCTTGCCTGGTATTCTTTTGCATTGGGCCTTTAACCTTGCCATTTGCCTTTAGTTTGGGGGCCTTTTGCCCCTCTGGCCCATGGGGACCCCATTTGGACCTGCTTTTTAGGGCCCTTGTTTTTGGCGTTTTTGGCCCCCCCTGGTTTGTTCAATTCCATTTTTCCCCCCCCCCCAAACCCATGCGTTGGCCCAGGGGGGGACCAAAATTTTTTTTTTTCCCAGGGTTTTTTTTTGTTTGAAGGGGAAAAACTGCCCTGCAGGGCAAGGGGGGCCCTGTTTTGGCATTTCCCAAAGTCCATTTTTTTTTTTTGTGTTTTTTGCAAAACCATCCTTCCCATCCCATTTTCCCCCATTTTTGCCAAACCCAAAAAAAAAAAAGGGGGGGGGGGAACTTTTTTTGCTATTTTGGGGACTTTTTTTGGGCCCCTTTTCCCCTTCAAGAATTTCCACCCCAAGGTTTCCTTTTTGGGGGGGCCCCCATTTGTTAGGGGGTTTGTTGGGGATGTTAAAATTAGATTTTTTAAAGTTAAGATTTGGTAAAAATTTAAAAAAATTTAAAAGTTGGGAAAAAACCCCCCACCCTTGGCATGTTTTTTTGGGTATTTTTTTAGCGCCGGGCCCAAAATTTTAGGTTTTAAGTTTTGGTCCGAAAATGGGGGGAGGTTCTGTGTTAGGAGTTTGGTTTAAGGTTTTTAGTTTTAACGGAAGCCGCATTTAGGTTATTTTATTTTTTTTTTTGGGGGACCAACGGGTTATTTTACAGGAAAAAAGTCCCGCCCACCTTTTTCCCAAGGAAATTCCCGAAGGTAGGAAAACGTTGAACTTTAGGGGGAAAAAAAAAACTTTTTAAAAACCCACCATTGCTTTTTGGTCCAAAACACGGGAAAAAAAAAATTTTTTGTTTTGACTTTCGGGGGGAACGAGTTCTTGTAAAAAAAAAGGGGGAGGGGGTTAGGTGTTTTTTTTACGGAATTTTGGGGGAAAAAATTTTTCAAAATGGCACCCAAAAAAAAAACCCCATTTTTTACAGGGTTTTCCCCTTTAGGTTTTTAAAAAAGGGGGCCTTATTTGGTTTTCCAATAAAGGTGGGGGGCATTGGGTTTTTTCCCCTAAGATTAGCTTTTCAACCTTTTCCCCATTTTGTTTTTAAATGTTTTGGAAATTTCGGAATAAGATGCGCTTTTTTTGCGGAATTCCCGAAATTTTTAAATCTTAAGGTTTTAGGGGGAAAGGGAAAAAAAAACCAAATGGAAAAAAAGAACGTTTTTTTTTTGCCCCCTTCCCCCTCTTTTCTTGCGGAAAAAAAGAGGGAAGGAAAAAAGGGAAAAAAAACCCCCCCTTTTTCCGGGTACGGGGTTCCGAAAAAAAACAAAAACTCCCTCCCCACCCTGGTTGGGAAGGCCGGGGGGGGTTGGATCCCCACGGGGAGGGGGGGGGGGGGCCATTTTGAGGGTTCCACCCCCGCCGGGTTTTTGGGCGGGGAAAGGTGGGTTGGCCCCCAAAAAAAAGGGGGGATTTAAAAGAAGGGAAACCATTTGTTTCTTTTGTTTCGAGAAGAATTCCCCCAAAAGGAGAAAATTTTTCCCCAAAAAAAAAAAGAGGGGCTCGGCTGGGGCCCAAGTTCCGGGTAAAGGGGAAGAAGGGTTTTTTTTTTTCCCCAAAAAGAAGTTGGTGGGAAAAAAAGAAATCCCAAAAAAAAAAAGAGGGGGGGGCCCCCGTTTTGGGGGAGGAGGGGGAAGGGGGGGGTTTTTTTTTTTTTTTTTTCCCGGTGGGGCAAAGAGTTTCGTTTTTTGCTGGCTTTTTGAGGTTTTTTCCCGGTGGGAAGGAAGGGGTTTAAAGTTTTTTTTTTTTGCTTTTCGGGGGGCCAGTATGGGGGAAAAGTTTGCGGGGGGGGGAGGGAAACCCCAAGGGGGAAGGGCCAAAAAGGGGGGAAAGCCTGCGGTGGGAAGGGGTTCGCGGCGTCGCGGAAGGAGAACGCCGGAAAGGGGGCTGGGGGGGGGGAAAAGGGGCGGGGCAAGGCCTTTGGCCTTTGGGCTGTGTCGCGGCAAAAAAACCGGGGCCGCGTTTTGCGTTTTTTGTTGGGGGAAAGGGGAGGGGAAAGGCCGGGGGGAAAAAGAGGAAAGCTTCGGCCTGCCCCCCCAAAAACACGGGGGGGGAAAGGGGGGGGCTCGGAAAAAGGGGGGGCTTCGGGACCGGGCGGGGGCTAACCCGGCTTAGCTTTGCCCGTTGGGGGGGGAAAGGAAAAGCCATTTCCGGCCGGGTTCGGCCCCCCCCCCCAAAAGCCGGTTTTTTTTCGTTTTGTGGGGGGAGGAAGAGCCGGAAAGAGGGGGGGAGCTCCGGGCCTTTTTGCCACAAACGGGGGAAAGGGGGGCCCCGAAGGCTCAAAAACCCCGGCCGGGGGCTTTTTAACGCTAAAAAGGCCTTTTTTTGGCTTTGTGCGGGGAAAAAAGGGGGGAGGGGGGCAAAATTTCGTTTTGGGTCGGGGCCCCCAAGCCCCAGGGGGGACCCCCCCCAACCCCCCAACGGGAGGGGGTGGGGCAGGTAACCCTTTGCAAAACGGGGGGTTTTCTCGTTGGGGGGGGGAACTCGTTTTCGGGTTTGCCCCAAAGTTTCCCCACGCCCATTAAAAAGAACCCCCAAAAAAAAGAAAGGGTTTTTTTTTTTTCCCAGGTTTTTGTTTTCTTGAAAAAAAACCCCCCATTTTTGGCCCTTTTGATTGGTCTTTTCCTGGGCGGGCATTTTCTTTCGGAAAATTTTGGGAAATTTGAGTTTGTGTTTTTGGCGCCGGAGGGTCCGTAAAAAGGTTTTAAAAAACTTGGTGGTTCCAGTTTGGGGACCTTTTTGCTTACATTTTAATTAATTTTTGGGGGGCTTATTAGGGACGGTTTTTTGTAAAGTTTTCTTTTTTGTTTTTGCTTTTGTTAAAATTTTGGGGCCATTTTACGTGTTTTTTTTCATTTTAAATTAATTAAAATTTTGGTCCTTGGTTTGTTTTTAAAATGTTTTTAAAAAAAAAAACCTTGGCTCGGGGGGCTTCGGGTTTTTTTCCATTTTTTCCCTCATTGGAACTGAAAACAAATTTGCGTGTGTTGGGAGGATAAGGGAAAAAAGGCGTTGGGTTTTTTTGCCCGTAAATTTAAGGGGGGGAACAAATTTTTTGGAACCGGGGAAACGGGGTTTTCCCGGGCGATTACCCCGCCGGGCTTCGGAAAAATTCGGCGGGGGGGCCACGGAAACAAAAGGCTTTTTTTCGGGCCTCGGGGGGGGTTTTTGTTTCCCGGGTTTTTTTTTTTTTACCCCGGGGGGGGGGAAATTCCGTTTCGGGAGGGTGAAATTAACCCCGGGGTGTAGTTGGAAAAATTTTTTTTTCACCCCGTGGGTTTAGTTTAGGTTTTTTACATTTTGAAAAAAAGGATTTTTTGGGCGCCAAAAAATTCGAACCCTTTAACCCCCCCCCACCGTTTTTGAATTTTTTTTCCTGCCGAATTGGCCCGGTTTTTTTAATTTCGGGTTCTTTGTTAACAAAAAAGGGAAAAAACCCGTCCGCTTCTGGGAAGTTAATTTCCGGGGGGGGCGGCCCCGATTTTCCTATTTTTATTTCCGGGGGGCGGGAAAATCGGTCGGGGGCCCCGAAACCCTTGGGGGGAAACTTTTTGCGGGGGGCCTTCCGTTTTTCCAAGGAAAGCGGTCGGTTGGGGCGGGGGGGGGGGGGCCGGAAACCACCCGGGTTTTTCCCAGTAACAAATTTTATTTTTTAATTTTCATTTTAATTTTTGCCTTATTAAAAAAAGGTTTTTCCATTGGGGAATTAAAGTTTAGCTTTAAAAAAATGATTTTTTCCAAAAAACCATCCAAACCTTTAAAACCTTTTCCCAGGTTTATTTTGCAAATTGTTACTTTTCAAAGGGGACCACTGATAATTTTGCCAATCTATTCAAAAGACTTTCAAAAGTTTAAAACAAGAAAACCTGGAACACCCTTTGTTTGGAACTCCACGTTCCCCACGTCCCTATCTGGGAAATTAGAAGATTAAAATTTTTTAAAGCCTTTTTTTTCCAAAAGGAGGTATGATTAGGGTTTGTTGTTTGGGGACTTTTTAGGGGGGCCATGGGGTGGGACACCTCCCAGGGACTTTCGAAGGGATTATTTTCAGGAATGGCTTGCCTTCCCCTACCCACAAATTTTTTTTTTTTTCCCCCCATGGGGGCTCTGGGGCAATACTGGATCAAAAAAAACCAAAAAACCAAATCCCCAATTTTTTTGCAAACGGGAAAAGGGGAAAGAATTGGGGGTTCAGGCAGGGTTTTCTGGGTTTTTTTTTCTTTCGGTATTCTATGAAATGCTTGACAGGGGGAAGGGGGGGGGAGGGCTTTAAAATTTTGGGGGCAACGGATGTTTTTTTCTCATGGTCTATAGCCCCACTTTTGGGGCTGGGAAAACTCTAACGAAGGGGTTTCTCCTTCGCCGCGACCAAAAGGGTTAAAACTCTTTCTTTTGCTGTTGAAATGAAAGTTTTTCGTTTAGAAAAACCCCTAAGTTTTCCCTTAAAAATTTTGAATCGGAACGAGTTTTGCGCGTTGTTTTCTGGATCAAGGGAAAGCCCAGGATCTTTCCCTTCTCG
>CM068957.1:107138707-107152425 GCA_035128595.1 Eptatretus atami | reverse complement strand
GAAACGGAGCATGGATTTGATGGATCCTCAATAAATGACGGACATTGAACACGCACGTAACAATGACAATGACAGTCGTGAAATGGAAAATCTCCCCCTCTCCCCTGTCCATATAAACCGAAGGATTTGTTGGGAGCGCGGTAAAAGCAAATAGAGAAGTGAACTGCGAGTGGGGACAAAAGAAAATGATGTAACAGGAGTGGATAGATTGGTGATTATAATGTCTCTACTTCTCTCTATATCTCTCTCTCTCTCTCTCTCTCTCTCTCTCATCTCTATATATATATATATATATCTATATATATATATATTATATATATATATATATATATATATATATATATATATATATGTTGCGGGGGGGGTCGGTTGAGAAGACCACGAGGTGGGGGAAGCTATCTCTGTTCCCACCAGGCTCCCCGGAATTGTAGGCCGTCGCACACGGATAATTCCATGACCGGCGGGTCGCTTAACCGAACGTGAGACGCCAATAACTCAACGCGCTGACCTCGGGTCCTCCCGTCTATGGGTTAATCGGGTTACCTAATTAATCACGTGATTAATTACCGGGGAACACGCCCTCGGTACGCCTTGTCCGAACCGGATCACTCTACCGATCGGATGCAGCCGAGCAACACTGCCAAGGACGTACCGGCTAAAAGGAACGGATCGTTGGGAATAAAGTCGGCTAAACTTGGATTCGGACCATGCTGGATCAATGGAAGAAAACACAAAAAGCAGGGATCTTTCCTAATAATAATAATAATTTATTTACAAGCAGGCGAGGAAAATATGTGGCAAGTGAAGATTTATTGTTGTGTGTAATGCAGGGATAGAAAGAAGCGTGGTGCGACAATAAACAGGCAACTTACAAAAGGGGACACAGAGCAGACTTAACGTGAAAATAATAACAATAATAATAATAACAATCTTCTGCAGTCTTACTTAAGCAGACAGGCGCCAGCACACACACAGACACAAAAACCCGATGAGAGGGAGTTTTGCAACCAGGGAGGGGGGGGGGGGGAGTTGAGGCTTGATCTCGGTACCTGTGCGCCGATAGCACGACGTGCCACCAATACGTTTGGGGGGGGGGGGGGGATGCTCCAGGGTGCGGTACCCGACAGTGGGGCGCGTTGTCTCTGGCCCAAGCCGCACGTGTGGAGACTGTGTTCCTGAAGGAGGAGCTTGAGTGAGAAAGGGGCGGAGTCCAGAGGGCGAGGGTGGAGTAGTAGGGGGATCAGGTAGGCGGTGTGGGGTCAACGTGGTGATGGGCGGAGACGAGGAGTGCGGAGCCGAGGAGGCAGGAGGAGAGCGAGAGAGCCGACCCGGGCAAGAGGGACTGCCCCGACCTTTATAGGGCCCGCAGCTGGGGAGGGGCCATGCCAAATCAAACGTCATCACCGAATCGGGTGCTCCGATTGGCCCCAACCCCTCATGTGGCCGCCAGCTTGGGCTGGAAACCGCTTCACTTCATTTCCGGAAGGCATCTCAAACAGCGACAATATTGCGCTCTGAACCCACGAGATGACATGAATGCCACACCTGAAATTGGCACGAATCATCCCGCAAAAACCCCCGGGCGACCGTTCGAGGGTCCTGCATGCCCGCTCGGCGTTCAACCAGCATCGATCAACGCGCTCGTTCCGCCGTGCAAACGTGGCCCGCACTGTTCATTCCCTGGCTCATCGCAGCCTCGCTGGCCACAGAGACGAGAAGACGTCACACATCTGTGGAGAATCCACCTGCCAGCAAGGACCGAAGGTACATCGCCATGACTAAATCAATGCAGCACGTTTCACGAGAGGCGCACGTGTCTGCTTTCGAGCACATTCCATAACATGCGCGCGGCTCCACCATTACGCACGTGCCAGCGCCTGCGTTCACACGACTCCGCTCGCCTGCGCGTGGGGGAAACCAATATGCATCGGATATTGAGGTAAAAAGGATCAAGCGCTTCTACCCACACACTGGTACTCTGCCAACATGGTGTGGAGTCGGCTTTATCGGTCTCTGTACGTGTTTCGTGCAGGTGGGCGTCATGCTGGCCGTGTTTCCCGTGCCTGAAAAAACACCATTCGTGCAGCCTCTTAAGAGGTATTTACTTGCATGCCTTTTAATGCAATCGAAATTCTTCCCAGACCATCGGAAGCTCGAGTCAATAGTCAGCACAAACTAGCACACCACATACTCGGCGCTGCAGTTTCCCACACATGGCGCCGCACGGCTGGCCTCCACGAGGCCCCACCTTACAGCGAAGGCGCAGTGGCTGATTTACCTCAGGAATAATCAGAAAAGAATAATAGTGGGGATAAATGAAGGAAAAAATGATTGAAGCAACTATTTGATCATCCAACACTCCCTTGTTGTCCCGCTAAACAAAAGGAAGGGGACTATCTGCACGTATAATAATGGAATAACTGTCTTGGACACCTTGTTTATGCATGCGGTTCCAAGAACTGCAACAATATATATATATATATAATATATATATATATATATATATATATATATATATATATATATATATATATATATATATATGACCCTAAGAATCATACCGGGCCATCCCACCTTTTTGTGAAATTGAGTTATGAAACGTCTTCAGGGTGCACAAAACTGATACCTTTCAGGGCCAAAATGGCCAACCTTCAGAATATATTATGATAAGGATATAAGCAAAAAACCTCTCTGGCTCTGTAATATGCATCTGACTTGCCAGAGCCTGAATGGGCCATCCACATTTTCCCCATGAATTCCATGTGGGACATGTGCTACCTGCTTAAATCATGTATAGATAAAATCTGCATTACTTATCGTTATTATCCCTTAGGTATTTTTTATGTCATTAGCTCATTGTGACACAGGAGACTGAGAACTTTGAGTCCCTTTTTCTCAAAAGTATACCAAGATGGGATGGCCCGTATGGTTTTAGGGGCTCATATATATATATAATATATATTATATATATATATATATATATATATTATATAATATATATATATATATATACAGGGGCTGCAAAAGTAGGTATACAGTGAGGATTATACCAGTGTGTGAATGCGGGGGCAAACAGTTTGAACATTTGAGGATTAATATGTTTATTATGATATGTTTATTATTGGTATGTATTATTGGTAATGTTATTATTGTATGTTATTATTGATTATTTATTGGTATGTTATTATTGATATATTTATTATTGATATGTTTTATTGATTGTATATGTATATTATTGTATGTTATTATGGTATTATTGTTTTATTATTGATTGTTTATTATTGATATGTGTATTTATTGATATGTTTATATTTGTATGTTATTATTGGTATGTTATTATTGATATGTTTATTATTGATATGTTTTATTATTGGTATGTTATTATTGATATATTTATTATTGATATGTTATTATTGATATGTTTATTATTGGTATGTTAATTATTGGTATGTTATTATTGATATGTTTATTATTGGTATGTTATATTGATATGTTTATTATTGATATGTGTTATTATTGATATGTTTATTATGGTATGTTTATTTGATAAGCTTGTATAATCAATAAAATATGTTTGTGTGCACGTTTTGTTTTTCGTTACTGTATACCTACTTTTGCAGCCCCCTGTATATATATAATATATATATATATATATATTATATATAATATATATATAATTATATATGTATATAATATATAATATATATATACATATATGTATCTTAGCTATCCATCTGCTCTGCCACACTTCTCCCACTGTCTTTAATGCCTGGCACCATATCCCCCCTGTAACTTTGATGCCATGTGCATACAGTGTATCCACAGAGTACATGTACAGACATTGCATTACTTAAAATAACACGCATGTTTTTGACAAAGTCATGCAATAAGGGGAAATGATTGTAAAGAAAATCTCCATTCCATCCCTGCAGCAATACATTGTATTTTATAATAATTTATCCCATGCAAAAATAGCATTCCTTTCCTGTAGTAATTTTCTGCAGACTACTGTAGTACGACCTGTTACCAACTAGAGTATATGAGAGTACTAATCTCATATATATTGTTCTTACTGTGCATTTTTTCCTGGGTGTGTAATATATTCAATGTAACGACTTGACCTGTGATTGAGAAAAGCTTCTGTTATTACTGCTATTCTTAAAACCACCCTAAACCTACCCCCCCCCTTCCCCACTTTCTTCATCACACACAGACTCCCAGAAGCTCCAGATAAAGCCAGACACTTCTGGAATAATTTGGTTGAAGCTGATCTGCTTAACAAAGTATTTCATCCTCTCGTTCTGTGAATTAATTCGTCGCGGCGAAGCAAGCGACCAAGGTGTGTTTATTTTTAATATGTTTGACACTGTAAGTAAAAATAATCGAAAGAACAGAGATGAGAATTATATGATGAATGAATGAATTGTCTCTGAACGAAAGAATTCCGAGCTCAGAAATTGGAAAGATTAAAAATCACTACGAGTGAGGAAGAACTTAGGAAGAGAAGACTTGGTTGGTATGGTCATGTGCAATGAAGATGTCAAGAAAGTGAAAAAGAGCCGAGATGTCGTTATAAAAAGCCATGGATTGATTATGTCTAGAAAGATGGAATGTTTGAAAATGCTTGAAACTCATACATTTTATTGATCCTATGGAGGAACGCCATCATTTGACCAACCCCCTGAAAAAAGAGGAAAATGGTTGTAAAAGGTTTGTTGTGGATGTGGTGATTTGTAAGTTAAGGAATGGTTCAGCTGACATTTGAATTTCACCATTCATTATGATTTTATTTCCAGTTATTGCCTCCTTCACAAATAGCTCATTTTTATCATTGATCGGTGATTCAGGGTATGTACCAGCTTCTAGTAGATCTTCTAAGAGGAGTGAAATTGCCTGTGCCGGCAGTAAGTAATAAGGGGCCTAAAATGTGATTTCATTTTTATATAGATCGTGCGCTGCAGGCTGAGAAGTGTCTAGAAAACTATTTTTGTTTCATGATTGAGCTGCTCCTTGAAATTTGGGATTTTGAGAGAACTATATGATGGACTGGGGAAAAAAAGTTCTTTACCTGATCTCTCTCTGCACAACAATGCTTTCTGGGGTCTCAAAGGTGATCACCCTTGTCGACAAAGGCACTTTTTTTTTTGCATTTTCCCCATTTTTATGGACTCGTGGCTTCATGACTCCTAATCTCAGTTACTAAACTCAGGAATCACTCAGATATCACAACATAGCTTCAAAATTAGAATTGCTGAGGTTGTCCATGTTTTATTTGAAGAATTGTCCGAATTAAAATGGAGCGACCTAATCGGAAAAAGAGGTTTTCCCCTCTTTTTTTTATTTATTTATCTTTTTCCTGCCTGTGGAATCAACTTCCACATCCTCTTCAATGTCATTCTTCCCTCATTCTTCAAGACAGCTGTCCACCACCATCTCAGATCGTCCCCAATCCAAAACCATGATCCTCATAAACCCTACCTAAATCCCTCCTAATTTTACCAGTTTTTCTTCATTGGAGTTTCCTTCTCCATGCATGCGTATTTTTCATCCTGTTTCTGTCTGTTCCATTCAGGGTTCCACAAGCCTCGACTATGTATTTTAAAAAAATTCAATGATGCCATATCTTCATTAATAATACACACAAGGAAGTGAAAATGCACCTCTCGGTAGAACCCAATAGGGTCCTCCAGATGGTGAAGCCTGAAGATCATGCAATTGCTAATTAAGAAGTTAAAATTAATGTAATTGTGACTATGTTTTAGCTATGAAAGGTTTGAACAATGAAGGATATAACATGCACTGTAGATACATTTGTTTGACCAACATATTGGGGGTACTGCATCAGTGGCATTGCCCCTTGTCCCAGGTCAGGATGATGTAATTATCAGTCAAGTGCTGCATACAAAAGAAAAAGCAGAGGAAGAAGAGTATAAAAACTCCTTTATGAGCCACAGTTGTTGTTCGGAAAAATAAAAAGCACAGTAAGTAAGAGTTTGATCAACTCTTTAATTGATCACCATGTCTTGTTCTGTCCTCAGTGCTCATCCAGGCTTTCAACATGGTTTTCTTTGCTGGAGTACTCCACACCATACTTCCAAATATCAAACAGGTACAGCAGCCAATGGTCCCTTCACTATTATTTCTCTCTTAACTGGTCCTCAACCGTGTTTCCTCACTAGTGTGTGTTTTAATGACAAAGACTTTGTTGTGGATCCATTGTATTTAGGAAACTTCAAAATGGATACTCTATCACAAAATTTTCCCTTCCATCTTCAAAATTGTTCATCACTCTCTTTGATGCTTCATTGTCAGTCGGCCATGTTTATGTTTGAGCCATTTCACAGTTATTAAGCCACTAACTGTACAATTGACATTTGATTGTCATTGTTGTTCTCCTCTCTTGATGTACCTCCTTGCAGAAATAACATGTCAAAATGAGCCGTCAATGCAGATAAGGAGCATTTGTCACGAATGAAAAAGTTTGTGGAAAAACTGTCTCCACATTTATTGCAGCAACCAAACCTTACCCTCACAACTAGCCATGAATATGGCAGACAAGGGCAACCATTGAATTGTTAAGTTTTTAAAGGGACTTAAAAATACTATTCAAAAGTAGAAATTAACTGTTTGAATCACCATAATAAGTTACAGATGAAAGTAATGCAAAGACAATTCCAGACAGAATATCTGTGAATCCAGGCAATCTGTTCTATATATGTACATTTCAAAAATAAAGGTGAACAAGATTGATGAAGAAATGAGGAGGTGGTTAAATGATCCAAGTTTGCGATTGCTAATATATTCCGGATGATATTCCCAGTTAAAATCGATGAAATAGCCCAGTGTGTAGTGCTCAAGTGCAATTATTATAATTTCTACATTGTACAAGATGTACATGCATCGCAGAAGGTTACTATTGTCCTGTAAGTGGAAACATGAGAATTCATTGAGAAGAAACATTTTCTGCAGAAAGTAACTATTTAGCCATTGGTCAACAGAAGATGTGTTGATAGAATGGTGGCTTGATTGTTTGTTCATTTGCACTTTCACAGATCTGACATCTGCTGACATGCATTCTGGTACGATGAGACATTTAGACATCGAAAATCATGAGGCTACCATGCTTCTTCAAGGTCATTGGCTCGACGATAACCACATTCAGAAGGCGCACAAGCTGATCAGAAAAGCAAGCCCTCATATAAAGGGCCTGAACCCCCCAAGTTTATTTATTTGTGGGCAGATGGATGCTGTTGTTGGAAATTTTATCCAGATCTTGCACACCAATGGGAACCACTGGGTGACCGTCACAAACATTGGCTGTAATACTGGTGAAGTTAATATATATGATAGGCATATATAGGCATGTAATATATACATCGACACATAGGCAAAGATATTAGAGACTGTATTTCTCGCATGCTACACACTCCCTCGAAAGATCTGAGCATTGTAATGCCACAAATGGGCAAACAGGGAAACTCGGTAGACTGTGGGGTCATGGCCATTGCTGCAGCATTTGAATTGGTCGGTCAGAGACGGAAGTTCAATTTTGACACAAAGGAATGTCGCAGACATGTCTTTAGGTGTTTTGAGGAAAATACCTTGAGTCCTTTTCCATTGTCAAACAATTACCAAATGCTCATTGAGACAAGAGATCCACCGTGGTCTCCAATGGTGTGGAGTACTCCACGTAATACTTCCAAATTTCCAAGCAGGTCCACGATATTTCTCTGATTGCTACCCTGCATGCGCGACTCAAAAAAAAATGCGCGTCTGTCTGTCTGTATCTGTCTGTCTCTGCCTACAAACATCAGTTTATGATCGAGGAACAACTTCATTTTCATTGAATCTTATTTTGAATATGAATAGGAACACGGATCAGAAAAGGAACCTGTATTTTAGCAGTACTTTGGCTCTGAATTCGTCCTGATTGTGCATGTGCAGAGAGGAGTCAGATCATTTTTAAGCAGAGTAGTCACTTCAGTATTTGGTCTGTCCATCCGTCCATCTGTCAAAAAATTTTTTTTTAGCCGAATTGACACAAAAGGAAGCTCTAGTTACCTTGCATCAAGAGAAGGAAATGCAAAACCACTTCCTTCGGATGTGGGTGTGATTTTATTTATTATTATTATTATTATTATTTTATATATTTATTATTATTATTATTATTATTTTAAGTCTGTCTGCCTGTCTGGCAGTCAAACAAAATTGAAAATCCTCCCAAACAGTAAACTTACTATTTTTCGGGACATCATAAAAGACACAAACAACAGGCACAAATAACAAATGTAACGTGTTAAATAAGGTGGTGTGTAATACACGGTGTATCGATGGCAGTAAACTTCCGAAAAAGAGCCTTTAAAACTTTTATTTTATTACAATGGAATTATATATTTGAACACTGTAGAACACAAATCGCCTTCTTGGCACATTACAAATCCTTCCATTTTACAGTATTTAGACAAAATGTTGTTGTGGGAATGATCTTTTAGAGGTTAATAAAACTGTTGAGTAGAACGATAGTTATTTCTTAACATATGTTTAGATAAGTATGACATACTATTTGTGCAATCGATATGCATTGCATATGCGTCAATAGATGTTTGCTTTTCCGATCCTACAGTGTTTGTCCTCCCCCCTTTAAACCTCTGGCTGTACATTTTGAATGTTATTTTCCTTTGTTTACATGTTTTTACAAAGTGCATAGCAAGGCCTGCCTCATTGTTCTTTCTCTCTCTCTCAACTCTCAATGCTTCTAAACTCTTCGCAAACCATGAACACCACTCAATCCTCTTCCAGACCACAAGTCCTATGAACCTTCAACCTCACACAAAGCAACCTGTATTCACCATTGGCACAAGCATCATAAAGCACCCTCAAGTGGGCACGTGGAGGAGGTGAGACATTTATGTTACCCTCGAGTGGGCATTGCCATTGAGTGGCCACTGCTGTCGAGTTCTGAGCTAGCAAATGGGTACTGACAGATGAGTGTCGCTGTTCCTTCAATATGCTCCACAAGCTAGCCAATGAGTGTCGCTGGGTCACAGCAAGCATGGACATTTGTGTAGACAGGCAGCATGCCTATAAAGCATCATGCAGAAGCAAGTGGTGTGGCCACATCTGGGGGCAGCAGGGAAGAGTTCCAAGAAGACTGAGAGATAGGAGCTTGGAGGTGTGAGCAGAGCTGCATCCTGGGGGTGGAGCGGTCCGAGTGAGAGCCAGGGAGATCACCAAGGAATGTGCTACTGGATGTAGTCGCCCCTCACATACTCTACCACAGACATTCTCATGAGTCTTGTTCATTCCCTCTGAACGCCAGGATATTGTCGGAGTCGCCAACGGTCCACACCTCATATCACCCACCCAGTTCAGTACTACTTGAGCCAGCCGGCATCCTCGTAATCTCCCCATGAGCCACACTCATAGTTATCTATGGAGCCAGCAGCTTCAGGATTGCTATCAGGAAGTGCATTGAAGAACTCCCCTTGTAAAGTCCCCTGAGGCAAATCCATAACATTTGTTGGCAAGTGTTGGATTTGGAACCCTCCAGACAACGTAATGATTGGTGTCTGGAATGAGATTGGACTCGAGACGCGAGCAGATGCACCTCAAAATTGTGTTACAGAGCATAGTTAGGGTGGAAATTAAGTTTAATTTAACAGCAGCGATGTCTAACTAAGGCGGACAGGACCAGGTTGGTATAGAATGGATGGACGAAGCTGTATCCCAATGTGAAATTATGGAAGAGCTGCCAATAGGGGGTGCAGTGTAGTCATCCCCACTACTCTTGATTGCCTTCCCCTCCCCCCCCCCCCCCCCCCACCCATCAGGTCAGCACCACCAACAAAGCCCGACATGGGGCTTTTGTTAACACAACTAATGGTAAAAATTGAGATGGGGAATGCTGAGTAATGATGTGAAGGGCATGATCGATGAGCTAAGGCAGGGACATGTGAAAATGGAGGTGGGACAGGTTGGCTTGGAGATGAAAATGGATGTGAGGCAGGCTGAGGCAAAGGCTGACATGAAGGCTATACAAGGGGAGCTGTGCAAAATTAAGGGAGAGCATGGCCAGTGTCCCACATGAGTTAGCAGTGGGTCAGGCTTGGATGGAGGGGAAGACAAAAACAGACTCAACCTGGAGGTAGAAGGACTTAATGTGGAACAACAGGGATTAAAAAAAAACATTGAAAAGAATACGGGGGGTGGTAGAAGACTTAAGAAAAGGCCAAAAAGCAAACAATGGGGGACGTCATAGTAATTAAAAACGAATGTAAAATGTGATATGATGAGGTGACAAATAAAATAAAATAGATGGGACAGACGGAGAAGGTAAAGTAGATGGCACAGGCAGATAAGAAAACAGGAGGTGAACGCACATATGGAGGCAGCCAAGGTGGTTGTAGACGGGAGTTAATGGGAGCAAAGGGGAGATGAGCGGGATAAAAGGAGAAATGGACAAAGCCAAAAAGGAACGGATATAAATGAGGAAGAAGGTGGAAAACATAAAGGAGGAATTGGTGGAATGCTTTGAAACTGTGTAAAGATTGTGAGAGCACATTCGAAGTACAGATGGAGAGGATATGGTTCCTTGAGGCAAACCAGTGCAGGATGATTCTGGGATTCCAGTGTAGGTAAGGGGGTGTGAGCTGTACTGGGAGGATGGTGTGAATGTGTCAAGCTTGGGGGAAATATAGAACCAGAGTTTTTTTGGTGAGGTGAGAGAAACAGAGCACCTGCAGAGTGCATGGGAGGCAGAGCACATGGATGGATGAGAGGGACAAACGTCGACACAGCCAAGGGTGGTAGTTAGTTTGACTTACGAGAGGGGTGAGTCTCCCATTAAAAAGATTATAGAGTTTTGGTCCCACAGGAGCTGGCGTGAAAAGCATGGCATGCTGTGCTGTGGAGCATGTGCGGTGTGTGTGATGCACCAAGCACAAGTTGGGGGTGGCGAATACAGATACAGAATCTCCACCAAGGGTTTTGGGTGCAGTTTGCGGGGGTCCGCGGTGCAAGAAGTGGGCATGGTGAACATGGCTGGGTTCTCTGTCGAGGAAACCCCGGAGCCTAGTGCGTAAAATTGAATGGTGAATTGATTAGCGGGGGCTAAGGAGGACGTGGCAGATTAGAGATGAGTGATATTGAGTGGGGGACGTAGCAATGTAGAGTAATGCGGGGAGTGCGTAGTTTAAGGGATGATGGGGAGAGCACGAGATAGTGGGAGCGATAATAGTGAGAGAGGACGTGACGTCACCATCGCTCTCAAGTGGGCCAGAGGAATGAGTGTGGGGAACAGTGGCTCACAGGTGAATGAATGGTGGTGAGAAGGAATGAGTCCCGACCAAGGAAACCTGTATGCCTGGTGTTGGCTTCATGGCTCGAGTGGTGGGCTTGGGATCTGAGGGTCCTGAGTTCAAATCCCGCTTGGCTACTGAATTAATACCAGGTTGGGTTGACTCAGCCTGTCATCCTTCTGAGGTCAGAAAAAATGAGTACCATCTTACTGATATCCTGCGTTAGAGTGGCGACCTGTACAGGATTGTGCCCAATAGCCCAGGAGAGTGCTTCGGCAGCACCAACGCTCCGCACAGAGTATGGTCCCAATGGATGGATTTTTACCTCCGCACGGGTAAGCCTGCAGATGAAGCCACACTACACAGCCACGATATTGTGCAGAGGAACAGAAGGGAAATTAGAAGGTGTGAGCCCAAATTGACAGAGCAACAAACACATGGGACAATGGGTGATTTGGGTTTATAGAACTGCATTGTGTAAGGAGAGGCGATTTTACAAGTCTCGGGGAGAGATCAGTAAATGATTTAAACATGTTAGGCTAGTTACCCTCTCCTTTGGAGAGGGTATTGCATTATTGTCCGTTTGTTTGTTACTTGGCCAAAAATTTTTTTTGCCAACTATGTTGGTCTGTCTGTCTGTGTCTGTCTATTTGGCTGCGTGTCTGTCTATTTGTTTGTCACATGATTTTTGGCCACAGTTTTCAAGCAATCGTTCTGAAAATTTTTGTGTAAGTAGATGACCGGCCAAGGACAGCAACGCTTAATTTGGGTGAAGATACGAATTGGGATCTGAGAATTTTTTAAGCGATTCTTATTTCTTCATCATTGAGAGATGGGGCTAAAATGACATATAGCCCAATATCTCAAAAAGTTGTGGATGGATTCCCACAAAACTTAGTGGACATGTTGGGTGTGTGACAAGGCTAATTGTTTCGATTTTTATGAAGATCCGGATCCAGATCTGAGAATTTTTCAAGTGATTCGTCACCGTTCAGAGATGGGGCCCAAAAACGATATATAGCACAATATCTCAAAAGGTTATGGATGGATTCCCATAAAAACTTGGTGGACAGGTTGGGTGTGTGACAAGGACTAATTGATTAAATTTTTTGTGAAGATCCGAATCTGGATCAGGATCCGATAATTTTTACAGTGATTCTTCACCATAGAGATCGGCCAAAAACTATGGAGAGCATGATATCTCAAAAAGTTGTGGACGAGTTATGACAAAACTAGGTGGATGAGTTGGGTAGGTGTTGAGAACAGGCTGATTCGATTTTGGTTAAGGTCCAGATTCAGATCCGACCTCTCAGTGAGATACAAAATATAAACTGTTCAGCCTGGCGGAGGTATGTGCTTCACCAAGTGCCATTCCGTTTCGTAAAGTGTCACTCGGTGAATGATTTTTTTCATTTGTTTTTATGTTTGTTTCTTTGTCCGCACTGAACTTTCGTGTTTTTCTCCACAACTGCTCGTAAGATTGAGACGAAATTTTCACCATATGACATCATAGGTCACGTGGTGTGGCAGCCATGTTGGAAAAATGGAAAAACTTTGGACCTCTGTATCTCCAAAACTGCACCAAGGACAAAATTGAATCTTGGCCCATGGCAAGTTCATTAGGAATAAGTGATTTTTTAAAATGACATCATAGGTGCCTTTGTTATGACGTCATAATTGCATATGTCGAATGCTACTTCTGATCAGTATGAAAATTTTTGAGGGTCATTTGGAGATAAAATATTCCACAGAAAAAAAAAATTGATGATGTCCTTGGTCACGTGATTCAGCAGCCAAATTGTTAAAAAAACAAAAAAAAAATGAATAAAAACCTTCAAAAATCTTCTCTGAAGTGGCTGAATAGATCGAGGCAAAATTTTAACACATATGACCGCCTATCCGTGAGGAACAAAAGTGTTCTCACACATGATGTCATAGGTCACATGGTTTGGCAGCCATATTGGATTTACCCTAAAACCTATTAAAAAAATCTTCTTCTCCAGAACGGCTGGACAGATCGAGGGGAAACTTCACAGAAATGTTCCTGAAGCCATGGGTGTACAAGTTGAGTAATTGATAGGTCACATGGTTTGGCAGCCATATTGGATTGAAGAAAATATTAAATAATGTTTTCTTTGGACCTAATCAATCGACGTAAACCTTGACAGTTATGATCAAGTAGCGATGAGGAAGAAATGTTTTAAATTTAACCTCATTGAATGCATGGTCTGGCAGCCAGAATAATTTAATTTTTTTATCTGGGTTCTTTTTTATTTTTATTTTATTTTATTGAATAAGGCTCACTTGGCTGTGCCTGGATGGGTTTGAGGGTAGAGGAGTCGCAGTTGAAATGCAAATCCTATTCAGGTTCCTCCTCATGACTTCATCTTTGCTTTTTTCTTGTTCAGGTTCCTTCTGATT
>CM068957.1:107118259-107128743 GCA_035128595.1 Eptatretus atami | reverse complement strand
ACACACACACACACACAGATACTTTGAGGCGTGGTAAGTCTATGTTTCACCTCCTGAAACCCACTCACATGTGGAGTTAGCAGGCAACAGCAACTTGCATGTACACACACATACATGCGCGCACACTCTCATACAGAGGTGGATACTTTGAGACCTGGGAGGGCTCTGTTCTACTTTCTGGAATCCACATATGGGGATAACAACCAACAACAAAAACACACTCCTATGGAGGTGGATACTTTGAGACCTCCATTTCACTTTTGAAACCCCAATATGGAGATAACAACCAATAACCAAAAACACACACCGTTACAAATGCCATTGTGGTAATGCAGTTTATAGACTTACAAACATGTGCAAATGTACACATGAATCAAGTAAATAAAAACGACAACACAAAAGATTACCTTGAAACAGCATTCTTTGAAAGAGGATTTAAAGTAGGTAAGGCCTTAGTTATTTTATAACTTGGTTTACACAGTTCTTCAGCTAAAATGTAGGGTCGTAGGTCGAAATATAAATATAATTTCAATTTTTAGAAATTATATATTTTAATGATTTTTTTTTCGGATGTTCCATGGAAAAGACAAGGGTAGTTGGCGGGGGTGGGGGGGGGGGGAATATAAACCCGGATCAGGAGGATCTAAGAAAACATTGAAGATGGAAGATCATTCAAATGCAGGATGCCCATGTCACTGTACATCTGATGTGAAAAACAATAAAGAAGGATTAAAACGTTTTTTACAATATAGTTTGGCATGTTTTCTTATCGAAACCTGTTGGATCATCAAACAAATGGAAACAATGCTGAGAAAATTACTGTCCAAGTCGTAGATGTGTGCGTGCACACCAGTGCATAGTGCTGGATATGATTTAAAAAAGTGTCTACTAGGAATCAACACGCTCAAAACGGTCAATCAGAGCCATAACCAGCTCTTACTTTTCAGTGGGCATCTGATCGTACCGTCTCCGCATCCCATGAGCACATCTAAGGCTGATTTCTGGTCCGTTGAAGGCTGAATATCAGCATCTCGCAGGGAAACTTTGACGTACTTGGCACCAAAATCTTTCAATACGAACAGCGGTGTACAACTTTCGATGGAAACAAAATCGGCACGATCGAGAGTAGCCTGCGAATCATCCCTGCTGCTGCACTGAATTGATGCAATAGTTCGGCCAGAATATTCGTCGTCAAGATGTTGTGTGATTAAATCACCAATACAGTCACTCAAATTTATACCGCTGACATACTTCTTAACAGTCAATCTGAACCACGCTGGCCACTGCTCAGACACCATGACCGAAGACTACTGCGCAGTTTGGTTTAAAGGGGACTCGGCATTTTGGTGCGGCGCGCGAAAATATATTTGAAAATAAATGCCGACGTTTACATTTCGGTTTTGAAACTTTTGCACCTTCGGCGGAAAATTTATAAATAAAAAGGCTAAAAATGTGTTTTATATTTATATTTCATTTCGGCAAATATACCGTCGGCGGATCTGTAAACCAAGTTATAAAATAACTAAGGCCTAATTAGCAAAATTCAATTAAAGATGTATCAAGCCACAGAACACAAAATGTCGATCTATACTCCATGCCTTCACAGCTAGAACAAACATGGCGAACACCTGGTCGGATAGACCTTTTGTTTTTTTATTATACGCCGATATATATATATATAATATATATATATATATATATATATATATATATCGGGCGTATTATGTGATACCGGTCGTCCGTCCGTCCGTCTGTCTGTCTGTGTCTGTCTGTCCGTCCGTTCCTGTCCGCACTCTAACTCCCAAAGTTTTCAACTTTCACGTTTCATATTTGGTACATCGGTAGACTGTCGAGACGGTGGTCGCGACATACGTTCGTCATCTAAAGTGGTTGCCATGGCAACCGGATGCTGTTTTCCCCCGTTCCTGTCTACACTCTAACTTCCAAAGTTTTCAACTTTCACGTTTCATATTTGGTACATAGGTACAGACTGTGGAGACGGTGTGTCGCGACATACGTTTGTCATCTAAAGTGGTTGCCATGGCAACCAGGTGCTGTTTTCCATGTCGTAGCACAATTCGTATATACATTCTTGTTCGGGCGTATATTGTGCTCACTTGAGCTCTTGTTTTCATAATGTATTGATGTCGAAGTGTGAGGTGGATTACAAAAGGAGATCACACAAAAAGGTTAAACAAAGCGACGTCCTGTGAAAATGTAATTGCACATTTTCAGTGGATGTAACACCTCCCGAGGCACCCACCGCACGGCACTGCAGGATCAAACAAAGGCAGAAACATGCATTGTGAGATTGAAAGCATGGTTACTTTTTCCCGAAATAAATAACAAAGCAGCTTGGAGAGCACTCGCCAAGTGGCTTAAGCACTCAAGCAAGCACTCCATTAAAACGGTTGATAAGAAACGGCTGCCTTGGCACACAATTGACAATCGCCAAACCATGATATTAAACATACACCTCCGGGAGACAGCCAAAATGTCAAATATGTCCGAATTGGACAAATGAACACTTTTCTATGAGTCGGAAAAGCTTGTAAGTTCGTTTCTGGAGCTTAAATTTTTGTAATTCTGCTTAGTTTAAGAGATATTCGTGGCGATCACATGTGCGGAAATGAAATAAAACTATGCACCCTGACATCTCCGGGCGTTTATAAGCATTGCAATGTACCCAGCGATTCCTAGCTATGATGAATGAACAGGCATTCGATAATACGAGTGAGGAGAGTGAAAAAAAAAAACCCAACTATCGTTAAGAAATCGTTGCGGCCTGTTCCAAGTCAAGGCAAGATTGAGCAGGCCAAAAAACATGGTGGCTTCAGACCCCAGCGAGGTTGCCCAGGAAACACCTTGAGACCCCAGAGAGCGAGGTGGCCGAGGATCGCTTGATGAAGGATATAATTAAATACGGGCATTAATTATCTTCAAAAGGGGTGTTTTAATTAACTCAAACACCCAATTTCCTTGGAGTTTTCTGAGTATGCGTGCAAAGTTCCAGGCTGCTTTTTTATGGTTTTGGAGTTATGGAGGAGACACACACTGTCACACACTGTCACACACTGTCACACATACACACACACACACACACACACACACACACGCATTGCCTTTTATTAATATAGATTATTATTCGACCTTTTTTTGTTATTTTTTTTTCTTCTTTTTTTTGCTCTTATTTTTTAACATTTTTTTTTCTCTCTCAGCAACCACTTGTCAGATTAACAAATTTTCAGGGAAGGAGCGACCCACATGGAAAATATTACAGCCATTTTGGATTAAACGCAAATAATTGAAATATTATATCTCTGAAACTGTTGCTCGGAAAAATTTGAAACTTGGCACATTTCATTCTACTCCCAATGGGAAATATAGGATTGTAAGGATGACATCATTGGTTAAGTTCTAGACCAGCCATAAATGTTTTAGTCAAAATCCTTGTTTACCTTTGAGATTCAGTGTGTATGTCCAGGCTGTAACATTTTTTATCAATTGAGCTTTTGTCATCAAATCTTCAACAAACCCTTTCATATGAGATTGTGGAGAACACAAATTAATAAAATGTACATTTTTTTTTAACTGTCGTTTTCGTCAAGTTTAGTTTGAGCATTTTGAGATGCTTTCTAATTATTATTATGATTCCCTTAAGTGGCCCACACTTGTCTTAAACTTTTTGTTATCTCCTCTCGTGGACAGGCCCTCGCTGCTCCTGTGGTTAGCAGTGAGTGCCCCGGAAGCAGCGGGAGAAAGAGAGTGGCATCTATATGTGGGAGGATTGTATGGGTTACCCAGATAGTTCAGACGACAGAGCATTGGTACGGTTCACCAGAAGACCTGGGTTAGCTTCCTGGTTTGGGCACATAATTTTCTGACATATGCATATAATATTTATTTGTCTGTTCATTTATCATTGTATTAATACACCCCCTGTGGTGAATATTAGCGGGCATGGAATTGTCCCCCCATGGGGGAAGACCCTCTTGTGGACAGGCCTGTGCTGCTCCTATGGTTGGCAGTGAGTGCCTTGGAAGCAGTGGGGGAAAGAGAGTGGCATCTATATGTGGGTGAATTGCGTGTACAGCTAGTGGTCTGCCCAGATATCTCAGATGGCAGAGCACTGGTATGGTCCACCAGAGGATCTGGGTTCAATTCCCAGTCTGGGCATGTGATTTTCCCACATATACATATAATATATATATTTAAAGAATGCCTTGATGTTATGTTTATTATTCATGGCTGTCCTTTTCATCATATATTTTAGCTTGCCAAGTAGTTTTCTTAACTAGCCCCATTTTACTCTGAGCTGATGTTGTACTCTATTTCAGTTATTATGTACTTGATTAATGCCTTCTGCTAGTAGATTCTTCATAACACTGCATACCTCCCTCCTCATCTATCGTAGTCTCTTTCTGCCTCTACCTTTAAACCTCACTGGAATATAATGTACTCTACACCCTACACATTTGCTCCTTGATTGCCCATTTCTCTGATGCAGACTGCCCACTCATTAACTTTATCCAATCAAAAATGCCTAACTCCCTCAACGTTTACCTTCCCGAAACCAAACAGCCTCACTCTACGATGCTAAATTCCACATCTTAGCAATATCGTTGCACACTATGTTGTGTTCGCTTGTCTCAAGATGTTTTCCTCCCTCCACCACCTACACAGGAGATACACATTGGATCATCTGTTACTAAAAGGAGCAATGTGTTGTGTGTTTGTCCATCCATCTGTGTACATCACGCTTTATTCTAAAGGGTCCCTGTTGTCGTAGAATAATAGAAATGTTACTGAAAAATGTATGTCCATTTTATCCTCAAAAAATGCCTGTTTACTTCTCCTACGCTCCCACCTCTTATTCATCTGTGTGTTGTATGACCCCCCGAACAGTGACAACTCCATCTACATCTCTCTCAGACAACAGGGACAGATGTTTAACCACTCATCCCAACTCTGTCTTCCTCTTATGTGGCAATTTAATTTGTCACCATGCAACTTGGCTAGCTGCTGGTACCTCTCTCACCAGTCATAGCACTTCAGCAAAGGACTTCTTTGACTCCATGTGGGACTGACTCAATCTGTGAACTTTCCAACCTGGATTTTTCCCAATGGCAAATCCTCCCTTCTGGACTTGGTGATGACAAACTTCCTCGCAAATGTCTCCTGCTCTTCCTCTGCTCCAATTGGTTCATCTGATCATGTGCTTGTGAAAGTCAACATCTCTGGCTATTCTCAGGGAGTTGCCTTCATGCCGGTGAGTCTGGCATTTCACTGAAACAGATTGGCAGGGACTGCAAGCAGTCCGCTCTCTTCAGGACTGGTCTCCCATATCCACTGCCCATGATGTTAACTCAGCCTGGGAATTTATCCACATATACTTGGTCTCTCTGATGCACAGATTTATCCCATCTCATCTTCAATTATCCTACCTTTCTTCCTGCCCAAGGTACACTGAATTCTGTGGTGAGGCAGTTGCTATGAAACAACTTTCCTTTTCTTCCTGGAAGGCAAGCCTGACTGAAGGCAATCTCAATGCATTCCAAAATGTCAACAAGTGTGTGTTCACTCTCAGGAGAACCAGAAACAACATCTGTCCAACCTCAAGAGTGAACTTTCAAACTTGTCCCCCTTCTCTAAAACCTGGTGGTGCCTTGTTAAGCCTGTCTCTAGTGTATGCTCCCCCTTCCATCGTTCCCTCTCTTCAAATGGCACCACAGCCAACTCTGCTCGTGAGAAGATTGAATGCCTCAATTCTGTGTTTGCTTCCAAATATTGTAACCCCAACTGCTCACTCTCGGTGCCCACCCTTCCCTGTCATACTCAACTGCTCATGGAGTCTGTGTCTTTTGCATGTGAGAAGGTGTAGAGTTCCTTCAACCCTAAATGTTTGCTTTTAAATCTTGTGTCCAAAACCCATTGTTTTCTGTACCCAACTTACCCAGTCGCACCCAGCTGTTCCTGGACTCTGTGTCCTTTTCTCCTGACAAGGTGGAGAGCTTGCTGTCAAACCTCGACTCAGATTCTGCAATCAGTCCAGACGGCATCAGTCTTCGTGTTCTACAAACCTGCTCTGCTGCTCTTGCTTCACCCTCTCTCTGTTCTCTGCACCCTCTCTTTTACTCAAGGTCATCTGCCATCTGATTGGAAATCAACAAACATAACCAACCAGAAAATCTTGTAAATCAATATACACTCTATCATCCTCATTTTCTGTGTTCAACGGTTCATCAAAATAACTTGAACCTTGGAGACCATCTTTTGTTAGAAGAAACATTTAATCTGGGAGTTGGTTTAACGCTTGGTTGAGCAGAACTCAAGACCATCAATTCATCATTAAATATCAATACCTTTGCATTAACTAAATAGAACTGTGCTGATTCGTCTGTTGGTATGAAACCAGCTATTGTTTTTGAATCTGTTGAATATTCATTGTACTGAGTAGCTTTCACAACATAAAAATAAGGTCGATTTACCTTTTCCAGCTCTTGGAATAATCCTTCATCATCATATTCTTATTCTCATATATATTCTAGTTCTTGCTCTGTCACTTGACTAAAATCTTTTAGCACTTGAAGTTTGTAGGAGTATATTCTATCATTGTAGAAACAGGGGCTTCTATCTTTTGTTGAGGAGTCTTTAAAAGTGGTTTAAAATGTTTTTTTTTTCGTTCATACGCTTCTTCACCTATTCGTTTTTGTCTCTGTTTCTTCTTTATGCCTTCCTGTTGCTTGACAACTTTTGAAACTAACTTCTGATGTTCCTTAAATCCTCTAGCTCTTTCATTTGCTTCCATTTTCTGTATTTTTTTTATTGAAAAATATCCTTTAGTATCTCATCTTGTTTGACCACAATATATTAATTTTTTTTAGTTGTGTGTTTCATATAATCCTCAAACTCCCTTTTACGACATAATGTTGAACAATTGTCTGTCCAAAATTATTTGTATCTATTGAATTTAGCGTGAAGAATTCAGCATTATTTCTTATCGAGCGACGAGGGAGTTGAAAGTATGATTGTATAAGATTGCAATTACAAGAAGAATGTCTCCCTCTGTTGTAGTAGCTATCCATAACCGTTTGGTTTCTCATTTATACAATCATCAAATATAATGAGGTTCTTTTTGGATTTATCCAAATCTTGGGGTGATGGTATGTCATCCGTATTATCACAAAGGTTACAAGATACTGAAGGAGTGGTTTTCTTTTTACATTTTTGTGTATTCCAAAATAGTTGTATTATATCTTCAATGTTATAATCATTTTGTTTGTTTTAAAGTTTAAATAAACCGATTAATGTCTTCTTTTTGAAGACCCGCATTAAAACCTTGTGAGAGCAATTGATACTCGGGTTGAAAACTTGACTTTGTGAAAATTATTAAATTCTCATAATCCAAAAAGTTTGAAGTAAGGAGCATCTTTAAGAGGAAAGAAGTTTTTCCACATCCACTTGAACCAACTATTAGACATCTTAATGAATTTGGCAAATTTTTGTGGTTGTTAAATTTTATCTTACTTTCTCAGACAGGTAAAAAAATCATTCATTTATATATTTGGAAAAGAAATCATCGAATTTTTTACAAGTATTATTTGAAACTCTGTAGTTCATCCAAAGTTCGGGTTTGATTTCTGAATAACCATTATTTTATTTATATAATGTCTTGTGTTGATGGTTTATCTAAAATGACAGTTGGGAATAATATATATCATTAATGTGTGGAACATCAATCTAATTTTATCAATCTCTTTCATTGATAGGAAAGGTGTATTATCACCCTCATACTTTGTATTAATTTCTCTTATCAATCTTGTAAAGCAATTCATTTTGGGTGTAATTTTCAAATATTTATGATCCTTTATATATTTTTTGAGGTGAGTAATGAGAATATAATCACAGAATATACTGTACACTGTTTATAAGCTTCTAGCTCTGTGTTTAATCCTATCCATGAGCACGATGGAAAACTCACAAATTGATTTGACTCAGCAGAGTCTCCTTCGAGTTCCTCAAAACATAAAGTTTCAGGATCTTGTATATCACTTGGATTTAGCTTGTTAATTTATATAGTATGTTTTTTTTTTCGAATAATTTAATCCTCCAATAAATCATATTTTCAAATCAGCTTATTTATATGCTTCACCATCTTCATCATCATTATTTATATCATCAGGGTATTCACTATTATCAGCATCTTCATAATCTATAAAACTACTTTCATAACTAACATTTGAACATAAGCTGTCAGTGTCATCGCTGTCTTCTGGACCAAGTTCCTCACCAGCAAATTCATTAAAATCTTCAGATGTGTAATGGCTCATTTACTGTTTTAAGGAAAAAACTTGTATTATAAAATCTTGTAATTTCATACTTGTATCCACATGGTAAAGTATTATTTCCATTCTCCTATATATATATATATATATATATATATATATTATTATATATATATATATATATATATATATATAGTGTTACGGTTGTGGAAATTCGCATTCACCATAAGAGTCCTCAGGGTGAGATATATCGGTAAGTTCATGTGTAGTTAGCCCAACCGTTGTATAGAGGGATATGTGTGATTCATCCGGGCTGCGACGCTTTGAGTTAGCCATTTTTCTTTCTCTATTGTTATTTTGGACATTAAGCTGCCAACAACGCAAACAGCCACTACCTTACCTTCACAAACTCCATCCACAAACATCGCTTCACCGCCATTCCCAACGACGCCCGCACCACCAAACACCACAGCAAACCCCCCACACCTTCGCCTATCTCCTTCTCCAACCATCGACCACACCACCAGTCAACACCAAACGTCGTGCTGTCAGGGCCCGTTCGGCGATTGGTGCCGAACGCATCGAGCCGCGAGCGCGAATGGCGGCCTTTCCGAGGGAGAAATCCGGATCAGGAAGGCTTCACGCCCCTTTTCTCCGTCCAATGGGCGAGCGTCGGGCGGTATGGCCCCGCTTCCAAGCGCGATGAACGTGGATTCTTTACGAGAGGAATTCGGATCAAAAAGGGTTCACGCCCCCTTTTTGCCGCACCAATGGCTGAACAGAGGATGCGTGGCCCGCCCCAATCGCGTTTTGATCCTGAAATTTGCATATAGGCTCCTCCTGCGGCTATAAGAAGCGAGCATAAGGCGGACTCGCGTAGAGTTCGGCGGCTTGAGTTGCAGCGGCTGGTCGGGGCAAGTGAAGAGTTCCAGTTTGAGTCAAGTGAAGACGGCGGTCGGCAACGAGGTTGCGTTGTGGGTCGCTCGTCTCGTCGCGGGGTCCAAGCCAGCCAGCCATTCCCTCTCCCTGAGCATAGCAATTCCCCCCCCCATCGTGCTGAGATAGTGCGGGGGCCCCGTTCTCCCCCCCTAAACGTGGGTGCCAACAAAACTGCTTGCGCGAGCACGCCGGAGAGGCTCGCCGACCACGCCAGGGCACGGAGTCGGGCGCAGCTGCGCGAACTTGCGGCTTGCCCGCCATCGCGTCACGAGCGCGGGTAAGCCCTTCTCGTCTCGTGGACCTGGCGCTCTCTCCAGGATCCACGCACATTTGGTCCACGGACCTGTCTGCCTCCTTGCCTGTGAGGTGGCTTTCTTTCCTTTGCTTTTGTATGAGTGATGTGGCGCCGAGTCCCGACAAGTAGAACTGTATAAGTGTTGTAAATAATTGCCCCTTTATTCGGTCGTATTGCATTTGCTTTTGTTGCATCTTGTCTTTGACTGTAATATACGTGCCTTCCGTGTTTCCGTAATAAATGTGCATTGCTTGTTGAACTGTTTCCCGCTTTGCTCGTTCCTTCCTTTTATTGAATCTCCATCTTGCACACGTAAGGGATTGCGTAGTGGGTTTCAACATCCCGGTAATTAATCGGAACCGTCAAGCCGACGATAACTCCGCTCGGTTATCCTGTAATACGGAACGAACCGCTTAAAGCGGTCGTGTCCGGATCGGCCTGTGGCGTGGTACAACTCCTCGGTACGCTACTCGCGCGAGTACTTAGGTAAATCGACCATTCGGCGATCGGACCCTATTTTGCGCGGGTAGAATGCGGACTGAGTTGTGGTGAGGTTAAACCCCACCCGTGACTGGCTCCGGGCGGTAGTTCCCGGAGGTCACGACTGAATTGTCCGTTCCGGTGGGCGAGGCGGCCGCTTTGGCTACACGCGGTCGATCGGCACGCCGGGGCGCGAATTCGCAACACTATATATATATATGTATATATATATAATTATATATATATAATATATATATATATATATTATATATAATAACAATATACATTATACATATTTTTACGAATCTGGAACCCATCGCATACAACAGCCAGGGTCCCTATAGAACAGTTATATCGATAAGTCTGTGTTTCCAGGCAGGGTTCCTTCCCCTTTGTTTAATGGGTGAATAATTGTACGTGCACTGTGAATTATTTTATAGTTAGACCTTTTGTTACATCATTTACTACAACAACAACATCCTCCT
>CM068957.1:107052640-107085467 GCA_035128595.1 Eptatretus atami | reverse complement strand
TTCGGGTGTGTAAAGGTAGGGCTCGGGACTTTGTTGAAAATTCCCTCAGAATGCATGGGAATTCCACAAGGCGTATGACCCGCCCCCATCTGCATGACCAATAAGATAGAGAGACAGAGACAAGACAGAGAGAGAAGAAAGGGTTAGAGAGGGGGAGGAGAGGAAGGAAGAGAGAGCAGAGAGTAGGAGCGAGAGAGAGAAGAAGAGAGAGAGAGAAAGATGAGAGATAGAGAAGAAGACCGAGAGAGATGAGATGAGGAGAAGAGAGAGAGAAGAGAGAATATGAAAAAAGAGAGAAAGGTGAGGTGGAGGTGGGTAGTAAAGAGAATGAAATTTATGCTAAAATAGCCGAAACCCACAAACACACAACACACAAAAAAAAAACTCGTGTCAGAACAGCTGAGCACACAATGACATCAATCAAAGTTGTAAAGTAATCCGCTTGCACATCTGCAAAAACATTGAGTATCCCAGGTTCCAGGGAAAATTTGTGGGATATGAACCAAAATAATCACTGGAAACATGGATATCTACCCGCCTCACGTATGCACCTAATGATCCCATCGAGTGGAACACGAAACAAAGCATTGCGACCAATAAATACTTCCGATACAAATAAGAGAAAGAAACATCGATTGAGGTTTAATACAAGTGATTTTTACTAAAAACGACTGTTAAAACCAAGAAAATGACCAATCCCAAGACCTCAAAAATCAAGTGAAAAATCCTGGAAGCTGAAGAATGCCAAAGTATTACCAGTGATAAGCTGACCAACAAATGATAACCAATGACCAGCCAACACTGGTTGACATGAGTATACCCACAAAATATATAATGTCGTAAGAAAGTAAACCTATGATTTCTTTTTAATGCCGTGAACAAAACCTTGTACATCACGTTGATTAAGTTTGTGAAATTTCATCAAAATGTGTGTGGCTTCAGAAAAGAAAGCAAATACATATTTTGGGGAACACCCCCCCCCCCAATAGAACCCCTTAGACCCCAATTTTTAATGTTTGTGGAACAAACTTTGGTACATCATGAGTGGAGGATGGTGGTCAAGTTTAATCGGATTTTTACGTGTAGTTTTGTAGAGAAAGCATTATTACATATTTTGGTGGCAACCCCCCTTAAATCCCCTTCAAGCACATTTTGCTAATATCATCAACAAACTTGTTGTCATGATTATGAGGTTAATGTGAAGTTTCTTGGATTGTGTGATCGTTATCTTGAGAAGAAGCAAGAATACCTTTTGGGGGGACAACCTACACCCCTCTCTACCCCCCCCCCCCCTCTGTAGACCCTTCAGACCCTTTTTTTTTTCCATCACAGTGATGAAGTTTGTGGTCAAATTTCATTGAAAAGATCATATGTGTAGTTTCTGAGAAGAAGTTTCAATATTTGGATGGACGACAACGCGCCACCGTAAGCCCCCGGAAACTACTTTACAGGTGAGCTAAAACCATCCCCCGGGAATATTTATAACAAACGAATCAGTTGGAAAGCTGTTCCGCAGGTTCAGCGACCACCCTAAAGAGAGTCTCGCACAAAACTTTGAGAACAGAAAACTCCAGCTTGGTCATGATCGTATCAACTATCGAAAATGCAAGGTGGATACGTTGTGAGCCGTGCCCGGGGAGGACAACATTCCACATTCTGAAAACCCAGCATATGTGAATAAACAATCAACAACACACACCACCACACACACACACACACACACACACACGGACTCTGTTTCACCTCCTGATATGAACCCCACCGCATTGAGAAGGATAGCAGGCACAACAGAACTTGCACATACACTGCGCATACGCACGCATCACACCACACGACCTGGGGCAAGAGTGACACATTCCGGCCAGCAGAGTGACCACCGGTCCATCGAGAGACAAACACAACAGTGATGAATAACCCACCTGTGAAACCGGGAGGACAGTTTAGAGGGAGTTTGGATTCAAATCCAGGCGACACAGAGTGGGCATGCATTACCTCTCGGCTTTCCTGCCGTCATTTATCTGGCGATCTTTACTTCAGAAATGAAATTTTTTTTCTCTCATTGTGATCCTGAATAATTTATTGCCTTCCTACCTCCAGTGAGAACACTGTTATCGCAAATTGAAGTGAACAATGCACCAAGTGTCTTCACTACACCAATCCATGAAACGTATTAAGAAAAAAACATATGAAAGCGAAATGATATTAATTTTTATAGTATTTATCATAATCCGAAGGACGGGTCGATAATGAAGAACAAAAAAACGAGAAACGTTGTGGAAAAATATTTCACATATTCAGATGAGGCAGCCACCACCTGATAGCGATTAGCAGAACAACCTGTGGCTAACTCAAAGTGAGTAGACCCTTAACTTTGTTCAATCGATTATATACAATTTCAGTGACAGTGTTGGAAGATTGTAGAGTGCTGGCTTAAGCACTCCAACGAAAAATTTATCAGAACTGCCTCCTCAGCACGCATTGCAATCACCGAACCGTCAATTAAACATTCCACCTTCCCGGAAACCCAAAAATGTCACATATGTCAGAATGGACAAAGAACACTTTCTAGGAGTCGTAATCCGCTTGTAATTCGATTCTGGAGCTTATATTTTGTAATTCTTCTTAGTTTGAAAAATACTCATGCGTTGATCGGCATGTGCGGAAATGAAATAAACAACGAACGCTGACTTTCCGCGGTAGTTATAAGCATTGTAATGTACACAAGCAATTGTAGCTATTGATGAACAGCGCAATCGATAATATGAGTGAGGAAATTTAAAAAAAAAAAAATATCGTTAAGAAATCGTTGCGGCCAGTTCCAATCAAGGTGTGCTTGAGCAGGCCAAAAAAACATGGCGAATTGGCAGTTGTGATCAAGTATATGCCGGAAACCCAGTGAGTATCTAGACGCCTCGAGACCCCAGATGAGTAAGTGCCGAGATCACCTGATGAATGATATCATTAATAAGGCCCGATTAGTTATCTTCCAAAAGGGTGTTTTATATAACCCAACGCCCAAATTTCCACTCTTGCCCTCCTTGGAGTTTTCTAGTATACATGCAAAGTTTCAGGCTGCTGATTTTATGGTTTTGGAGTTGTGGAGACACACACACAGCACACAGCACACACACCCACACACCACACACTTATTGCGATAGAAGTATACAGTACGTACATACAACTGAATCGAACCCTCAAGTTCGAAGCAGGCACAGATCAAGTCCATCAACAGCGCCTGTTGCAAACCTGGCCGAGCAAAACAGTGCGTCCTTGCTAAAAAGGGGCAGGCGAATTTTTTTTTTTTTCAAAAAAACCATTGTCTCTGCCCGCTGATCAATCATTCTAGTGGGAGGTTTGCGACCAGAAATTAAATTCAAACCAAAGAAGCACACAACAAGTCATGTTTAATTATACCATACACGTCAACCTCAACTCATGAGGCCACTCCATGATATTACTCAACTTGCAGACTAAAGATGTAGCAAGCGCTCTTGAGGACTCGATTTTGCTCGGGCTGATCATCATTAGGCGTTCATTCAGCTTCAATATAGTCACGAATAACATTGTTCCCATCGGCATATGTTGCCTGAATGAGCCCTACAACAAGTCTGAAAATGTAGATTCGACATCTCTGCTTTTGCTATTCATGGGAGCAAAGCTTTGAAGATTTCAGTCATGCAAATGGCTTTTCAGTACCATCGGATGCCTCCTAGTTCGAATGATGTTTGGTATAATTACTTGATACATGACCAGCGTCGTCATAGGTGTGTGCCTCTTGATGGTATATATTATATATATATTATATATCATATATAAGATATATAATACATACTACATACACACACCACACACACACACACAAACACACACACCTACATCTTATACGTTGTGTGTGTGGTATCCCCATATACATGAAATCCCGAGCATCCTGAAACTTGCAAGCACAGAAGGGAACTCCCAGAGGTGCTATAGTTAAGAATTGGGGTTTAGGCTTAATTTCAACACCCATTTTGAAGATAATTGGTTCATTTAATATCCTTCATCAGCTATCCTTGGTCAGCTCGCTGTCCCTCGCTGGGCCTTGAAATTGGCGGTTTTTTTTTTTTAGCGAGCTGCTCAAACAATGCCTGATTCTTGGAACAGGTTGCTGCCGTTCTTTCTGGATGAGAAAGTTTTTTTTTTTCCCCACTCCTCTACTCGTATCATCGGAATGCCCTGATCTATTACATTCCTATGAATGCTGGATGACCAGTGCATTGCTATAAATGCTTTGGAGACTGCCAGCATTCGTGGCTTTATTTCGATTTCCTCATAGAAAACGGTATACCAACTGTTGTCCTTTTTTCGTGAAGAAGTCTGGCAACCTATCCTGCGCTTCCTGGCCCAATTCCCATATTCCTGCTGGAACCTACAGGGGGCACTTCATCAGATGGCATTGCCCTTGCCCAGCAGGATGATGTAATTTATCAGTCAGATAGTGCGCATACAAAGAAAACAGCAGAGGAAGAAGGTATAAAGAAACTGCCTTATGAGCCACAGTTATTGTTCAGATAAAAATAAAAAAGCAAAGTCTTCAGTAGATTTGATCAACTCTTTAATTGAATCAACCATGTATCTTGTTCTGTCCTCAGTCTCATCCAGGCTTTCAACATTGGTTTTTCTTTAGCTGTGGAGTACTCCACACCCATACTCAAATATTCAAGCAGACAGCAGCCAAGGCCTTCACTGATTATTTCTCTCTTAACTTGTCCTCAACCTGTTTTCTCTACTAGTGTGTGTTTTAGATGACAAAGACTTTGTGTGGATCCATGTGTATTCGGAAACTTAAAAAATGGACCTCTATCACAAAAATTTTCCCTTCCATCTTCTAAAATTGTTCATCACTCTTTTTGTCTTCATTGGCAGTCGGCCATGTTTATGTTGACCATCTTCATCAGTTGATGAAGGCGCACTAACTGTACCAATTGACATTGATTGTCATTTCTGTTCTCCTCTCTTGTGTACCTCCTTGCAAGAATAACCAGTCAAAATTGGCTCAATGCAGATAAGGAGCGTTGTTCCACATGAGAGTTGTGGAAAAACTGTCTCCAGCACTTATGCGCAGCAACCAAACCTGACCCTCACAACTAAAGCCATGAATATGGCAGACTAAGGCCAACCATTCGAGAGTGGTAAGTTTAGGACCTTAAAAATACTTCAAAAGTAGAAATTTGACTTGTTTGAAGTTCCCATAATAGTTACAGATGAAAGTTTTATGCCAAGTACATTCCAGTCAGATCTTACTTATAACTGTGTGTGTGCGTGTGTGTGTGTGTGTCTTAATTACGTAAGTCTATTAATTAGTGTACTATATGAATGTTATCTTATTGACCCCTTCGAACGTCTGAACCCATTATGACGCAAAAGACCCGAGGCGCCAAAAGTTCCAGAGGACCCAAAAGACTCAGAAGACCCAGCAGAAGCCTTTAATTTACTATATTATAAATGGATTTTGAGGTGTGAGTGGCTCGTGTGCGTTGCGTTGCCGCGCGTCGCAAGGAAGTTTATTTCTAGAGTTCCTACCTGGAGCTTCTTCGAGCTGGAATGTGATACACCAAAACTATCATCATGACCTTCCTGATTGATAGCCTTAATTAAACTGAAAAAAAAAAAAAAATCCTGTTCAAATCCCATTTTTTATATGATGCATCCATGCTAAGGTATACAAAGCAGCTTAAATGTCCCCTATCAAGGATGGCATCGATTACAAAAATAAAATTAACAAAAACATATCGATATACTATCGCCTAACAAAAGCTGCTATATAATTAATACTAATTAATATTTATACAATAAAAAAAATATAGAATCATTGGTGTTAATGAAAATAACGAACACTTAACGCCACGTGGCCCCAACCAACATCCTGGCTTGGTGAAAGGTCAAGCTTGTATACTCAAGCAGGTACAGCAATGTGGGTGTGCAACCATAGCCCGTGACGAGACCAATAAGAAATTTGTTCAATCAGACCAAACGGTGCACTCGTACAAAAAAATTAAAAAATAATAGGCCCAGTGATTGGTGCTCAGTGCAACTTATTATAAACTTTGTACATTACAAGATGTACATGCATCCACAGAAGGACTATCATGCCTGTAAGTGAAACCATGAAAGTTTATTGAGAAGAAAACATTTTCTGCAGAAAGTAAACTATTTAGCCATTGGTCAACAAGAAATGTTGGTTGATAGAATGGTGGCTTGATTGTTTGTTCATTTGCACTTCACAGATCTGACATCTGCTACAGCATTCTGTACGATGAGACCATTTAACATCGAAATCATGAGGCTACCATGCTTCCAAGGTCATGCTCGCGATAACCACATTCAGAGGCGCACAAGCTGATCAGGAAAAGCAAACCCTCATATAAAGCCTGAACCCTCAGGTTCATTTATTTGTGGCAGATGGACGCTGTGTTGGAATATCTTTATCCAATCTTGCACGACCGAATGGGGAACCCACTGGTGTGACCGTCACCAAACATTGGTCCTGAATAATGGTGAAGTTTAATGTATATATGCATAGGCCTTGCATCGACACGTAGGCAAAGATATTAGCAGACTGTATTTCTCGCAGCTACACACTCCCTCGAAAGATCTGAGCATTGTAATTTTTTTTTTTACCACAAGATCGGCAAACACGGGAAACTCGGTAGACTGTGTGGGGTCGATGGCCATTGCATCATGCAGCATTTTGAATTGCGCGGTCAGAGACGCAAGTCAATTTTGACACTAAAAGTAATGTGCAGACATTTGCTTTTACGTGTTTGAGGAAATACCTTGAGTCCTTTTCCATTGCAAACAATGACCAATGCGCATTGACAAGAGATCCACCTGACCGTTGGTTACATTTGTTCGTCTTAATCTCAATTCTAAGTCAGAAGAATTCTACTTCGGATTCTTACACAGAAAGTCAACAATGGAAACTAATGTGCCAACAATGACAATTCAGGTCTCGTCATCTCTGATTGCAGATTATAATCTTCTATAAACACCTCCCGAAAGAAAGGACATTAGGTTATGGAGAAATGTGAAAGGTTTAAATCGAAGCAAATTTTGGAAAATTGAGCTATTCTAAAACCACTCCTGAATGCTTCAATTGCACATAATATAAATAGATCTGCCATTCCTGCCTTATCAGCAGGCTGTGAAATTGCTTTTTTGGTCAGAGACCGATCTTCAATTTTGTTATCAAGAAGTTGCAGAATCGATTTTATGGCCGTTTCCATCAATAAATTATACTTTGATCGCCTACATTTGTCAAATTACCAATAATGCTCTTCAAGACAAAGCATATCCACCATGAAATCCACTCTAATACCGAATAAACATACTTTGTTTTCAATGACCATCAATATTTCTCGATAATGCCAAGCACATTTACAGGTACCAATTGTAAAAGTACGTACACTGTTCTCTTTTTGGAAGATGAATGGGAAAGAGAAGATCTTTGCCTCAGGAATTTTGTCATGGATTGGTCTAGTTCCATCTTTTGCACATGGCATGGCAACCTGCGGTCATCGCTGCCATACATTGCCAGCTAGAACATTACGCACTGCATTACAGGAACATTATTGGCGAGGAGCGTAGCCATTTCGCATAGACCTCCATCATGCCTGCTCATACCGACGTATATGAGCCATGATTTACAATACATATCCAATCAATATCCCCTTTCCCTTTCCATGTTACATGCTTTTGTGTCCTGTGTTGTTGCATTCATTGGTTACTGGCGCACAATGTTATTGCCTGTCTGTGCAGTGCCATTTGCCGTATCCAGCACACTGTATACTTTATTCACCCACTCAACTAAGATGACAGGCTCTGATGTCAACTCTATCTAGTTGTTGAATCTCAGCGGACAAATACCGGACTTTGACAACTAGGATCGTAGCACCTTAGGATCTCAAGGCTCAACCACTCCTAACCAACGAAGCCGCAACACCAGGATCCTATGAGGCTCATGTATTAAAGTTTGATTCATGGTCACTAAAGTGCTAATTGGCTTCTTATTTTGTTGGACTTGCATAATTCGAGTCATGGAATTGTTCAGAGCGTAGACACTGAATTTCTATTCAGGACGCAACAGAACCAAAACGAATCAAGTGGAGAGGGATGTGGGCCTGACAGGGGATATAAAAGATCCATGTCGTCATTGGATTAGAGATGTCGACATCGATGTTGGTTACAAGCTTCTCTTGAAGACTTCTGAATGAGATGAGGTGAAGAGACCTGTGGAGTGGTTCCCACAGTGGGTTGAAAAGTAAGAGTAACGAAGATTGAGGGATGAACAATTGATTCTGTATTTTTTTTGGGTTTCACCACGCATAGTGGGTGATGCAATGCACGCCTGATCCGAACCCTGGGGGGGGGGGGTCACGGTGGGGCGGGGTGTCAGAAGTATAGTGGAAATACGCAGATGGATGCGGAGAACAGAAAGGACGGTATAGAAGCAGAGACCACTGACCTGTCTGCTGCTGAGAAAGCTGATTTACACCTAAATCGCTTCATTGGGGAGCATTCCAATATATTGAATGGCATCAAGCAAACAAATGTGGAAGCAGGTGGACCCAGCCCTAGAGGAAGAGAGCACACGCACTCAGTCAAGCTGGGTTAATGAGTGCTCTGCGGTCGGATCGCAATTCAGCAAGTTTGCCATAGATCAAGGACTTCACGTTGACAAAGCAGAGGGCATGGCCGCCAGGGTCGGTCTGGCTTGGAGGCCAACAATCTTGATGAGTGAGGCCAGCGAGAGTGTCTGCCTCCAGGATTGAAAGACATATTCCTAAGTCGTTGTTGGACCAGTCCTTCTGTTTTTTGTCAATGTCTGAGAGAGAGAAGAGGCTGCAGCCCTGGCCTGTCAAGCCATGAGGGTGTCATTTGCAGATGATATACAGCATAGAAAATACAGAGTTGATTTTCCAGATGGTCAAGAGATCATTGAATTTAAGATTAGGAATCAGACTGTGACCCAAGCAACCACTACCGCTTAATGGCGCACTCCAACTTTAACAGGAGGGTCAGATTAAAGTGATTCTGTAGATCCGCACGTTGCTACGCCGGATATGAGCAATTGCTCGAACTATTATGCGACTAGTGGAGTACGCCTCTTAGATAGGCAGGATCAGTTTGGAAGAGCATAGGCACGATGCTAGACGTAATCGCAAAAACTCGGCCAAGATTATGTGCCAGGAGTTGCTCTCCATCCTAGTGATCTCCTGGTCTCCCCTGGTACTGAGTGTCTCCATCTATCTGCCTGGAGTAAGTGAAACAGCATCGTCCAACGGTAGAGTGCCTGGGTGAATCCGAATTGTGTGATCTACGATGAAGCCGTTCGAGAAACACGGTGACATGATTTCAGTACTACAACTGCCAGTGATGGATCCTAGGACGCGTAACTTATGCATTGGTAAGCAAGCTGATAGTTCCGTAGTAAGGGATTGTTTGCCACCTTAATGTAATGCTTTGATGTTTGGCTGATTCCTAACGCAGATGGAAGATTGCACCTTATGTAACTGGTATGATGGAACAAAGCAAAAGAGGATTTGAAGCACACCAGTCATCAGAGAGGCTTATCGGACACGTAGCTAATGCCGCGTCGCAGTCCTAAGTAGTCACAGATTAGAGCTCCGACGGTTGCCTAAAAATCTCTTCACTCTACCTCAGCGTCAAAGATTACACAGTCCAGTCACGTGTAAGGTCATTACTGAAGGGAGAGTTACGAGTTGTGAGGATGTTCGTGATCACAATATTGGAAGCAAACACAGAATGAGCGCATGCTCGGACATCTCGGCGCAACGGCATCTGCTTGTGGTCTGCCATCTTGAAGTGAGGAAGCGATTGAGGGAACATTACTCCGAGACAGCTAAACAAGCACTTGCCATGTTCACGAGGGAGACGAGTTTATAAAGTTCAATCTTTGGTTGACAGAGTTTTCTGTCTCTTGAGAGTAGACACACACTTCTTGCATTGTTTTGGAATATCTAGATTGCCTTTCAGTTGGTTGTTTTCCAGAAAAGAGAGGCACGTGTTTCAGAGCAACACCCTCACCCACAGTTATTCAAACTCTGTAAAGTTATGACTTATTACAGTTGTGGTTGGCGTTTATTTCTATGCAATAATACCAAACACCTTAACCCGTAGGTCTACCAACAGGGCTTTGGACCCCAGGCATACACTAATGTGTTTATTTCTGTGTTGTAACAATGTATTCATGTTCTATTAGTTTTTTACCTTGTAGTTCTCGGCAATTCAAATATATATACTGCTATAAAGATCCCCCTTCGCTGTACAGAGTTACAAAGCATAATCCTTCTTGGGTCCAAGAGACCCCAGTGTTTCACTCAATTTTGCACACTGATGAGTTACTTCACATGACACGTTGCCTTCAGGCAAGTACATTCAACAACCCCTGATTTTTTCCTTTGTCCACATTTTGTCTTTTGCTGTTTCAACTGAATTTAAAACTGAATGAACTTTAATTTTTTTTCCCTTGCACTGGATCTATACAAAAATACCCAAATGATCAAAGTGAATAACACGTCTTAGAACTTTTACACATTAATAAATAATACTGAACAGCTGAAATGACTTGCTTAAATAAGTATCACTCGCCCTGAACTCGCACATACTTGGAGAATGCACTTAGCAGTGTATTATAGCTTCTAGTCTTTCTTTTGGGTATGTCTATCAGCTTTTCATATCGTGTGATTCGGATTTCTCCTCTATTCATTCCTTGCTATGTCATTTGCTCAAGCTCTGATTCAATTGGATGGGACCTTGCTTTGAACAGCAACTTTCAAGTCCTCTCCATAGATTCTCGACATGATAGGAATTCAAGCTCTGGCTTTAGTGTTGGGCCACTCAAGGACTTTCATGTTCTTGTTCTGAAGCCATCCAGTGTTCTTGTCTGTATGCATTGGGTCATGTCTGTAGGATCGTAACAGCTTCGCCACAGGTGAGCCTTTTGCACTCTGAAGCAGTTTCTCCTTCAAGACTTTGCGCTTGCATTTGGCTTCCATGTCATTGTCCTTCTATCCTTACGAAGTTCTCGCTAGTCCTGCCACTTGAAAGAATACCACAGCCATGATGCTAGTGTGTAGCGTTCTTCATGTTATGCGATAGTGTTAGCATGGTGTGACTGTGCTCGTGTTCCAAACCAGATCGGTAACTGCTTTCGCATTCAGCCACAATATATGTTTTTGTGTTCTGCTCATCAAGACCACCAGAAGCTTTCTGCCTCATGTTCTGAGTCTTCACCTTCGCCTTTTTGCAAAGCTTTCAGGCGAGCTGGTCTCACGCCTTGTTCTCGGAGGGCTTCTGGCTGCCATCCCTCCATAAAGCCTAGGATTTGTGAAAGTGCGTGCAAAAACTGTTTGTCCATTCCAGCGGTTCTCCTCATCTTCAGCCAAGGAACTTCTGTACAGTTCTGTCAATCGTGATCGTGGTGGTCATTGGTTCTTGCTTCACCTCCCTGACAAGTTCCTTCTGCCCAGCTGTCGAGTCTTGGTCAGAAGACACTCTATAGAAGAGTCTGGGGAGTTCCATATCTTCTATTTCCCTAATGATGGATGCTGGCACTGTCTCTCTGAACTCGTCTTTCAGACACTCAAGAAAATTATTTACACCTCCCCCGATCTATTCCTCTTCACAATTCTCATGGGCTCAGATGTTTACTGCAGATCCAGTTCCTTGGACTTCATGGGGACAGTTTCTTGCTCTTGACACATGCACGGTCAAACTCTGGCACCTCATATTAGAAAAGGTGTTTCTTTCTAAATCACGTGCCAATCATTTGAATGTTCACAGGTTGGACTCCAATCTAAGTGTGAGACATCTCACGAACTATGATCAAGGAAGAATGGATGCTACCTGGAGCTCAATTTAAGAGTGTCACAGCAAAGGGTTTGTATACTTTATTGGACATCAAAACATTTCAATTTTTAATTTTAAATTTAATTGTAAAAAATCTGAAAACATGTTTCCACTTGCATTTTGGTACTTTTGTGGTAACTTTGTGACTAAAAAAAAAACTAAATTGATACCATTTCAATTCAGGCTGCAACATAAGTCCAGACAATAAGTCGAGGGTGTGAATACTTTCTGAAGGCGCACGTGCATTTGTATCAAGCAAAGCCCCATATGTTAAAAAATAAAATAAATAAAAATTTATGCTTATGTGGTCGTATACTTTATACACTAAAAATCATTCGCTAATAAAATATATGTTCCTAATTATGTGAAACAACAAAGCAGATTGAATGAAATTTAGTGATTCCTGAGTTGGGATGCATAAAAGGCCCAGTTTGGTTGGTTAATTTCTTATTTTTTATTTATTCTCTATTTTCTTGTATATTTGTTGACTTTATCAATAAATCACCATGTTTTCATCTGATGCTGAAACTTTGGGAGATTTGAGTGAATTGAGTATTTTGGTTGGGTCTACAAAAGATCCCAGTGTATTTAGATTAGTAGTAAAAATATGTAGGTGCACTTGGGTAAATATATGTCAAATGTGTGAAAAGCATAGCACATTTTATATGATTCAAAAGGTGCTTCCCCAATATGTAAGTACCGATGTCAAATTTTCTTTCAAAAAATGTAATAATAACACCTTTTTCGAATGTCAGAGACCATCTTGTTATTTCTGAGTTCCATAATCTACCATTCTCTCTACACCTGCAGGTGAAAACAAAATCTTTTCTACTGTACTGATAATTGGACTTCCCTCGATCAATGAGATCCGTGACCGCACAGCATGTTATATGTCCAATTTTAAACATCGAAGCATGCAACATATTTTCCTGTATCTGGTCGGCGTAAAGCAATCGCTTTCAATTTCAATACTGTGAATAATTCATCTCTTATCCTGATTTCCCCAATAAATCTTGCCACATACATTAAACAGAGCATAACTATAAAGACAATTAGAGATGCAGAACCCTCACAAGAACTTGGTTTGTTTAGTTTTGTGTGTGTATTTGTCTTGTGGCGTTTGTTACTGATTGCTGTGTACGTAATTAAAAGACATAAGGTAGAACTTCCTACTATAAAAACTTGCTGGCAAGGCTATGACCGGTACCAAGACGTCTTGTGCTTATGATGCAGACCGCCGCTTTTGATGACACTTACCCTGACCCATGTAAGTTTTCATTCATATTCAAGTTGAATTAGAAATGGGATTAAATCAATTGCAATTTCAAATCAAATGGAGACGAGCCAAAGAGTACAGTCCTGCATTTGAATCATCATAAGGACCCCGAACAGAAAAAGCAAGATGAAGTCATCAGGAAACCTTTGTATAGGATCTCCCATCTCAGCTGCTACTCCTCCACCCTCAACCCATCCAGGCACACCAAGAGATAACCTTTTTCAAAAATAAAAAATAATAATATCTTCCAATAAAACACAGAATCAAAAAAAAAAATGTGCTCTGCCAGATCATGTGTTCCAATCAAGAGTTAAATCTAAAAGCATATTTCTACATCACTACTATAGATCATGAATTGTTGACGTTTTTCATGCTTCAGTTTTGCTCTTTGCAATTCCAATCGATGGTGCATCTCATATTGAAGTCCATACAATACTCTTGAAGTCTGACGATTTGCCGAAATGTCTTGCACTGGCTGCTCCATCTAGCTTGCTTCGAAGACGTTCCTTTTTGTTCAAAGAATGCCTGTGCGGATTTTGCACTTAGAGCAAAAATGCAGCTTGTCTTCAAGGACGTGTCTTCTCCCCGTTCCAAGCGGGGCCGCAACTTGCCGATCATTGCTCAGAGTCTTGTTTGTTTTTTTTTTTTCTTTCCACATTATACGCACTCGGATGGTACCTCGTGCTCACCCTTTTGGATGGACTACATAATTCTCCAAATCGCAATATTATCTCGTCAGATACTGTCCGCTTTTTTACACTTCATTGCCAATTAGATGTTTAGTTTGAATATATGGCGTATCTGCAATCTGTGAGAAACATTTTCTTAATGATTTTACATAATAACAATATAAATTTGAATATTAAAGTTTTTTGGTGATCAAATGCTTAAATTTTTAAAAGTTAATTTAATACAGAATAATGGTCTCCCCTGCCTCATGTCTGTGATAGAAACCTGAACAATTATAAAGCTGATACTTTGTTTTTTAATGTTCATCACGATATTATGCAAACACTTTAAGAAATTCCAATAAATAGGAAAATCCTACTTTTTTCAACGGGCTCGCGCCCCCTCGGAAATTACTCACGCCCCCCCAGGATTAAGACGCCACATAGGTGGTATACAGTAATGTTCAGAATTATAGCTTCGAGTTATTTCTGTATATCAGAAAGGTGTGTCGTAATTGATCTTAACTCTCAATTTTAATGATCAATTTCTGTACTTTTCCAGTAATGGTTTCAACTGTCTGAGAATGACACAAATTATTAGCTTCTGGTGCCATAACTTATTTACTTTCCGGTTTTGTACTTTTTGTAAAATAAATATGACTTTTTTTTGTATCCTTGTCTTTTCATTTTTTTTTTTTAAACCTTTACCTTCATGTTGCAAATTTGTCCTCTGATTTTAGTTCTATATGTACTTCGTGCCGCACACGGAATGTGACAAGACTATACTCCAATCCCGCGTGTCTGTATAAAAATGAGCCTCAACGGATTGCCATTAACAACACACTTCTAGGCGCGGATCTCACCCCCTTATATGGTTCGGTACCCGAACCTGGGAGATCGTACTTAACCATTAAGTTGGAACTCGTGCGCTACATTTAGTGGAGCTTGCTAACATCAATTGCCGACGCGAATCGATACCAACTCCGCTACAGGCCACTTTCTGGGCTACCATTATAATTATGTACGCGACCAAATCGGTCCCGTACGGACCCATTCGCATAGCGCGATCCCAATTCTTTAATCTCTGCGCCAGGACAAGTCAAATACACGCCATATAAAAACCTCCAACATCTTTATTATAACAATATAAGCAATATAGTTGTGAAATGATGGGCAGCAGAATAGTGGTGAGTAAAAGTCAAAATGAAAATTGGCTGGAACATTCAACAGGGGGGCAACCAAGCGATATTCAAAATATTACAGGCATACGTATACATTCCCTCTTGCCCTCCGTGACAATCTGCCATGGGATCGCCTTAGCAACATATGACAGCACCATTACATCTAATGCATCCGGCACACTCTGTAAGCAAGTCACACAACAGTTGAAAGGTTAAAGATAGTCTTAGAGAGAAGTTTATGGGTCTGCTATCGCCCTGTGTGACCTCAGCAGCCTCGGAATGGGCGACTGTACTCCCAGAGGGGGGCCTGATGTTTCATGGCTCACCTCCTTTTGCGAGTTCCCTTCCTCTCTCTTTGCAGCAGCCGCCATTTCATATGGTGAGGCTGTGGTGGTCCATGAATGCACCAACTTGATGACATGGCGTAGTTCTTCTAAATTTTCTGTCGTTCCGTTCTTGCGAGATACGTGCATCTCCGATGCCAGTATTGGTGCAATGAAGTGTTCGTCAAGAGGTGGCTGGGTCGCATAAGGCTGTATCGGCTGTATGTAAAAGCGAAAATAGTATGGAAGAAAGGCAAAGAAAGCCAGAAGAGAGAAAAAGTTGAGAAGAAAAGCATTGCAGTTGTGTGTGGAGAATGATGAAGCGAGTGGAGCAATGTGTAATGTGTCAGGAAAGTTCAGGGCAAATGTAACGAAAGAAGGATGACTAGAAGGGCCAATACGGCTCCGTTCTTATGTTGATGGAATCGAGCAAACTGCACCGACGAAAGTCATTTGCCAGACAAACAGATCCCCCCAAGCGAAAGAGTGCAAAACAAGATTTGAAAAAGAGCTAACTGTGCATGTTCACTTTTTTATCGCTCTCTCTCCCCTCCCCCACACTTGACTGGTATAGGGCGTTCCCAAAATTGTGCGGGACCGCTAGTTTTTTCACTTCTGCTTGGTCACACCAGATTGACAGACATGTTGCAAGCGTGTAACGAGTAGGTTTAGCTATATCAGCGGCCTTGCTCTGTATTTGGTTTGCGCGTTTGCTCTGTGCGGAAAGAGAGCACTTTTTGAGATCGAAAAGATGCTGGTGTACATTCGTTTGATAGAGAGGGTGAAAGAACATAACTTACTGTTAACATCACACTGCAACATATTGTCACGGTCGGCCGTTTTCTTTACTCCCCCGACCCAATTTTGGTGGATGGACGTTAAACCGACGAGGCCGGACTCGCGAAGCGTTTTCCTAGGAGTGGACACGTGATCCACAGAGATGATGGCGCGGAGGAAGGCATTGGCGACAGGAGGGAGCAGTGACGGAAGCAACAGCACAAGGGGCTTATACTCAAACCCACAACAGATACACAGACACAGCAGTTAAAATAAACAGGGATTAATGAAAAAAAGATGAATATTTACAAGATAATATCAAAAAGTTAATAATACTGTAATAATTAGAGGTCTAAAGTCGAGGGCACCTTCCACACAGGACAGGGAAAACAAAAGTAAAATAAAATCCTTCCTTTATTCGCACTTAGCTTTGTCCAGAGATTGTCTCCTTGAACTTAGGGATGAGCACTTCATCCTGCATGGAAATGCACCTCAAAATGTTGCAGAGCCGTTTCTGGCGTGATAAATACCGTGAGGTAATTGTGAGATTATTCAACATTCAGGGCTCACCAACGCCTGTGGCTTCTCGTCGATCGCGCTTGCCGACGCTCTCTGCAGAATGTGCCCTCCCTTCGTGCATATACACGAGGCTTTGAGGTCGTCTCTCACCACCCGTCAAGAGGTCAATTGCCAGTTATCTTGCCCAGGATACGCGGACAAATTTACAGCACACAAGAGAATCACGCAGCCATTCGCTGCGAGAGGAAGAAAGCGAGGTTCCTCCTCCCACCATGTTCCCTCACAACTCCTGTTGCTCCTCGAAACCTCACCGTCTTCAGACCTCCAAACATGCTTATTGCATGGGAAACGGGAAGTGGGCCTCTGCCTATCGCAGGTTTGGTTGCTTGTGTTATGTTGATTGTTGTTGTTAAAACCAATTCCTTCTAATTTTTTCTATTTTTTTTTTTTTCTTCCTCTTTTTCCTTTTTTTGTTTATTTTCTTTTCTTCTTTTCTTCAGGCTGGCTTGTAAATTCATGCCAAAACTAGGAGAACACAAGGCAATACATACTGGGAAAACTGTCTCATCCATAGTTAATTAACACAGCACACCCGCCCGCCCCCTTGTGTGACCACCAACACTAAGCTCACAGTTTCCCTACTAACTTACATCGAGATGTCTCCTACATGCCACAGACCAAGCAATCTATACAATCTAATCTTCGCTATGAAATTCCTCCATCTACCCCCACACCTGAAACATAAATTATCCCCATGTATCATTTAACTAAATTGCAAAACAGGATTACAAGATACAACTGACACTTTTACGATATGTGCTTTATCTCGGAATATCGCGTTCTACTGAGTGCCCTTCTAGTTTTTTCAATGATCTTCGCCACTTGAGAGATGGCAGCTGGCCGAATAATGGTATTAAGCTCCCATGATCTCAAAAGTTTTGGACGATGGATGCAACTTGGGACACGTTGGTATGTGACCACGCCTAATTGATTCGATTTTGTGAATATCTATCCGGAATTCCGACTACTAGAATACTAATTTTGAAAGTGATCTTCCACCTTTGAGAGTAGAGCCAAAACGATTATAAAGACGATATTCAACAAGATTTTGGCCCTTCATATGTTCTCATGATCAGCATTGCGTGGCGAGTATGCGCACTACCGAGGCCCTTCTTAATTTTTTTAATGATTCTTCACCATTGAGAGACGCCAAAAAAATGTATAGCACGAATCTCTCAGATGTGTGGAGTACGACTTCAGACCAAAACTGTAGACAGATGTTCTGGGTACTTGTGATCTTATCGAGTGTATCTGAGGTCTAAGCGCGTGCGTCTAATCTTATATAGTTTGTAAAGTAATCCGCTGGCACATCTGCAAAAACATTGATATCCCAGTTCCAGAAAATTTGTGGGAATATGAACCAAAAGTAATCACTGAAAACATGGAGGTATCTACCGCTCACGTATGACCTAATGATCCCATCGAGTGTGAACATCGAAAACAAAGCATTGCGACCAGATATAATACTTCGATACAAATAAGAGAAGAAAGCATTGCTGATTGAGGTGTTAATACAAGTGATTTTTGGACTAAACGATGTAGAAACCAAGAAAATGACCAATCACCAAGACCTCAAAAATCAAGTGAAAAGATCCTGGAAGCTGAAGAATGCCAAAGTTGTACCAGTGATAGCTGGACCAACAGGAATGATAACAATGACCAGCCAACCACTGGTTGACATGAATGACCCACAAAATATATAATGTCGAAGAAAGTAAATACCTATGGATTTTCTTTTTAATGCCGTGAACAAACCTTGGTACATCACGGGTGATTAAGGTTGTGGTGAAATTTCATCGAAAATGTGTGTGGCTTCAGAAAAGAAAGCAAATACATATTTTGGGGGGAACCCCCCCCCCCCATAGAACCCCTTAGACCCCAATTTTTTAATGTTGTGAACAACTTTGGTACATCATGAGTGTAGGATGTGGTCAAGTTTAAATCGATTTTTTACGTGTAGTTTGGAAAAAAGCATATCATATTTTGGTGGGCAAACCCCTTTAATCCCTTCAAGCACATTTGCTAATATCATCAACAACTTGTTGTCAATGATGATGATGGTTGAAGTGAATTTCTTGAATTGTGGTGCACGTTTCTGAGAAGAAAGCAAATACCTTTTTGGGACAACCACAACCCCTCCCTACCCCCCCCCTCTGTAAGGGAAAACCCCCCTTCCCCAGGGGAAAAAACCCCCCGGTTTTTTTTTTTTTTTTTTTTTAAATTGCCCATTCACAGTGATGAAGGTTGTGGTCAAATTTCATTGAAATCATATGTGTAGTTTCTGAGAAGAAGTTTCAAGTATTTGTGGATGGACCGACAACGCGCCATCCCGTAAGCTCCCCGGAACTACTTTACAGGTGAGCTAAAACCATCCCCGGGAATATTATAACAAACGAACTACAGTTGGAAGCTGTCCGAGGTTCAGCGACCACCCTAAAGAGAGTCCTCGGCACAAAACTTTGAGAACAGAAAACTTCACAGCTTGGTCCATGAATCGTGATCAACTATCGAAATGAAGGTGGATACTTTGAGCCTGCCCTGGGAGGACAACATTCCACATTCTGAAACCCACATATGTAAATACCAATCACCAACACACACACACACACACACACACACACACACACACACGGGCTCTGTTTCACCTCCTGATGAACCCCACCGACATGTGAAGATAGCAGGCACAACAGCAACTTGCACATACACTTGCGCATACGCATGCACACACACACAGACCTGGGGCGGGCAGATGTGACACATTCCGGCAGATGTGACACCGTCCATCCGAGAGACAACACAAACAGTGATGAATAACCCAGCCTGTGAAACGCCGGGAGGACAGTTTAGAGTTGGGTTTGGATTCAAATCCAGGCGACACAGAGTGGGCATGCATACCTCTCGGCTTTCCTGCCGTCATGTGGCGATTCTTTACTTCAGAAATGAAATTTTTTTTCTCTCATTGTGATCCTATAATTTATTTTGCCTTCCTACCTCCAGTGTAGAACCACGGTATCGCAATTGAAAGTTGAACAATGCACCAAGTGTCTTCACTACACAATCCATGAAACGTTTGAAGAAACTTTGAAAAGCGAAATGTTTAATTTTTATTTGTATTTATCTATGCCGAAGTGACGGGTCGTATAATGGAAGAACAAAAACGAGAAACGTTGTGGAAAATATAATTTCACATTTTCAGTGAGGCAGCCACCACCTGTTGCGTTGCAGAACAACACGTGGCTAACTCAGGTGAGTAGCCCTTAACTTTGTTCAAGTCGATCTATATACAGTATTCAGTGACAGTGTGAATATTGTAGAGTGCTGGCTTAAGCACTCCAACGAAACAATTTATCAGAAACTGCTCCCTCAGCACGCAATTGGCAATCACCGAACCGTCATATTAAACATCCACCTCCCGGAGAAACCCAAATGTCAAAACATATGTCAGAATTGGACAAATGAACACTTTTCTAGGGAGTCGTAAACCGCTTTTAATTCGATTCGTGGAGCTTATATTTGTAATTCTTCTTAAGTTTAAAAAGATACTCATTGGTGATCGCATGTGCGGAAATGAAAATCAAGCAACGAACGCTGACGTTTCCGGGGTATTTATAAGCATGTGCAATGGTTCACAGCAATTTGTAGCTATAGAAACAGGCATTGATAATATGAGTGAGAAAGTAAAAAAAAAAATATCGTTAAGAAATCGTTGCGGCCTGTTCCAAGTCAAGGTGGCTGACAGGCCAAAAAACATGGCGATTGGCAGGTTGTTATCAAGAATATGCCGGAAACCCAGTGAGGTAATCTAGGAACGCCTCAGACCCCAGAGAGTGAATGGCCGAGGATCACCTGATGAGGGATATCATTAAAAAGGCCGTTAGTTATCTTCAAAAGGGGTGTTTAATGAACCCAAACGCCCAATTTTCACTCTTTGCCCTTCCTTGGAGTTTTCTTAGTATACATGCAAAGTTTCAGGCTGCTAGATTTTATGGTTTGGAGTTGTGGAGGACACACACACACACACACACACACACACACACACCACACACTTATTTTATAGATATATACAGTACGTACATACAAACTGAATCGAACCCTCAAGTTGACGAGGCAGCAGGGCACAGATCAAGTCATCAACAGCGCCTGTTGCACAACTGCCAGCAACAAGTGTCGCCTGCCAGACGATCACTTGTCTCTCCCTGCTGATCATCAATCAGGAGGTTTGCGACCAGGAATATTAAATTTCAACACAAAGAAGCACACAACTATCATGTACATTATACCAACACGTCACCTCCAAGCTATGAGCATCCATATATTATCTCAATGCCTTTGCAGACTAAGATGTAGCAAGCGCTTTGATGGGACTCGATTTGTGCTCTGCTGACTCATCAAGAAGGGGGTTCGATTCAGCCTAATAAGTCACGAATAACCGATCGGCAGTATGTTGTCCCTGATGAGCCCACAACAAGGCTGAAATTAGATTGACATCTCTGCTTTTGTCTATTCATGAGCAAAGGCTTTAAATTTCAGTCTGCAAAGGCTTCAGTACCATACGGATGCCTCCTAGTTCGGAGTGATGTGTTGGTATAATTATGTACATGACATCAGCGTTGTCATGGGTGTGTGCCTCTTTGATGGAATATATATATATATTATATATAATATATATATATATATATAATATATTACATAAACATACACACCACACACACACACACACACACCTTACATCTAATACGTGTGTGTGTGTATCCCCCATAAGCATGAACCGGCAGCCTGAAACTTTGCAAGCACACGAAGGGAACTCCAAGGTGCAATGAGTGAAAATTGGGGTTTGGCTTAATTTTCAACAACCCATTTTGAAGATATGGTCTTATTTAATTATCCTTCATCAAGGCTCATCCTTGGTCACTCGCTGTCCCTCCTGGGCCTTATTGCGGTTTTTTTTTTAGCCTGCTCAACAATGCCTGAATTGGAACAGGTTGCTGCGGTTTCTGTGGAGAAAGTTTTTTTTTTCCCACTTTCCTCACTCGTATCATCGAATGCCTGATACATTCCTATGAATTGCTGGATACAGTGCAATGCTTATAAATGCTTGGAGATGCCAGCATTCGTGGCTTATTTCATTTCCGCAGAGAAAAGTAACAAAATTGTCCTTCGTGAAGGGTCGGCAACCTATCGCTGCCTTCCTGGCCAATTCCATATTCCTGCTGTAACCTACAGGGACTGCATCATGGCAATGCCCTTTGCCCCCAGTCAGGATGATGTAATTATCAGTCAAAGTCTGCATACAAAAAGAAACAGCAGAGAAGAAGAGTATAAAAACTCCTTTATGAGCCACAGTTATTGTTCAGAAAAAAAAAAAGCAAGTAGTAAGGAGTTTTGATCAACTCTTTAATTGATCAACCATGTCTTGTTCTGTCCTCAGTGCTCATCCAGGCTTTCAACATGGTTTTCTTTGCGGGATACTCCACACCATACTTCCAAATATCAAAGCAGGTACAGCAGCCATGCCCTCACTATTTTTCTCCTTAAACTGGTCCTCAACCGTGTTTCCTCACTAGTGTGTGTTTTTAATGACAAAGACTTTGTGGATCATTGTATTTGAAACTTCAAAATGGATACTCTATCACAAAATTTTCCCTCCATCTTCAAAATTGATCACCACTCTCTTTGATGCTTCATTGTCAGTCGGCCATGTTTATGTTTGAGCCATTTCACAGTTATGAAGCCACTAACTGTACCAACTGACATTTGATTTCATTGTTGTTCTCCTTCTCTTGATGTACCTCCTTGCAGAAATAACATGTCAAAATGAGTCGGTCAATGCAGATAAGGAGCGTTTGTCACGAATGAAGAATGTGGAAAACTCTTCCACACTTATTGCAGCAAACCAAACCTTACCCTCACAACTAGCATGAAATGGCAGACAAGGGCAACCATTGAGATGGTAAGTTTTTAAGGGGACTTAAAAATACTTTCAAAAGTAGAAATTGACTGTTTGAATATCAAAATAAGTTTACAGTATAAGTTATGCCAAGACAATTCCATCAGAATCTTACTATATAATGGTGTGTGTGTGTGTGTGGTGTGTGTCTAAGTATTTACAAAATTATGTACTATGGAATGTATCTTTTGACCCTTTGGACTGCTGTGGACCATATGACCCAAAAGACCCGAGCGCAAAAGTTCCAGAGGACCCAAAAGACTCAGAAGACCCAGCAGAACCTTAAACTATATTATAAATGGAGAGGTGTGCGTGTCGTGCGCCAGGCGCAAGGAATGTTTTTTTCTGAGTTCTACTGGAGCGTTCTGATGTGAATGTGATACACCAAATTATCATCCAGACCTCCTGAGTTGATTAGCCCTAATTAACTGTAAAAAAAAAAAATCCGTTAGAATTCCCATGTTTAAAAGCATGCCATGCTAAGTATACAAAGCAGCTTAATATGCTCTCCTATCAAGGGAGCAATCTGATTACAAAATAAATAACAAAAAATGATAACATTGTAACAAAGCTTATATTAATTAATACTAATAATATAAACAATAAAAAAAATGTAGAATCATTTGTTAATAATAATAACGAACATATAATCGCCACGCTGGCCCCAACCACATCTGGGCTTGGTGAAAGACAAGCTGATACTCAAGCAGTACAGCAGTGGGTGTGCAACAAGGCCGTGAAGACCAATGAAAATTTGGTCAATCAGACCAACATGTCACTCGTACAAAAAAAATAAAATAATAATAGCCCAGTGTGTGGTGCTCAAGTGCAATTATTATAATTGTACATTGTACAAGATGTACATGCATCCAGAAGGTTACTATTGTCCTGTAAGTGAACATGAGAATTCATGAGAAGAAACATTTTCTTAGAAAGTAACTATTTAGCCATTGGTCACAGAAGATGTGTTGATAGAATGGTGGCTTGATTGTTTGTTCATTTGCACTTTCAACAGATCTGCACATCGCTTGACATGCATTCTGGCGATGAGACATTTAGACATCGAAAATCATGAGGCTACCATGCTTCTTCAAGGTCATTGCTCGACATAACCACATTCAGAAGGCGCACAAGCTGATCAGAAAAGCAAACCCTCATATAAAGGGCCTGAACCCCCCAAGTTTATTTATTTGTGGGCAGATGGACGCTGTTGTTGGAAATTTTATCCAGATCTTGCCACACCAATGGGAAACCCTGGGTGACCGTCACAAAACATTGGCTGTAATAATGGTGAAGTAATAATATATAGTAGCTGCATCGACACGTAGGCAAAGATATTAGAGACTGTATTTCTCGCATGCTACACACTCCCTCGAAAGATCTGAGCATTGTAATGCCACAAATGGGCAAACAGGGAAATCGGTAGACTGTGGGTCATGGCCATTGCTGCAGCATTTGAATTGGTCGGTCAGATACGGAAGTTCAATTTTGACACAAAGGAATGTCGCAGACATGTCTTTAGGGTTTTGAGAAAATACCTTGAGTCCTTTTCCATTGTCAAACAATTACCAAATGCTCATTGAGACCAAGAGATCCACCGTGGTCTCCAATCTTAAGCAAAAATCTATTCGAGTTTTACCAGAAAGTCACAAATGAAAACAATGTTGCAAAGACAAATTCAGGTCTCCATCTCTGTTGCAGAAAATCTTCTATAAACACCTCCGAAAGAAAGGGAACATGATGTATGGAGAAATGAGAAGGTGTTTAAATGAACGAAATTTGGAAAGTTTTTGATTGCTATTCTAAAACCATCGTGAATGGCTCCATTGCAATTATTAATAGATCTTGGCCATTGCTCAGCAGTTGAATTGCTTGTCAGAGACGGAATTTCAATTTTGGTACAAAGGAAAGTTGCAGAAATCGATTTAGGCGTTTCATAATAATAATACCTTGATTCGCCCTACATTGTCAAAAGTTTACAAAAATGCTCTTCAGACAAGCATTCCACCATGAATCCACTCTAATAAGAAAAATTATTTGTGTTTCAATGCAAATTCTGAAATCAAGCGCACATTTAAGGTACAAATTGTAATATACTGTACCACTGTTCTCCTTTTTGAAATGAATGGAAAGAGAAGCTTTGCCTCAGGTGACATTTTGTTCATGGATTAGCGTCTATGTCCACTTTTGCACATGGCAGGCAACCTGGGTGTTCATGCTGCCACATGCCAGAGCTGGAACATACACGGATTACAAGGAAATTATGCGCAGGAGGAGGCCATTCGGCCCATCATGCCTGCTTCATACCAATACCAGATTTAATAAATCATCAATTCCCTCCCTTTCTGTACAGCCTTTTCGTGCTGGTTGCATCAATTGGTTAGGGCGCAGATATTCCGCTGATGCAGTGCCCTATTACCAGCACCTGGTGACGTCTTATTTCACCACTCGAAAGATGAATGCCGGCTGCAACCCCCTGGGGTTTAATTCAGCGCGAAAAACGGCGGGATTGAACTCAGAACCCTAGGATCCCATCAACACCACCCTAACCGAAGACCAACACCAGGATCTATAGGTATGATAAAGTTTGTGGATCATGTCATCTAAAGCTAAGTGGCTTTATTTGTTGGATGCAAAGTCGAGGCTCATGGAAGTCAAGAGCTAGAACACTGAATTTATCAGGACGCAACAGAACAAAACGAACAGTGGAGAGGGATGGGGGCTTGACAGGGTATAAAAGATCATGGCTTTGGTTGGAGATGATCGGAGATGGTGGTACAAGCTTTCTTGAAGACCTGATGGAGGATGAGTTTAAGAGACTGTGGGAGTTGGTCCACAGGTGGAAAAAAGAGTAACGAATGATTGATGAGCAATGATTCTGTATTTTTTTGAGATTTCCCAGAAGGGGTTGATGCATGCACCCTGCAGAAACCCTGGGGGGGGGGGGGGGAGTGTCAAATATGGAAATAGCAGAGGATGCAAGAACAGAAAGGAGGATATGAAGACAGAGACCACTGACCTGTCTGCAGTGGAAAGTGATACACCTATAAAATCAGCTTCATTGTGGGAGATTCCATGATCTTGGAAGATCAAGCTAAACAAAGGTGTGTGGAAGCAGGGGCACCAGCCCAGAGGGGAGAGCAGCACTCCATCAAGCTGTGGATGAGTGCCTTGTCGGTGGATCGGCATTCACAAGTGGCAAGAAAGGACTTTGTACAACAGAGGATGCCCAGGTGGGGTCTGGCTTTGGAGGCCAACTTTGAATGAATGAGAGCGAGAGTGTTCTCAGGATTGAAAGACATATTCCAAGTGGTTGACCAGCTTCTTTTTTGTCAAGGTCTGAAGAGAGAGAAAGAGGCTGCAGCCTGCCTGTCAGAAGGATGAGGGTGTCATGGCAGATGAGACTCATCAGCATAGAAATAAAGGGGATTTTCCAGATGTCAGAGAAATCATATTAAATTAGGAATAGGACTGTGCCAAGAACACTACCTGGGGCACTCCAACTAACAGAGGTCGATTAAAGATTCTGTTGAGATCCGCACGTTGCTACGAGAATAGAGCAAGTCAGTAACTAAGTGTGGAGTTAGCCTTAGATAGGCAGACAGTTTTGAAAGCAAGGCACGAGGCTAGACTGTATCAAAACTCGAGATATGTGCAGGGACTCCATCCAGTGTCTCCTGATCTCCTGGCTGACTGAGTGTCTCCATCTATTGTTGGAGAGTAAAAACAGCATGTCCAAGGTAGAGTGCTGTGGTTGAATCCGAATTGGTGATCTGAGAGATGAACCGTCGAAGAAAAGAAGGATTCATATCAACTGCCATGATGGATTCCATGACCTTACTGATGATTGGAAGCAAGCTGATAGGTCTGTAGTTAAGGGATGTTTTTGCACCTTTTAATGTAATGCTGTGATGTTGCTGATTTCTAAGCAGATGAGATGACCTAGGGTAAATGATATGATGGAAAAAGGCAAAAGAGAGATGAGCACAAGCATCAAGAAGGCTTTTCGGGACACGTGATAATGCCGTCCAGTCCAAAGTTGCACACATTAGAGTCGACGTTGCCAAAAATCTCTCCACCTCCTCAGGTGCAAAAGATACATAGTCCAGGCCTAAGGTATGACTGGGAAGGGTGGGTACAGAGAGTGAGTTGGGGACACAATATTTGGAAGCAAACACAGAATTGAGGCATTCGGACTCTCGCGAACGGAGTCTGCTGTGGTGCCATTTGAAGTGAGAAGGGATTGAGGGGGACATACTCCAGAGACAGACTAACAAGGCATGCCATGTTTCAGAGGGAGACGAGTTTAAAAGTTCAATCTTGGGGTTGGACAGATGTTTTCTGGCTCTCTTGAGAGTAGACACACACTTCTTGCATGTTTGTGGAATGATCTGAGATTGCCTTCAGTTGGGTTTGTTTTCCAGAAAAAGAAGGCAACGTTGTTTCAGAGCAACACCCTCACCACAGTTATTTCAAAATCTGTAAAGTATGACTTTACAGTTGTTGTTGGCTGTTTTATTTCTTATGAATAATACCAAACACCTTAACCCTAGTTCCTACAACAGCTTCTTGGACCCCAGGCAACACTTTAAGTGTTATTTCTGTTGTAACAATGTATTTCATGTTTTATTAGTTTTTTACCTGTATCTTCCGGCAAAAATATATATGATGCTTAAAGATCCCACCTTGCTGTACAGAGTTACAAGCAAATCCTTTCTGGGTCCAAAGAGACCCCAGTTGTTTTCACTCAAATTTTTGCACACATGATTACTTCACATGACACAGTGCCTCAGAAAGTATTCACCCCCTTGATTTTTTTCTTTTCCACATTTTGTTGCGTTTCAGCCTGAATTAAAATGGAATGAAACTTTAATTTTTTGTCACTGATCTAACAAAATACCCCATAATGACAAAGTGAAAAACACGTCTTCAGAATTTTACACATTAATTAAAACTGAAAGCTGAAATGACTTGCGTAATAAGATTCAGCCCCCTGAATCAATACTTTGAAGAAGCACCTTAGCAGTGATATAGCTTCTAGTCTTCTTGGGTATGTCTATCAGCTTTCATATCATTGATTTGGGGAATTTCTCCTATTCTTCCTTGCAGATTTGCCTCAAGCTCTGTCAGTTGATGGGAGCATTGTGAACAGCAAACTTCAAGTCTTTCATAGATTCTCAATGGGATTCAAGTCTGGGCTTTAGTTGGGCCACTCAAGGACTTTCATGTTCTTGTTTCTGAAGCCATCCAGTGTTGCTTTGCTGTATGCTTGGGGTCATTGTCCTGTGGAACTAAATCTTCGCCACAGTCGAAGGCCTTTTGCCACTCTGAAGCAGGTTCTCCTAAGGATTGCCTGCATTTGGCTCCATTCATTGTTCCTTCTATCCTACAAGTCTCGCAGTCTCTGCCACTGAAAAGCATACCCACAGCATGATGCTGTGGTAGCGTTCTTCCTGGTAGCGATGGGTTTAGATGGTGCTGAGCTGTGCCCGGTTTCACCAGACGTAACGCTTTGCATTCAGGCCAAATAGTTTTGTGTTTGTCTCATCAGAACCACAGAAGCTTTTGCCTCATGTTCGAGTCTTTCACCTGCCTTTTGCAAACTTCAGGCATGCTGTCATGGCTTTCTCGGAGTGGCTTCTGGCTGGCCACCCCATAAAGCCTAGATTTGTGAAGTGCTGCAGAAAACTGTTGTCCTTCCAGCAGGTTCTCCGCATCTCAGCCAAGGAACTCTGTATCTGTCAAAGTGAGTGGTCTTGGGTTCTTGCTCACCTCCCTGACCAGTCCTTCTTGCCCAGTTGCTCAGTTTGGTCAACAGACAACTCTAGGAAAGCTGCTGCCGTACATATTCTTTCTATTTCCTAATGATGGATCCTCACTGTGCTCTTGGAACTTTCAACACTCAGAGAAATTGTTTTACACCCTTCCCCGATCTATTCCTCTTCACAATCTATCTCAGTTCTGCAACAGTTCCTTGGACTTCATGGTGAGTTTCTGCTCTGACATGCACTGTCAACTCTGGCACCTCATATAGAAAGGTGTGTTTCTTCTAAATCACGCCAATCTATGAAATTGGTCACAGGTGGACTCCAATCAAGTTTGTAGAGACATCTCACGGGTGATCAAAGAAATTGGATGCACCTGAGCTCAATTTTGAGTGTCACAGCAAAAGGTTTGAATACTTATTTGACACAAAACATTTCAATTTTTAATTTTTAAATAATTTGTAAAAAATTCTGAAAACATGTTTTCACTTTGTCATTGTGGGAGTTTGTGTAGATTGGGTGACAAAAAAAATTAAATTTGATCCATTTTAATTCAGGCTGCAACATAAAGTGCGACAAAAAGTCGAGGGGTGTGAATACTTTCTGAAGCGCACTGCATTTGTATCAAGAAAGTCCTCCAATTAAAAAATAAAATAAAATAAAATTTATGCTTATGTTGTTTACTTTATCACAAAAATCATCCAATAAAAATAATGTTTCCTAATTGATGTGAAACAACAGCAGATTGAATGAAATTTAGTGATTCTGAGTTGGGATCATAAAAAAAAGCCCAGTTGGTTGGTTAATTTTCTTTTTTTTTATTATTTTTATTTTTCTTATATTTGTTGACTTTATCAATAAATCACCAGTGTTGTCATTGGTGAAACTTTGGGAGATTGTGAAAATTGAGTATTTTTTGAGTTGGGTCTAAAAGATTCCCAGTTGGTATAGATTAGGTAGTTAAAATACATGTTGTCTTGCACTTGGTAAAATAGTCAAATGTGAAAAGATAGCATTTTATATGATTCTAAGTGCTCCCAAATGTAAGACCGATGTCAAATTTTTTTTCAAAAAAGTAAATAACACTTTTTGAATGTCAGACGCATCTTTATTTGAGGTTCACATAATCTACCATTCTCTAAGGCAGTAAAACAAAATCTTTCTACGTGTACTGTAATTGGACTTCCTTCGATCAATGAGATCGCCGCACACATGTATTGCCAATTTTTTACACGAGATGCTGCACAATTCCTGCTTCTTCGGCTAAAGCAAATCGCTTTCAATTTCAATACTGTGATAATGCACTCGTCATACTGATTTCCCCAAAAACTTGCACTACATAACAGAGCATAACTATAAAGAGCAATTAGAGATTGCAGACCCTCACCGAAGACTTGGTTTGTGTAGTTTGTGTGTTGTATTTTGTGTGGCGTTTGTGTACTGAATGTTACGTAATTAAAAGACATAATTAGAACTGCCACTATAAACTGTGGCAATGATGAACGGTACCAAGACGTCTTGCTTTGATGCAACCCCGCTTTGATTGGACACTTGACCCTGACCCATGAAGTTTTTCATTATTATTCAATTGAATTTAGAATGGATTAAAATCAATTCAATTCAAATCAAATGGAAGACCAAATAGGGTACAGTCCCTGCATTGATCATCATAAGGACCGGCCGAACAAGCAAAAAGCAAAGATGAAGTCATCAGGAGGAACCTGGATAGGATTCCCATTTAGCTGCTACTCCTCCACCCTCAAACCCATCAGGCCAGCCAAGAGAACCTTTTTCAAAAAAATAAAAATAATAAAATTTCAAAAAGAAACACAGATCAAAAAAAAAAATTCTGGCTGCCAGATCATGTGTTCAATCAAGTTGAAAAATCCTAAACATATATTCTACATCACTACTAGTATCATATTTGTGACGTTTCATGTTGATTTTTGCTCTTGCAATCAACATGGTGATCTCATAGGAAGCCCCAACAAACTTTGAAGTCTTTGCCGAAATGCTGCACTGCTGTCCATCTTAGCTTGCTTCAAGGACTGCTTTTTGTTTCAAAGAATGCCTTGGGTTTGGCAGCTAGAGCAAAGATGCATGTCTTAAGTGGCTTTCCAAGCGTGTGGGCCGCATGCCATCATTGCTCAGAGTCTTGCAGCATATTACGCACTGGGGTACCTCTGTGTCACCCTTTTGGAGGACACAAATCCAAATCGAATATATTCGTCAAGATACTTCCCTTTTTTTACACTCATTGCAAATGATTTAGTTTGAAATGTATTGCAAATCTGTGAGAATATTTTTTTAATATTAAATAAAATATAAATTTTATATTAAATTAAATGTTAAATTTTAAAATTAATTAATACAGAAAATGGTCGGCCTAGTCGTGAATAGAAAACGAAAATTAGTAAAGGCATACTTTTGTTTTTTTAATGTTCATCACGATATTATGCAAACACTTAGAGAATTCCAAAAATAGAGAAATTCCTACTTTTTTCAACGGGCTCTCGCCCCCTCTGAAGAATTACTCACCCCCCCAGGTTAAAGCCAATGGTACAGGTATGTTCAGATGAGCCAGTTATTCTGATATCAAAATGGGGTGCAATGGATTAACTCTCAATCTTTAATGATCAATTCTGTATTTTTTCCAGTTAATGGTTTTCAATGTCTGAAGAATGACACAAATGTATTGAGCTTTGTGCATAATCTTATTTTATTTTCCTGTTGTTGACTTTTGTTAAAATAAAGACTTTTTGTTGTGCTTTTATTTTTTTTTTTTTAAACCTTACCTTCATTGTGAAAGTTGTCTCTGATTTAGTTTATATTGTGATGGCCGCAATGGACAGATAACTCGAACCCGGCGGTCTATAAAATACAAGACCACGGATGCCCATTGACAACACACTTTCTAGCGATCTTCACCCCAAGGTCGGTTTACCGTACCGGGAGCATGAATGAACCGGAAATTGGGGAAACCCGTGCCGGCTACTATGCTGGACGGCTACAAATTGGCCGAGCGCAACCAACGCTACAGGCTGTGCACTGTCTGGCTACCATTATAATTATTACTCGGACCAATGTCCCGTGTTAGGCTATCCCAGATCAATCCTGCCGGACAAGTCAAACGCAGTATAAAAAACCTCCATAACATTTATTATAACAAAAGCGCATAGTGTGTGAAATGATGGGAGGAATAGTTGGTTGGGAAATTCAAATGGAAAAATGGCCGGAACATTCAAAGGGGGGCCAAACGCAAGGCAATTCAAATATTTACAGCAAAGTATACATTCCCTTCTGTCCCCTCCGTGGACATTCCTGCCATCGGATGCCTAAAACAATGACAGCACCTTTACGGGATAATGATCCAGACACCTGAAGGAAGGACAGACAGTTTGGGAAGAGGGTAAGAATAGTTGAGAGAGAAGTATGGGTCTGCTAGTCGCCCTGGTGCACCTTCAGGCAGCTGGAAGAGGCGACTGTCCCACTGCTCGATGTTCAGCTCACTCCTTTGCAGTCCCTTCCTCTCTCCTGCGCAGCGCCCAGTCATATTGGGAGCTTGGATGTCCATGAGCACCAACGTGATGACATGCGTAGTTCTTAAAATTCTCTTCCGTCTTGCGAGATAGCGGCATCTCCGAGCATGTTGGTCATGAATGTGTGCAGAGGAGGTGTTGCGCTGTCCATAAGTGTATCGTGTATGTAAAAAGCTGCAAAAGTATGAAGAAAAGGCAAAGAAAGCCAGAAAAGAGGAAAAGTGAGAAAAAAAGCAGCGTTGCCATTTGGTGTGGAAATGAAGCGAGTGGAGAAGTGGTAATGTGTCGAGGAAAGTACGAGGGTAAATGTTACACGACAAGAAGAGTGACATGAAGGGCAAGGAGGGCTCCGTGTATAGTTGATGGAAAATCGAGCAAACTGCCGCCACGAAGTGCATTTCCAGACAAACAGCACCCCCAAGCGAAAGTGCAAAACAGATGAAAAAGACTAACTGTGCGCATTTCACTTTATCGCTCTCTCTCCCCTCCCCCCACACTTGACGCTGGCATAGGCGTTCCCAAACATTGGGCGACCGTGTAGGTTTTCACTCCTGCTGTGGTCACAACAGATTTGACCGAGACATGTTGCAAGCGGTTTCGTAACGAGGAGCGGTTTAGCTATTGCAGCGCCTTGGCTCTGTAATTTGGGTGTCCGCGTTGCTCCTTGTGGAAAGAGGCACTTAGACGAAAAGTATGTGGTGTACATTCGTTGATAGAGAGGTGAAAGAACATGAACTTATGTTAACCACACTGCAAACATATTGTCACGGTCTGGGCCGGTTTTTTTACTCCCCCCGACCCAATTGTGTGTGATGGGCGGTTAACACCGACAGGCCTGGTCGCCAGCGATCTCTCCTCTTCT
>CM068957.1:107019966-107034312 GCA_035128595.1 Eptatretus atami | reverse complement strand
GATAGGATTCCCATTTCAGCTGCTACTCCTCCACCCTCAAACCCATCCAGGCACAGCCAAGAGAACCTTTTTCAAAAAATAAAAATAATAAAATTTCAAAAAGAACACAGATCAAAAAAAAAAATTCTGGCTGCCAGATCATGTGTTCAATCAAGTTGAAATCTAAAACATATATTCTACATCACTACTAGATCATAATTGTGACGTTTCATGTTGATTTTTGCTCTTTGCAATCAACATGGTGATCTCATAGGAAGCCCCAACAACCTTTGAAGTCTGTTGCCGAAATGCTGCACTGCTGTCCATCTTAGCTTGCTTCAAGGACTGCCTTTTTGTTTCAAAGAATGCCTTGGGTTTGGCAGCTAGAGCAAAGATGCATTGTCTTCAAGTGGCGTTCCAAGCGTGTGGGCCGCATGCCATCATTGCTCAGAGTCTTGCAGCATATTACGCACTGGGGTACCTCTGTGTCACCCTTTTGGAGGGACACAAATCCAAATCGAATATATTCGTCAAGATACTTCCGCTTTTTTTACACTCATTGCAAATGATTTAGTTTGAAATGGGTATTGCAAATCTGTGAGAATATTTTTTTAATATTAAAATAAAATATAAATTTTAATATTAAATTTAAATGTTAAATTTTAAAATTAATTTTAATACAGAAAATGGTCGGCCTAGTCGTGAATAGAAAACGAAAATTAGTAAAGGCGATACTTTTGTTTTTTTTAATGTTCATCACGATATTATGCAAACACTTAAGAGAATTCCAAAAATAGAGAAATTCCTACTTTTTTCAACGGGCTCGCGCCCCCTCTGGAAATTACTCACGCCCCCCCAGGTTAAGAGCCAATGGTGTACAGGTATGTTCAGATGAGCCAGTTATTCTGATATCAAAATGGGTGTGCAATGGATTAACTCTCAATCTTTAATGATCAATTCTGTATTTTTTCCAGTTAATGGTTTTCAATTGTCTGAAGAATGACACAAATGTATTGAGCTTTTGTGCATAATCTTATTTTATTTTCCCTGTTTGTACTTTTTGTTAAAATAAATGACTTTTTTTGTGTGCTTTTCATTTTTTTTTTTTTAAAAGCTTTACCTTCATTGTGAAAGTTGTCCTCTGATTTAGTTTTATATTGTGATGGCCGCATGGACAGATAACTCCGAACCCGGCGTGTCTATAAAAAGACCACGGATGCCATTGACAACACACTTCTAGCCGGATCTTCACCCCCAAGGTCGGTTTACCGTACCTGGGAGATGAATGAACCAAATTGGGAACCGTGCCGGCTACTATGTGGAGGCTACATAATTGGCCGAGCGAACCAACGCTACAGGCTGCACTTTCTGGGCTACCATTATAATTATGTACTCGGACCAATGGTCCCGGTAGCGCTATCCCAGATCAATCCTGCGCAGGACAAGTCAAAACGCAGTATAAAAACCTCCATACATTTTATTATAACAAAAGCAATAGTGTGTGAAATGATGGGAGGAATAGTGGTTGAGAAAATTCAAATGGAAAATTGGCTGGAACATTCAAAGGGGGGCAACGCAAGGCATATTCAAATATTTACAGCAAGTATACATTCCCTCTTGTCCCCTCCGTGGACATTCCTGCCATCGGATGCCTTAGAACAATGACAGCACCATTTACACTAATGCATCCAGACACCTGAAGGAAGGACAGACAGTTTGGGAAGAGGGGTAAAGATAGTGTGAGAGAGAAGTATGGGGTCTGCTATGCGCCCTGGTGCACCTTCAGCAGCCTCGGAAGAGGCGACTGTACCCACTGCTCGATGTTTCAGGCTCACCTCCTTTTGCAGTCCCTTCCTCTCTCCTGCAGCAGCGCCCAGTCATATGGGGAGGCTGTGGGAGGTCCATGAGCACCAACGTGATGACATGCGTAGTTCTTGAAATTCTCGTTCCGTCTTGCGAGAGTAGGCGGCATCTCCGAGGCAGTGTGGCAATGAATGTTGTGCAGAGGAGGTGTGCTGGGTCCATAAGTGTATCGGTGTATGTAAAAGCTGCAAAAAGTATGGAAGAAAGGCAAAGAAAGCCAGAAAGAGAGAAAAGTGAAGAAGAAAAAGCATTGCGGTGTGTGTGGAAATGAAGCGAGTGGAGAAGTGTAATGTGTCGAGGAAAGTTACGAGGGGCAAATGTGAACGAAAGAAGGAGTGACTAGAAGGGCAAGAGGGCTCCGTGTATGTTGATGGAATCGAGCAAACTGCACCGACGAAGTGCATTTCCAGACAAACAGACCCCCCCAAGCGAAAGGTGCAAAACAAGATGAAAAAGACTAACTGTGCATTTCACTTTTTATTCGCTCTCTCTCCCCTCCCCCACACTTGAGCTGGCATAGGGCGTTCCCAAAATTGGGCGGACCGTCTAGGTTTTTTCACTCCTGCTGTGGTCACACCAGATTGACCGAGACATGTTGCAGCGGTGTAACGAGGAGGGTTTAGCTAATGCAGCGGCCTTGGCTCTGTATTTGGTGTGCCGCGTTTGCTCCTTTGTGGAAGAGAGGCACTTTGAGATCGAAAAAGTATGTGGTGGTACATTCGTTGATAGAGAGGGTGAAAGAACATGAACTTATGTTAACTCACACTGCAACATATTGTCACGGGTCTGGCCGGTTTTCTTTACTCCCCCCGACCCAATTGTGGTGGATGGGCGGTTAACACCGACGAGGCCTGGATCGCCAAGCGGTTTTCCTTAGGAGGTGGACACGTGATCCACAGAGATGATGGCGCGTGAGGGAAGGGCATTGGCGACACGGACGGAGTGACGGAAGCACAGCACAAGGGGCTTATACTCGAACCCACAACAGATACACAGACACAGCAGTTTAAAATAAACAGGGATTTAATGAAAATAGATGAAATATTTACAAGGATAATAATTCAAAAAGTAATAATACGTGAAGTAAATTAAGGTCTAAAGTCGAGGCACCTCTCCACACAGACAAGGGGAAAACAAAATAAAATAAAATCCTTCCTTTATTCTGGCACTTAGCTTTGTCCAGAGATGGTCTCCATTGAACTTAGGGATCGAGCCACTTCATCCTGCATGGGAAGATGCACCTCAAAATGGTGCAGAGCCGCTTTCTGGGTGATAAATATCCGTGAGGTAATTTGTGAGATGGTATTCAACATCAGGGCTCACCAACCGCCGTGTGGCTTCTTCGTCGATCGCGCTTGCCGACGCTCTCTGCAGAATGGTGCCGCTCCCTTCGGTGATATACACGAGGCTTTGAGGTCGGTCTCTCACCACCCTGCCAAGAGTCAATGGCCAGTATCTTGCCCAGGATACGGACAAATTTACAGCACGACAAGAGAATCACGCAGCCATTTCGGCATGCCGAGAGGAGAGAAAGGCGAGGTCCTCCGTCCCAGCCATGTTCCTCTCACAACTCCTGTTTGCTCCTCGAACCTCACCCGTCTTCAACCTCCAAACATGGCTTATTGGCATGAAAACCGGGAAGGTGGGGCCTCTGCCTATTCGGCAGGTTTGGTTTGCTTGTGGTTATAGTTGTTGTTGTTGTAAAAACGCAATTCTTCATGGCTGGCTTGTAAATTCATGGCAAAACGTAGGAGAAGATCACAGAGGGCAATTACATACTGGGGAAAATTGGTCTTCATCCATATCTAATTAACACAGCACCACCCCCCCCCCCCTTGTGGTGACACCTAACACTTAAGCTCACAGTTTCCCTACTTAACTTACATCGAGATGTCTCCTACATGTCCACAGACCAAGCAACTCTATACAATTCTAACTTCGCTATGAAATTCCTCCATCTACCCCCACACCTGAAACAATATATTTATCCCCATGTTTATCATTTAACTAAATTGATAAACAGGATACAAAGATACAACTGACTAACTTTACGCATATGTGCTTTTACTCTCTGGAGATATGCGTTCTACTGAGTGCCCTTCTAGTTTTTTTTCAAGTGATTCTTCGCCATTGAGAGATGGGGCCGAAAATGGTATATAGCTCCATATCTCAAAAAGTTTTGGACGGATTTGGATGCAACTTGGTGGACACGTTGGGTATGTGACCACGACTAATTGATTCGATTTTGGTGAAGATCTGAATCCGGATCCGACTACTAGAATTACTTAATTTTGAAAGTGATTCTTCACCTTTGAGAGATAGAGCCAAAAACGATTATAAAGCACGATATTTCAACAATGTATTTGGCCTCATATGTTCTCATGGATCAGGCATTGCGTGGCGGAGGTATGCGCACTACCGAGTGCCCTTCTAATTTTTTTTTAATGATTCTTCACCATTGAGAGATCGGACCAAAAAAAATGTATAGCACGATATCTCAAAAAGTTGTGAACGGATTCAGACCAAACTTGGTAGACAGGTTGGTTGTGTCGCACGGACGAATTGGTTCGATTTTGGTGAAGATCTGAATCCGGATCTGGATACGAGAATTATTTAATTTTTAAAAGTGATTCTTCACCATTGAGAGAAAGGGCCACAAACGATATAGTGTTACGGGGCCGGGTATCGGTGGTGAGCGCGACCGCTAGAGGGAGCAGTAGAGTTGGCTCCACCGAACACACCGGAATTGAGGTTGTGCCTTTTGGATAAGTCCGAAAGGCATGGGTCCTTTACTGGACCATGAATCGCCAATAATTCGACTGCATGGGGTAGGGTCAATTGCCAAGCTTCAATATACTCATTACCGACGCGACAAAGCTACCGGGAATTCACACCCTCGACGGACCTCGAGCGGAACGAGCCGTTACCGAGCCCGAACCGTGTGTAACCCAAGGGAGATTACCAAGGCCCGTTGGACCAAATGAACAATTTACGGCCTCGCTATTTCTCAACACACACCGTGCCAAGCCAATGAAAAGACACAGAAACGAGCTGGAACATTTAACAAAAGGGATATTATTTATAATGGGGGGCAGGGAGCATGCAAGACGGCAGAGTTACCCGAATACTGAAGGAATAGCAATTTATGTACAAGCACTTATGCAGTTTTACTTAATAGACTGCGCCACAAACACACACACTGTACACCATAAAGAAACGGACCCGTCAGGTCTTTATTGGAGGCCTCCAGCTCAAGGAAAGTGAGCTGGAGGTCAGAGCCCTATTCTAGGACCTCTCCGCCTCGTGCGGTCTTCGACGATCCGGAGTGGCAGGACTCGAACCCGCCACGCAATGCCCACTCCAAGCCCAGGCAGGCGATCCTCGCGGGACAGGCACACAGGCCACAAGAGAAGACGCTCTGTTGGCGGGACCCAGGAAGGCGAGACTGGCTTCAGAAGACCACCAGAAGTCCGAAGACCAGCAGACAATTCTCACTCTCTCAAGACCAGAAGACAACTCTCAAAACTCTCTGCGTTTGGCCCACAGCGCGCTTCTCTTATCCCACGCTCCACTCCCCCATTGGGCAGAGAGGGAACGCTCTATGCCCATATTTGGAGCAAGCCAGAAGAAACGCTTGTTCCCATATTTGGGGCTAAGCCAGAGCGAACCGCTTGTCCATATTTGGGGCGAAGCCAGAGCACAACGCTTGTGCCATATTTGGGGCGAAGCCAGCACACCAACGTCCAGAGAAACCCGCCTAGCACACTGGACTCGCCCACGTACGTGCTGACACGCACGCGTGCAATGGTGCCGGTGGATGAATGGTGGAAGGAAGCGAGGTCGGGGTCGTTGTTGTGTGTGGTAATTTAAATCCTAACTATCAAATAAAACTCACAGCGCACGTACAATTAATCACCCATTAAACATAGGACGGAACCCTAACTAGAAACACATACTTACCGATATAACTGATCTATAGGACCTGGCTGTTGTGTGCAGTAAGCTTCGAAATTTGCAACAATAGTACTGTATAGCATGATATTTAAAAAATGGTAATGGGCCCAATATCTTCTCGTGGATCAGGCATATCTCGTGTTACATACATGGTGGAAGTATGCCCTCTACCGAGTGCCCTTCTAGTTTTATTCTGAAGTATCACTGCAGCATCGCAGCTTCTCATTTGGCGTTCATCACATGAACCCTGTTTGTATGTCGTTTGTAGGTGGGAAATTGGTTTATAACAGTTTTTTATGTAGGGAGGATTAACGAGTGTATTTATGTCAACAGGCACCATGAATCCCACCTTCTCGTCGGGTCGGCCGAGGGAAATTTGACCCAAGGCTGGTGCGGCTCCAGCTAGACAGCTTTGAGGCGAATGTGCGACGGGATGTCCAGTTTAACGTCCATCCGAGGGACACATCAATTAATCTTGCTTGCAGCAGACGTGTACATCTCTCGGCTGCTCATTCTGCCAATGATTTAATAAATAAATGTCATTTTTTGTCTGTGTGTAATACCAATCATGCCAAAAGTACCAGGGCAATTGCCACCAAACTTGGCACATGGACTAAGTTCGACCTCGTGGTGAAATGGGCTTTTTGGTTTCATCTGAAGTCGTGGGGTTCGGGAGGGAAGGTCGACGAAAATTCTCTATGTAAATGTATATCGTATAGTGCCACCAGGAGGCACGGAAGGAAGGGGGATGGGAGTTCAGAGGGAGGGGAATGGCGGGAGAGAGAGGAGGAACAGCACCCTGCTAGTACATAACAAAGTTGGTTGTATTAGATACTTGGTTTGCATCATCTTAGTACGTAATAAAATAAAAAAACGACAGGTAGATCACCTTTTTAATTTTGAACAAAAACAATAATTGTGAAATTAAACGGCCAGACTTGATGTTCGCAGCTCCATTAAAACGGCCCGATGCGAGTTCTTCACGCTCTTCAATGAACAATATTTGTTCTCGAGTTTTATTGTGAAAGGAAAGGATAAAGAAAATGTTACAGGTTACAATGATAAATTTACCATTGAAAAAACTATCACCAAGGTGAAAAACGCGATGGTTGTTCGTTCTAAATTACAAGCAAACACATGACGGGAATCGCCTTAGCACAGCATCGTGTGCTAACCAAGATGGCGTTAACGGCCTAGCCTTGGGTAGAGGGATCGGGGGTACCGCCTATTGCTCCGAGGTCCTGCTGGACGTTCTCGAGAGGCCAATAAGTACCCAGTGTGCGGTCGCGCTGTATCAGCAGTCAGATGTGACCGAGCGACGTTATCATCCTAAGGCTGATGCCAATTCACACACCCCACTCTTCAACACAGCATGTCGGTGCTAACCAAGATGGCGTTAACGGCCTAGCCCTTGGGTAGAGAATCGAGGCAGTGCCGGATTAATCCTCGGCTGGCCCTAAGGCACATTTTGAAATTTAGTAGGAATGGCCTGAAAATTTTAAATTAGATCTCGGGCTCAATGGAAATGGAGCCCAGACAAAAGATGAACTGATTAAGAACAAAATATTTAATACAAAAAAAGACAAATATTTAATGTGAAAAAGAAATAGTTTATTTAATCCCTTTTCCTAAATTTTGTGGCCCGATTTTGGGCTGCCCAAAGGCACATGCCTTGTCTGCCTAATGGTTAATCCAGCACTGGATCGGGGTACCGCCTATTGCTCCCGAGGTCCTGCGATGTTCTCGAGAGGCCAATACGTACCCAGTGTGCGGTCGCGCTGTATCAGCAGTCAGATGTGACGAGCGACGTTATCATCCTAATGCTGATGCCAATCCCACACCCCACTCTTCACACACAGCATCGTGTGCTAACCAAGATGGCGTTAACGGCCTAGCCTTGGGTAGAGGGATCGGGGTACCGCCTATTGCTCCCGAGGTCCTGATTGACGTTCTCGAGAGGCCAAACGTCCCAGTGTGCAGTTCGCGCTTATCACAGTCAGATGTAACCGAGCGACGTTATCATCCTAATGCTGATGCCAATCACACACCCCACTCTTCAACACACAGCATCGTGTGTCTAACCAAGATGGCGTTACGGCCTTGCCCTTGGGTAGAGGGATCGGGGTACCGCCTATTGCTCCGGAGGTCTTGCTGGACGTTCTCGAGAGGCCAATACGTACCCATGTTGCAGTCGCGCTGTATCAGCAGTCAGATGTGACCGAGCGACGTTATCATCCTAATGCTGATGCCAATTCACACACCCACTCTTCAACACACAGTATCGTATGCAAGTCAATAATGCAATACAAATTCAAAACATAGAAAAAAAGTAAATGTTTTACTCAGGACAAGAAATACAGGGTATACCACCAAGCAATGAATAGACAATGTTACAAAAAAGAAGGAACATAATAAAATATATTTAGCGATAATAATTAAGAGATTAAAGGACAGACATGCGCCAAGACAAAATGGACAAGACAGACATTCCATGGCACCAGGTATCACTAGCTAATCCAAGGTGGGGGGGGGGGGGGGGAAACAACAATATTTGCCAAGATATAAAGAAAATAATGTGTAAAGGAGAAAAATGGGGAGGGGGACGAAGAATTCAGGCCTGTTTGAAATGACCCCAGCCACAGGCCACAAGGCTGACACTTCACCGCCACCCCTCCCTCTCTGGAAGGGTTCTCAAACTTCGCCAATGAATTAACCGGAAAAATTCCTGCAACATCTTGAAGCCCCACGTTGCTTCAGGTCGGCTCAGATGACACTCAGGAGAAGGAAACGCTTCTGCTCCCCCTCCGACCGTGTCCCAATGAGGCTCTCCTCTGTCTCAGTGTCTTCAACACAGACGGTGCCTCCAACAGGCGGCCCTCGGAGAGATCACTCCAATCCTCAAACGAAGTCTTACAGGCTAGGTCTCTCATCACACAAGCCAGATGCGCGTCCGCCGTTCATTTCCCGCCTTTTATTTTAATCCTCCCTCACTCCTTGCACTCAACCTTTCCACCCACCGCCACGGCTCTTGCTTCTTCTTCTTTATTTCACTTTCCCCTCTTCAGAATCCACACCGATTTAACCCCGAAGAATCCGCCCCCCGTGAACGTAGCAATGGCTCCCGGGAGATACACTGCACTCTGTGGATTTTTAGATCCTCGTGGAGGATCTCCAAGTCTTACTCACGTTGTTGTTGTTCTTCATTTTCTTCTTGTGGACTTTTTTGTTTCACAGCCTACCGTTTTCATCGAAACTTCGTGAAACTTGGCATATATATGTAAAAATACCCTGCGCAGACAGTAACCATCTCCGATTTTGAAAATTCCTCCTAGAAAAATAGTTATGACGTCAAAATATCTCCGCTAATGGAAATCGCCTAAAAAATTATCTCCGAAACTAGGCAAGCTTTTTGAATTCTGTTTGCCGGAATCGAACAGGGCATTAGCAGAGATGAATTACCGCACATATGATACATCACTATGACGTCATATCAATTTTTATGATGTCATTCCTATTTTTTGACATTTTTTGTTTCACAACCCAGAGTTTTTATCGTATCTTCATGAAACTTGCCAAGTATATGCAGAAAGCCCACGCGCAGGCAGTAACCATCTCCGATTTTGGAAATTCTTCCTAGAAAAAAAAGTTGACGTCATAATATCGCCGCTAATGTAAATCGCTCATACCATCATCTCCGAAACTAGGAAAGCTGTTTGAAATTTTGTTTGCGGGAATCAAGCCGGGCATTAGCACAGATAATTTATCGCAAATCTGATACATCACAATGACGTCATATTCGTTTTTATGACGTCACCATATGATCTTAGCTCATTTGAGCTTGTTAGTTCAGTGTTTGTATCCCACTGGTTGGCCGGATCTTCACCAAAATCAAATCACTTCGTCCTTGTCACACATCCAACCTGTCCAGGAAGTTTCGGCCGAATCGAAGAATTGCTTTAATATATAGTTAGTGATAGTTTAAATAACCCGGAGTATTTTGTATTGAAAACAAGTAAATTGATGGATTTATTATACAACCGAGACGTTGATTATGGCATGGTTATTAAGGGTCGTTATAATGATTGGGATCTTTTCTGGCTTGTCTTATTTTATGCGGTGTATAACTCAACTACAGCTGTTCAATAACTCTCTTTTTTCGTAATAAAACGAGACTTTTAAATCATCATTTCTGCGTATATTGGCGTCATAAAAATTTAAAAAAAAGGTAAACTGGGACAGGCATCGCATGTTCATGTGTTCTTTAAAAACTAAACAACCAAACAAAAACAACACCGATTTATTCGTGTCCGGTCATATTTTTCAGTAAAATATCTGTTTTGGAAGTTTCGCGGATGGATAGCTCTGAAGACGCTGGAATGCAATCAAAGTTATAAAAAGATGTACTTTCTGTGCCTTCTACGAAAAAATTATTTAACAACAACAACAACACCTAGAAAAAAAGGAGCCCGATTGGCGCGCGGTGCATGCTGGGTTCTCGTGCTGCTGGTCCCTGTGGTGCGAGGCGCTGTGGTGGTGAGTGGTTTTTCGGGTTTTACGGATCTCTCGAAATGCTCTTTCCTGAGGTGTTTCTGGTGAATTTGATGAACGGTGAATGGAGGAAAATGCCACACGACGGTTTGTTAATAAATGCTTCAGCTTCTTCGTTAAATCGGCTGAGGTAAATGTTGTGACTTTATTGTTGGATGGTTTATACCTGTTGACATGGACATGGACATGGACATGGTGTGGAGAATACTGGCTCCTTTGAGTGAGGAAAGCCCCGTGGGCTTATTATTCTCTTATAAATACACACATTTACCTGCTCATTGTTGCTGTAGTAAGCTGCCATTTTTCTTGACGATTTATTGTTATTTTTTTCGACACGATTCAGGCTCAGGGAAGAGCGGAGATACCGGAGGATTAAAAACAAGCTCAAATGAGCTAAGATCCTCGTCCTCCTCATGATGACGTCATAAAAACGAATATGACGTCATTGTGATGTATCAGGTTTGCGATAAATTTTCTGTGCTAATGCCCGCTGATTCCGCGCAAACAAAATTCAAACAGCTTGCTAGTTTCGGAGATAATGGTGTGCGATTTCCATTAGCGTGATATATGACGTCAACTTTTTTATCTGAGAAGAATTTCCAAAATCGGAGATGGTTCTGCCTGCGCGTGGGCTTCTGCATATACATGGCAAGTTCACGAAGATCCGATGAAAACTCTGGGTTGTGAAACAAAAAAAAGTCAAAAAATAGGAATGACATCATAAAAATGGATATGACGTCATAGTGATGTATCATGTGTGGTCATTACCTCCGCCATCAAAGATGGATGGAGGTTACTGTTTTCACCCTTTCTGTTGTTGTTTGTTTGTGAACAGTATTCGGAAAAATCCTCGACGGATTTCGACGAAACTTGGTGGGGGGGTTAGGTCTGGTTCAAGGATCATGCCATTAGATTTGGACTTGGTCCAAAATCCAATATGGCCGCTTGGCGGCCAATTTGAAAAATATTTTAATTTTTTTTTTTTTGCATTCTACATGTTTTAAGTGATTTCCAACCCCCCCCCCAAAAAAAAGAAATTGTTAGAGAAAAAAATTTTTGGCAACTTTTTTTTTCAACAAAATTTCGATTTCTTTTTTTTGCATTTCTACATGTTAAGTGATTTCCAACAAAAAACATGCCAAATTATAATTGCGGCTGATTTTGGAACTTCAAGGTGATATACCCGTAAAATCAATTTGTCTCAAGGAATCTAGTTATACAGAATGAATTGAGTATGTAAAAGTTAAAAGTAAAAGGAAGTGCAAACTAAACTCTGTGAGCACTGTTGACGTCAAATTGAATGAATAGGATATCAGGTTCACTTGAGTGACCTAGCAGTATTGGCGCGGAGGTTTTTGCACTCTACCGATGCTCCCCTCTATTCATCTCTGCTAATTTGCCTGTTTCGATTCCCGCAACAGAATTAAAAAGCTTGCCTAGTTTAGGAGAATAATTTTTTAGGCGATTTCCATTAGCGGAGCCTATTTTGACGTCATAACTTTTTTCTAGGAGGAATTTTCAAAATCCGAGATGGTTACTGTCTGCGGGGGTATTTTAACTATATATGCCAAGTTTCAGGAAGTTGATGAAAACTGTAGGCTGTGAACAAAAAAGTCCAAAGATGAAGAACAACAACGTGAGTAAGACTTGGAGATCCTCCACGAGGATCTAAAAAGCGATCAACTCTCAGGGAGGTAACGGTGGACCCAACAAGCAAGACAATGAATTGATGAAACGCATAAACCTGTAAACAAGAGAGTCTCGTTAGCTTGGATTAATGAAGGGGAGTAAAAGGTCATGGGTCGGGATGGGGAGTATGGGGTCGATCTGTAAAGTGGAAATATCCGATTGGAACCCCAACATTATCATATTATGCCTGGTGTTGGTGAAATGCTGAGGGTGGTGGGCTTGGGATCCTACGATCCCTAAGTTCAAATCCCCCTCGGCTGTTGAATTAATATCAGGTGGGGTTGACTCTGCTTGTCGTCCTTCTGAGGTCGGCAAAATGAGTGCCAGCTTGCTGGTATCCTGTGTTGGAGTGGCAACCTGTCCAGGATTGTGTCCAATAGCCAAGGAGACTACTTAGGCAGCACCGACGTTCTGCACAGAGTGTGGCCCCAGTGGATGGGATGGATGGATTATCATATTGTCAAATATTACAGGCCCATTATGGGCATAAAGACCACATGCTGTGAAGTTTAGAGACCAAGATATTCCAGTGTGGTATTTATAATTAATTTTTCTGAAATTTGTAGAATTTGTTTTTCATTTGGAAGATGTGGGTTATGATGCGTAAATAAAGGTGGAAAAAGTCTGATTTAATGTAATTTAAATCCATGCTATAAGGCAAGAAAAGGTGAAAATTGTGAAAGCTGGCATACACTTTCTATAGGTGCTGTAGGTCATCTGTACAGCAGAGTGAGAACAACGATATGTAAACTGGAACTGGTCGAGCACTTTTTTAGATTTGCCAGCCACTCGTTAAATTTCACCATTTTTTGCAATTGTGTTGATTGTAGCGAGGGTTGAAGTAATTGTTGCACCCTGATGTGATGGGGGGGGGGGGGGATGACCTGAGATGATGGTGGTGGTGTTACCTGCTTGAAGCTCTGTAGGGAAGATCTACTTTGCAAACTTTCTTTTTTGATTTGAAAACAATTTTTGGGGATATTTTATGTTTAAACACTCACTGTACTGTGTGTATGTGTGTATACATATGTATGTATGTATATATATATCGGTTCTCGGAACCACATGCATACAACAGATAGGTGTCCCAAGACAGTTATTCCATTACTATACGTGTATAGTCCCCTTCCTTTTGTCTAGTGGGACAACAAGGGAGTGTGTTGCGATCTAATGGCTAGGGTTGCTTCAATCATTTTTTTCCTTCATTTCAGCCCTACTCTTCTTCTTTTCTGATTATTCCTGAGGTAAATCAGCCACGTGCACCTTCGCTCTAAGGTGGGGCCTCGTGGAGGCCAGCGCGTGCGTCGCCGCGGTGGGGAAACTGCAGCGCCGAGTCATGTGGTGTGCTTGTTGGTGCGGGATTATCGACTCGAGCTTCCGATGGTCTGGGGAGAATTGCCGATTGCATTAAAAAGGCATGCGAATAAATACCTCTTGAGAGGCTGCACGAATGGTGTTTTTCACGGCACGGGAAACACAGCCACCACGATGCCCACGCTGCACAAAACACGTAGGGAGGCCAATAAAGACAACTCCACGCCATGTTGGGAAGGATACGAGTGTGCGGGTAGAAGCGGCTTGTTCCTTTTCGACCTCGGTGTCTGGCGCATATTGGTGTTCGCCCCGCGCGCACGCTAGCGGAGTTGTGTGAACACTGGCGCTGGCCACGTGCGTAATGGCAGAGCCGCGCGCACTGTATGGAATGTGCTCGAAAGACACGTGCGCCGCTTGTGAAACGTGCACGGATTTGTCCATGATAGTGTACCTTCGGTCCTCGCTGGCAGCAGTGGATTGTCCACGGATGGTGAACGTCTTCTCGTCTCTACGGCCAGCGAAGCTGCGATCAAGGAATGTACAGTGCGGGCCACGGTAGCGCGTGCGGAACGAGGGCGTTTATCGACGCTGGTCGAACGCCCGAGTGGGCATGCGGGACCCTCGACCGGTCGCCCGGGGGTTTTTGCAGGATGATTCGCGTGCCAATTTCGGTGTGGGCGATTGATGTCATCTCGTGGGGTCGGAGCTAAGTATGTCCGCTGTTTGAGATGGCCTTGCCGGAAACTAAGTGAGGCGGTTTCCGGCCCAAATTAGCGTGTCACGTGAGGGGTCGGGGCCAATCGGAGCGCCCGATTCAGGTGATGACGTTTTGATTCTGGGTGGCCCCTCCCCCCACGTGGCAGGTCCTATAAAGACCGGAGCAGTCCCTCCGCCTCTCTCTTGCCTTTTCTCTTGCCTCGCCTCGTCGACACCGCCACGACCCACCTCCTGCTCCTCGTCTCCGCCTCCTCATCTCCGCCCACACGACGTCGACCCCAC
>CM068957.1:106995920-107006663 GCA_035128595.1 Eptatretus atami | reverse complement strand
TGTGGCATCTTATCGGACATGCCAGACAACGTTTGGGAAGTCTTGGCGTTCCATAGTACCACTTGCATTTTGCACAATGCGTATTTTGTCATTCCCCGTGTACGTCTGTCGTCTGCTACCAGCTATGTTGTACTGCTATCCCGTGCATGTGCATGGGTATCGCTAGTATATATACAGTATATATGTATATATATATATGTGAACGGGCCCAAAGAGCATCAACTCTACAAGAGCAAAAGACCCGTTCACTCCTCCGAGCGCGTCGCCGGCCAGGCCCGACCGTCCAGGCCACAGTGGAGGCCGGACGACCGAGGGGAACCTAGCAAGCCGCCCAGCTGCTAAGTGACTGGCGCGTAGTGACACAAGGGCCAAACAGGAACTTCCGGGATCACCGACCCAAAGACCTTCGAGTCGCCACCAGGGGCGGCAAGGTAACCTGTGCGGCCTCTTGTGAGCCCTCAGTCATCCAGGCTCCGAGTTGGAATAAAGGCTCATGATCCCGTTTCTTTTCCTGGGTTTTGTATGAAAGTCTGTGGCGCCTTGTCTTTATAAGTAGACTTGTTGGTTAAGTGCGTGCCTGTACATAATAAATAGACATCGGCTGTAGGCTTTGCTTGTGTCATGTCCCCTTCCCCCATTGATTGCTTGCCTGTATAAATAAATGCCCCCATTGTTTGAATGTCAATCTGCTCGTTGCGTCATTTCCTCCCATTGACTTCCACGTGCGTTCGGGAAATTAGCCGGCTATTAAAGTGGTCAATTGGTCCGACGGAACTTGGCGATTAAAACCGCTCAGCATCGCACACGGAACGCGCGCTTAGCGGCTCGTTTCCGTACGAGTTCCGTCGAGGTATAAATTCTCGGTACTTCTGTCTGCGTGGATAATTAGGTATATCTAGATTCGGTGATTAACCCTGTACCGCGTGGACAGAATATTGACAGTTTATGGTGCGTTTAGGCATCTGTAGCAGGTTTCCGGAGTTGTCCGGAAGCTATGACTGAATTCCGGGTTTGGGCGGACGCGCGACTGCGGTTGGGCCTTAAGCGGTCGTGCGTGGCTGTCCGAACCGGCTAATTCGTAACACCGCTCGCACTCGGGCTTTACGCATGGCATCAACACTGGGTGTGGAGATTCCCGTGAGAGTCTGCGCAACTGGCCGATCGTGGCCTTTTGCGACACGCCTCTCGGAGTTATCAGAAGCGTGTGCCGAAAAAGCACAACATATTTAATATTTGCAATCAGGAAAACAACACCTTATTACACGAGATATATTAATCAACTTAGGCCTTAGTTATTTTATAACTTTTACGCAGTTCTTCAGCTAAATAGGGTCGGTAGGTCGAAAATATAATAAAATATAATTCATTTTTAGAATATATTTAATTTAATGATTTTTTCGGATGTCATGAAAGACAAGGGAGGTGGGGGGGGGGATTAAATATAAATACCAGACCAGAGAGGATCATTAAGAAAAACATTGAAGATGGAAAACCATTCAAATGCAGCGACTCCCAATGTTCACTATATTGATTGAAAACAATAAAGAAGGATTAAACTTGTTTTTCAATATAGTCTGGCATGTTTTCTTATGGAACTGTTGGATATAAAAAATGGAACAACTGAGAAAACTTTACTGGTCAATGAGATGTGTGCGTTGACACCAGTGAAGTGCTGGACTATTGATTAAAAAAAGGTGTTACTCGAGTTCAAACACGCTCAAAACGTCAATCAGAGCATAACCAGCTTAGTTTTCAGTGGCATCTGATCGTTACCGTCTCCACATCCCATGAGCACATCAAGGCGATTTCTGGTCCCGTTGAGGCTGAATTATCAGCATCTCGCAGGGAAACTTTGACGTACTTGGCACCGAATCTTCAATACGAACAGCAGTGTACAACTTTCGATTGAAGAAACAAAATGGCACGATCGAGAGAGCTGCGGAATTCACTCCTGCTGCTGCCCTATTGACAATAGATCCCAGATATTCGTCGTCAGGAAGATGTTGCGTGGATAAATCACCAATTAGTCACCTCGAATTTATTACGCTGACATAACTTAACAACTCATGGCTCGCAGAACTTTTCCTCTCCTGTGCATTTCCACGTGTGGCCTAAATGGAGTTCTTTCATCCCCTCTTCACTGTCAGGCTGGAGTTCTCAAGGTAACGTTCTGGGCCCTGTTCTTTTCTGGTTTTCATCAATGATCTCTCCGCTTGGAAAATCCTTCTATATCTGTTGCTTGTTGAACTCCACCTCTCCGTACCATTCGGTCATCTCAGACAGGCAAGCAGCAGTTTCATTCGCCTCACTGCAGACTGATAAAATCAACAATCTCTAGGTCCAACCGTGGAACATGCTTTCAATCCGAAACTTCACCACTCTCACTATGTCTCTCGAAGGACCGTTTAGAATCCCCATCCACTTTCTAACATACCTCTGAAGAAGTCTTTTTTCAAAGCTTCGGGTCTCACTATCTGCATGACGCTTTCCTGGAAAACGAATTCAAACCTGCTCCAAAGCCAGTGCCGATGGGAATCTTCGTCGTGCAAAGTCCTTCCTCGGCCACCTGAGTGCTGACCACTTACAAAACCTTTGTCTCGTAGCTGATGGAGTCTGCTCTCACACTCTGGGCTGGTGCCTCCTGCTCCACCTTCTCGGCTTACGCTGCTAGAACCAAGGGCATTTCGATCATTGGCATCTCCGCAAATGAGCATGAGTCTTTGGGCTCTCATCATTTCACCGCAGGTTGGTTGGTTCTTCTGTCATATCTACACGTCTCTTCCACCTTCGCCCCAGCTCTCTCTTCGATTTGTCCCCACCACATTTCCGCAGGGGCCAAGGTCGCCCAACAACACCCTTCTGGTAAAACTACCAAAATCCGAATACTGCTCCCGTTTGACTCTTCATTCTCTTTTTTCCCGCCTCTTGGAATAACTCCCTCACCTATTCATTTGCCCATTCTTCTCCAGCTTCAAACAAGTGTTCACCACACCTCCTTATCATCCCCATCCAAATCCATCGATCTTTTCTTCCCCGATAATCCACCCAGAAGCCCACCATCCTTCAAATTCCTGCTTTCCTCCTGAAGTCTGTTAATGTCCATCTTCTATTACCCATTCCCGGTCCCATCCGTTTTCCCTTAACAGATCTCCTAATGTCTCTGTTTACCCCACTTTTTGTCTTCCCAACTCCCTCCTCTCTGTCTATGTCCCCCATACATGTGCGTTGTTGTTAGCTCTCTCACGAGCCTTGACAAGGTATACAAAACATTTTTAAAAAAACAACAACAACAATACAACACTTCGCCCCAAGAAACAACAGTCCAATCTGAAACACGCTGGCCACTGCCTCAGACTCCATGATCGAAGACGACTCGCACAGCGTCTACTGCGCAGCTTCGTTTAAAGGTGACTCGGCATTTTGGCGCACACCGACGAAATTATATTTTTACAAATAAATGCCGACGTTTATCATTCGGTTTTTGAAAACTTTTGCACCTTCGGCGGAAAAATGTATAAATAATAAAAGCGTAAAAATCGTGGTTCTTATATTTAATTTCATTTCGGCAAATATTTCCATTGGCGGATCCGTAAAACAAGTATATATAATAACTTAAGGCCTTACAAATTGTTTTTTTAAGGACAATACTACAAATGAGGAAATTTGTGTTTAGCAATTACATTTTCAGTACCATACTTCAAATGGAACGATGGAAAATAAAAAATATATATTGTACTGGTTTGGAAATACCATGGGGAGAACATTCATAAGAGGGAGGAGGCCGCGAGAATGGTTAATTCATTTAATTATGCGGTCGGTATAATCTATGCCTGTACTAAGTGTTTAGGAGGGGGAAAATGCGTGTGAGTTTGTGTATTCTGGTGTGATGTCCCCTCCACACCACTACCTGTTAAATCTTTATATCAATCCACCATAGGTTATTTCTAACAATCCCCCTCTGCTTCTCCTCAATACACGAATTAATCGCTTCACCAAACTCATTTGTTAACCCCTCGAGGTTATATTCTCATTCTTCACCGCATAAATCCACTCTTCTTTTATTAGTCCAATTAAACCATTAGTTCATCCGATTATTCACTTTATTAACGACTGTTCATTTGTCCCTCACATTAAGATGATTGGATTACCCCCCCCCCCTCCAATTCTTCCTCCTCTCTTGCACTTCCAAATTAGTCATGGAAGACAATTCTTCTCAATGCAAAAAAAAAATTAGAATGCTTTACCCACATGCAGTATAAGGTATACAATGATTCATCAACATACACAAGATAGTTAAAGATTGTACAATGAAAGTTTGCATGCGAGAAGGAGTACACGGCGCAGGTTTCGAGTATTTCATTTCATTTTCGTGACCTGAAAATCGGATTGGTGAGGCCGTCAAAGCGTATGATAATATGGAAAAAAATATGAATATGTTATGACTTTTCACAGTGAGATTCTTGTCCGCTAGCCCTGTAATATAATGTTGAAAATTTAGAATTTTATTCCAAATTTGTTTAGCTCTCGGAAGGCATTTCGAGTGTATGACCAATGAGGTCTTGGCTACGACGTTGTCTGGTTGCGGAGTAACATATGGTTCGGCCTCCAGTAGCAGGACGGAACGAGTGTTGGAGCGGGAAACGCTGTTATATTGATATATCGCGGCCATAAAGATCAAGTTTAATACTTTTACTGACAGAACATGGCCACGGATATTGCAATTTGTTCTTTCGTGGCAGAATCGTAGAAGTGATCAAGCTGAAATTGCGAGAAATTTCCGTGGAAAGAACCAAACGCTGACCGAATTCGGCGAACATGGCAACAGTACGGAACATACTGCTATATGCTATAACCGCAAGATGCAGGCGTTTCATCGTGATGTTATTCAGATTACCGACAAACGATGTGAGCAGGGTGCAAAGCAGCTGAAAAAGACGAGAAGAAAATGCGCCCAATACTTGGTAGGTTGAATAACTGAATAATAAATCATGGAACAATGCTTCAAAAACTTTAGTTTGATTTTTTTTTGTGAGGTAATATTAACGTAAATTTATTTTGTGTTGTAGTCGTTGAACCGGCATTTGAACTTGAAAGAACTGTCCATATTTTGCCAAGGAGGTATGAAACAATATACATTTTTTAAAAGGAAGTCTGAGGAAGGGCGGAAGGCAATCTAGATCCTGCTAACATTTGGGGGGCAGACCGAGGTCGGAGCACATTCTTTTAACTGTATGACACATTTCTTGATGGATCTCGAGTCCCATTTCAAAGACATAGACATCCACTGACATTTTTAGAAGTGAAGGTTCAAGCCATCAAAAATAATACACATATCTGTGTGTAATCATCTGAAGAGCGTAAGTCTTCTCTACCACAGTCTAGAAGCACCAAAGAGAAGTGCATTTCACTAACCAATTCAAGGGATGAAAAATTTAGATTGTTTCTGAGTACTAATTTTGCCAAGTCTGCCAGGCAATATTGAGGTGATCTGTCATGTTTATCTCAAACATTCATAGGTGTGAATCAGTACGTGCTGTGGGATTATAATTATCCACGACCGCCGCTAAACCCTCTTCACTGTTCCAGCTAAAGCATTTGAGCCAACCAAACTTCCCAGTTTGGTTTGGGCCTATTTCCTTATTTGTTGGGCAGCAGATATTAATAACCTTCCCGTAAACAGCATACAGCTGAGTTACAGTTACTGGAACTAGGGGGAATACCAAGTAAATGCCGCAAACATTATAATGTCTGTTTATTTTCTTAAAGTAGGTCCTGTATTAGAGGTACAATTTATTTTGTGTACAGTATTTGTACGTAGCCTGACAGATGTTGAATGACTGTCCAATATTATGCATGGGCCTAGGCGGCCGAGGTGATACAATAAATTAAAGAAAAAGGAAATCTGAGGGGAACCGAACATTATTTTTGGGCGTTTACCATGCTGACTGGCAATCTGACATTTCTGTGTTAACATGTAGTACTGATATTTCTCTAGTATTACTCCATTTCATTCATTTTTTTCTAATTTTTTGTGTAATGTTCATCTGGATTGGTAATGAGGTTCTCTAGGTCAAATCCAGCATTATAATTGGTGGTGTCGCTGTTTTATGAATCTCTTAGCTTATTACGTTTTAACAGTGAACCGTTCCTAAATTTGTAAATACCTTTTCACACAAAATTACTGGATTTGACCTAATGAACTTCATCCAAAATATTTATTAGCAATCCGGATGAACATTAAAAACAAATTAAAACGTTCTAAACAAAAATAATAATTTTGCACCAAATAATACACTTGGGGAGAAATTTTTAAAATTGAATACCGGTATATGAAAGTTTCAAGTTAGTGCAGTTTCATTTTTTTCCTTGGAATTTCGAAAGTTCCCTTGTTTGCTTAGTTTCATGTAGATGCAATTTACTTCACAATTTGATAAAATTGCACTGTATTTCTAAATAAAAAATTGCATCATAAACTCACAAAAATTTAATTGTTTTCTTTTATGTGTCTTTATTGCAGCTTCAACATGCAACGACCATCAAATGACAAGATGCATGAAGGCCACAACCAGTCAAGAAACGTGCTCTAGCTCTAGCGTTAGGCAAGCCCAAATGTTCAGCCAGTCCATATGTGTGCCTAATATATGCATCCTTTGTCAGAAAGAGAGAACAATCAATTACAGGCAAAAGGGGACGAAGAAAAAAGAGCTCTAACTAGGTGCTCAACAATTGAGGCACCAAGACTGCAGCAAGCCGCTAAAGACAACAAACAACACAAACCTGCTGCTTCAATTCAAGACCGCGATTGTGTTGCGATAGAGGTAACATACCATGGTCGCTACTACAAGGAGTATACGTATTTAGGCAAGCAGCAAACAACACCTAATGCGAGCAACAAGGAGACTCCAACTACTCAGAAGCATACACATTATTTTGTGACAACAGTCAGGAACTTATAATAGACAACAAGGAAATTACAGACTAGAACGACTTAATGACATGTTCATGAACAATCAAAGCAACACACGGAATAGAATCAATCTACAAAAGTGGCTTTCTCAAGACAAGACTGATAAAACATTTCCACAACTATGCTTTCTAACCCCGTATATGCGCTGCCAAGGAGACTTGTGTATGTTAACGACATCTCCACTGAAGGCTGGTTGAAGAAAGAAAGTGTTGCAAGAAACCATTGCATGGTTCAGGTGATGACACAACAGAGACAGAACAAACATCGACTCTGAACCAACCCACCAAAGAACCTAGGTATACTGAAATAACTTAGAAACACTACTTCACTGCACTACAATTAGAGAATGCAATAGATGGATCAAGCCAAATATGCCATGCCCCCACACCTCTGAGCACCTGACAACAAATCCCAGAAGCAATTGTACCTGCCTGTCTCTATAACTTTATTGCATGGATGGTGGAGTGTCAGACGAACCTGATTGCTGATGAGTTTGTAAAGATAGAATCTACAATACATAAAGAATTCTCACATTGCACAGGGACATCTTATACCTCCAATCAAAGGGAAGGAAACAGATGCCCAACATTGTCACTTGCAATGACAGTACGGTCACTCCTTCAGGTTCAGCCCAATTAATCAGCCTACTGAACGGTTGGTTACTGCGTCTCAAACTCTGTCGTCTTAAATCATGACACATGCACTGGCTAACCAAGAACTACATGTGGAGAGGATGCTCTTCCATCAATCATTCAGGCGGGCAAGCATGTCACACTCGTATGGGACAATAATGACTTCGGGAGGAGACATTGTCTGGGTGCGGAACAACGCACAATACCAATGGATTATAATACAGCGACACGTCAATCCATGAAGTATAGTACAACCAGCACCAGTCACTACAGTTTAAGAGACACGGCAGAGATCGATTGCACCACCTGCAGTGAACCTTGCCACATTATGAGGAAAAAAGAAAGGACCTGCTCCATTCGCAACCAGCGTTCCATTGATCGAGCACGTATTGCCATTACTTCCAGCACCTAAGAACGACTAGACCTGCCTACCACATCACAAGTCAACATTGACGGGACTCGCCATCTTGGACAGGATTAACCAACTACTGTCTTGTGTGACGTTCCACCAAAGAGCGTGATAGGTATCTCCCTGTCATTGATGCCACTCCAACTGAAATAATTTGTCTGCAAGTTATATGGACAGCACAATATTCACTACTGTGAATGAAGCCAAGTAAACATGTTTCGTCTTGCCTAGAAAAGTCTGAGATCACAATGCCTCCCAACCAAGATGCCCTGAGACAGCACATCAAGAGAGCCCAATTACCAAGCTGATAAGTTAATTGTTTGCTTCTTGAATATTGAACATCACCTGTAATTTTATGTTTGGACAAGAGTACTAGTATATGTGCAGCATGTGTCAATGAAGATGATTATTTGGAAAGTTTATTGAATTGAAAACAAATATGATGTCACAACAATGCTTTGTAAAATGTTCAAAATTAACAGGTCTATTTGAAAGAGTACTTGAAGTAACAATCTATACAGTTGAGTGTTAAGATAACATGACATGTAGATGATCCAGAGATTTTTTTGCTCCACACTCAGAGCAGGATTTTTGGATTTAGCATGTTTCTCCACACAGAATTCCCAATATATGATCTGTACTGTTATTAGTTATAGATATACATATTTCCAAAAACATCAGAGGTATATCTCCATTCTTAATGTTGTTGATCACTTCAATATTTCAGGAATTTACAAGAGGAGCCTGCAGCCCATCCTTGACATTCCCGACCCTGATGGCTATGGATGGATCGATTGAAGAGGAACTTGCCATAGACTGGATGACACTTCCACCTGCACCAGACAGCGTGATGGAGCTTGCTAACTGCACTGGAAGCTGCAAGAAGACACGATTGCAGCGACGAAACTACATGCACTTGCCAACAGAATAACATTCCGTGCACAGATTTGTGCAAGTGCGGCAGAACGACTGCTCAAACATAACTGGCATGTTGACTTTGATGATAAAGACTCCAGATCTGAAGCTGAGGAAGACTCTGATGCTGAAGAGGATGAAATAACTGCACTATTTGTATGATGTTTTGGACAAGGTTCAAGATGACCAAGCCGAGAGACAAATTGTGGCCTATCTAAGTCTTTTAAAAACATTTTTACTACTTTTGGGGGTCTGAATTAATAAATATGCTGCCAAGACCAATGTGAACATGACATCATATAGTTTGTGTTATTTTTTACTGTGTAAATGGTTTTCAAATGTAACATACCCACCTGGTGTATACTGGTGTTTTGGGCAGCGGTTCTCTGGTAACGTACCACGATATAGCTTGTGAAAAAAAATAGGGATGTTTTGGGGGTCATTAAGCTTCATCCACACCCTTCTTGCCCAATCCCTAGGTTCAGGTCATGAAATCAAAAAAAATGATATCCACCCTATGGCCACGGTCTTAGAGGAGCATGGCTCTTGTCGCTGCCTGGACACGTGAAAGGAGAGTGGGGCGCATGTTGGGCCATCGCCCACAGGATGGCGTGGATTTTCACTGCTCGCTCGCCGCACCCGCCAGAGTACACCATGAGGAAGATGCACATACACTCCCTCAAAACCATGTCCAAGCCGAAGCCGCTTTCAGAAATGAAACGCAACGTTTGAGGTGCTGTTGCTGCTCTGCTGCTGCGCTGCTACCAAAGTAGCTATTGTCAAGGCACCAGGACCAGGGACCACTGTCATCAAAACTCCAGACGGAACGTGAGGACGCTGTTCGCGTCTGTTGTGGACGCCTTGGGACTGTTGATACACAAAAGGGCCACGCGAATGTGTCAGAATGCACATTCGAGATAGTCTGCCAGGTGCAGGTAGTGTTTGGACATGAGGCTGAGGGTCAGAATGAGTGACCATGATCTGAAGCACGTGGCAGTTCCTGCGGTGCCATGCCAGCTCCACAGACTCGCAGCACACGCTTACGACACTCCATCGCCCATTTTTCCAACTTACCCCCTCCCCTCCCTCAATACTTGGCCCGACATAAACCCACATTGGTTACGGGAGGTGAGAAAGGAGTGGCCCCACAATTACATTTTTCTTTCGCCTCGTTCTCTCTTCTTCAGATTGAATGATGGCCACATGCTTTTGTCTAAGTAAATCCAAGGGGAATACATGTCAGGGATAAGTTTCTGCTTCTTCTGTGCCTTTTGCTTGCGTATTAATACTTGCTTTAATGATTGCATGCTTGTTAAATAAACCCTTGGGTTTTTTCTTTCCTCTTCCAATCTGCCTTGTTTGTGTTCTTCCCTTCATTGGTCTGGCAAGGGGTTACGTAATAGATAGATGGGAAGATTCGCCCCTAATGCTCTGCAGCTTGGCCAACAATGCACCAACTGTCCCACTCGGCAGTATAAGTACTAGTGCATGCTGAGTGTGGACCACAAGTCTAGATTGTTGTGGTTGCTACACGAGTGACCAACGAGTAGGTAACAGCTGTGGACGCAAGAAACTGCTCGGTGCAACTTGCTTTGTCCAACATCGCGGTTGCTGAAAACCTGTCGGCCATGGAGTTATCCGATGCAATGTCGGCAAACAGCGGCCGGCGTCAAGAGGAATCAGTTGCTTTGCGCTCGTGGTAATCCAGAAAACCAAGCTTGTAACCAACATAGATACATATGTATCATATATACATATGCCATTTATATATAGTTACACATATATATATACTATTATTAGTATAGACATTACATATATAT
>CM068957.1:106972621-106995895 GCA_035128595.1 Eptatretus atami | reverse complement strand
ATATATATACATATGTATCTATGTTGGTTACAAGCTTGGGTTTCTGGGATTACCACGAGGCAAAGCACTGATTCCTCTTGAACGCCCGGCCCTGTTTGCCGACATGCATCGGATAACTCCATGGCCCGACAGGTTGTTCAGCAACCGCGGATGTTGGACAAAGCAGTTGCACCGAGCAGTTTCTTTGCGTCCACAGCTGTTACCTACTCGTTGGTACAACTACCTCAGCTGGGGTCCACACCCTCAGCATGCACCTGAGTACTTATTACTGCCGAGTGGGACAGTTGGTGCATTGTTGGCCAAGCTGCAGAGCCAATTAGGGGGCGAAATCTTCCCATCTATCTATTACGTACACCCCTTGCCAGACCAATGAAGGGAAGAACACAAACAAGGCAGATTTGGAAGAGGAAGAAAAAAACCCAAGGGTTTATTTAACAAGCAATGCAATCATTAAAGCAAGTATTTATACGCAAGCAAAAGGCACAGAAGAGCAGACTTATCCCTGACATGTATTCCCCTTGGATTTACTTAGACAAAACGCATGTGGCCATCATTCAATCTGAAGAAGAGAGAAGAACTGAGGCGAAAGAAACAATGTATTGTGGGGCCACTCCTTTCTCACCTCCCGTAACCATGTGGGTTTATGTCGGGCCAAGTATTGAGGGGAGGGGAGGGGGGGTTAAGTTGGGAAAAATGGGCGATGGAGTGTCGTAAGCGTGTGCTGCGAGTCTGTGGAGCTGCATGGCACCCCAGGAACTGCACCGTGCTCCTAGGTCATGGGTCACTCATTTCTGACCCTCACGCCTCATGTCCAAACACTACCTGCACCTGGCAGACTATCTCGAATGTGCATTCTGACACATTCGCGGTGCCCTTTGTGTATCAACAGGTCCCAAGGCGTCCACAACAGACGCGAACGCTCCTCACGTTCCGTCTCTGGAGTATTGATGAACAGTGGTCCCTGGTCCCTGGTGCCTTGACAATAGCTACTTTGGTAGCAGCAGCAGCAGCAGCAGCAGCAACAGCCACCTCAAACACGTTTGCGTTTCATTTCTGAAAGCGGCTTCGGCTGGACATGGTTTTGAGGGAGTCGTCATGTGAGCATCTTCCTCATTGGTGTACGTCTGGCGGGTGCGGCGAGCGAGCAGTGGAAAATCCCACGCCATCCTGTGGCGATGGCCACATGCGCCCCACTCCTCCTTTCACGTGTCCAAGGCAGCGACAAGAGCCATGCTCCCTCTAGACCGTGGGCCATAGGGTGGATATCTATTTGTTTTTTTGATTTCATGACCTGAACCAGGGATTGGGCAAGAAGGGTGGTGGCTGAAGCCTTATGACCCCAAAACATCCATTTTTTTTCACAAGCGATAATCGTGCGTACGTTACCGAGAAACCGCTGCTCCAAAACACCAGTTACACATCAGGTGTATGTTACATTTGAAAAAACCCATTTACACAGTAAAAAATAACACAAACATATGATGTCATGTCAACATTGGTCTTGGCAGCATATTTATAATTCAGACCCCAAAAGTAAGTAAAAATCTTTTTAAAGACTTGAGATAGCCACAATTTGTCTCTTCGGCTTGGTCATCTTGAACCTTGTCCAAAACATCATACAAATAGTGCAGTATTTCATCCTCTTCAGCATCAGAGTCTTCCTCAGCTTCAGATTGGAGTCTTTATCATCAAAGTCAACATGGCCAGTTATGTTTGAGCAGTCGTTCTGCCGCACTTGCACAAATCTGTGCACGGAATGTTATTCTGTTGGCAAGTGCAGTAGTTTCGTCGCTGCTCGTGCTTCTGGCAGCTTCCAGTGCAGTTAGCAAGCTCCATCACGCTGTCTGGTGCAGGTGGAAGTGTCATCCAGTCTATGGCAAGTTCCTCTTCAATCATCCATCCATAGCCATCAGGGTCGGGAATGTCAAGGATGGGCTGCAGGCTCCTCTTGTAAATTCCTGAAATATTGAAGTGATCAACAACATTAAGAATGGAGATCTGATGTTGTTTTGGAAATATGTATATCATTAACACTAATAACAGTACAATCATATTATTGGGAAATTCTGTGTGGAGAAAACATGCTAAATCCAAAAATCCTGCTCTGAGTGTGGAGCAAAAAATCTCTGGATATCTACATGTCATGTTATCTTAACCACTCAACTGTATAGATTGTTACTTCAAGTACTCTTTCAAATAGACCTGTTAATTTTGAACATTTACAAAGCATTGTTGTGACATTCTGTTTTCAATTCAATAAACTTTCCAAATAATCATCTTCATTGACACATGCTGCACCATATACTAGTACTCTTGTCCAAACATAAATTACAGGTGATGTTCAATATTCAAAGAAGCAACCAATTAACTTATCAGCTTGGTAATTGGCTCTCTTGATGTGCTGTCTCAGGGCATCTTGGTTGGGAGGCATTGTGATCTCAGACTTTCTAGCAAGACGAAACATGTTTTACTTGGCTTCATTCACAGTAGTGATATTGTGCTGTCCATATAACTTGCAGACAAATTAATTTCAGTTGGAGTGGCATCAATGACAGGGAGATACCCTATCACGCTCTTTGGTGGAACGTCAACACAAGACAGTAGTTGGTTGAATCCTGTCCAAGATGGCAGAGTCCCGTCAATGTTGTACTTGGTGATGTGGTATGCTAGGTCTATCGTCTTAGGGTGCTGGAGTAATGGCAAATACGCTGCTCGATCCAATGGAACGCTGGTTGCGAATGGAGCAGGTCCTTCTTTTTTTCCTCAATATGTGGCAAGGTTCACTGCAGGTGGCTGCATCGATCTCTGCCGTGTCCTCTTAACTGTAGTGACTGGTGCTGGTTGTACTACTTCATGGGATTGACTTGGTCGCTGTATTATAATCCCATTGGTATTGTGCGTTGTTCCGTGCCCAGACAATGTCTCCTCCCCGAAGTCATTATTGTCCCATACGAGTGTGACATGCTTGCCCGCCTGAATGATTGATGGAAGAGCATCCTCTCCATGATGTAGTTCTTGGTTAGCCAGTGCAGTGTCATGATTTAAGACGACAGGGTTTGAGACGCAGTAACCAAACCCGTTCAGTAGGCTGATTAATTGGGCTGAACCTGAGAGATGACGTACTGTCATTGCAAGTGACAAATGTTTGGGCATCTGTTTCCTTCCCTTTGATTGGAGGTATATGATGTCCTGTGCAATTGTGAGAATTCTTCTATGTATTGTAGATTCTATCTTTACAAACTCATCAGAATCAGGTTCGTCTGACACTCCCACCATCCATGCAATAAAGTTATAGAGACAGGCAGGTACAATTGCTTCTGCGGCATTTGTTGTCAGGTGCTCAGAGGTTGGGGGCCATGGCATATTTGGCTTGATCTCATCTATTGCATTTCTCAATTGTAGTGCAGTGAAGTAGTGTTCTCTAAGGTTATTCTCAGTATACCTAGGTTGCTTTGGTGGGGTTGGTTCAGAGTCGGATGTTTGTTCTGTCTCTGTTGTGTCATCACCTGAACCATGCATGGTTTCTTGCAACACTTTCTTATTCTTCAACCAGCACTTCAGTGGAGATGTCGTTAACATACACAAGGTCTCCTTGGCAGCGCATATACGGGGTTAGAAAGCATAGTTGTGGAAATGTTTTCATCAGTCTTGTCTTGAGAAAGCCACTTTTGTAGATTGATTCTATTCCGTGTGTTGCTTTGATTTGTTTCATGAACATGTCATTAAGTCGTTTCAGTCTGTAGATTCCTTGTTGTCTATTATAAGATCCTTGACTGTTGCACAAAATAATGTGTATGCTTCTGAGTAGTTGGAGTCTCCTTGTTGCTCTGCATTAGGTGTTGTTGCTGGCTTGCCTAAATACCGGGTATACTCCTTGTAGCGACCATGGTATGTTACCTCTATCGCAACACAATCGCGGTCTTGAATTTGAAGCAGCAGGTTTGTGTTGTTGTTGTCTTTAGCGGCTTGCTGCAGTCTTGGTGCCTCAATTGTTGAGCACCTAGTTAGAGGCTCTTTTCTTCGTCCCCTTTTGCCTGTATTGATTGTTCTCTCTTTCTGACAAAGGATGCATATATTAGGCAACACATATTGGACCTGGCTGAACATTTGGGCTTGCCTAAGCTAGAGCGTAGAGCACGTTTCTTGACTGGTTGTGGGCCTTCATGCATCTTGTCAATTGATGTCGTTGCATGTTGAAGCTGCAATAAGACACATAAAAGAAAACAATTAATTTTTGTGAGTTTATGATGCCAATTTTTTATTTAGAAATACAGTGCAATTTTATCAAATTGTGAAGTAAATTGCATCTACATGAAACTAAGCAAACAAGGGAACTTTCGAAATTCCAAGGAAAAAAATGAGAACTGCACTAACTTGAACTTTCATATACCGGTATTCAATTTTAAAATTTCTCCCCAAGTGTATTATTGGTGCAAAATTATTATTTTTTGTTAGACGTTTTAATTTGTTTTTAATGTTCATCCGGATTGCTAATAATATTTTGGATGAAGTTCATTAGGTCAAATCCAGTAATTTTTGTGTGAAAAGGTATTTACAAATTTAGGACGGTTCACTGTTAAAACGTATAAGCTAAGAGATTCATAAAACAGCGACACCAATTATAAATTGCTGGATTTGACCTAATGAACCTCATTACCAATCCAGATGAACATTACACAAAAAAAATTAGAAAAAATGAATGAAATGGATGTAATACTAGAGAATATCAGTACGTACATGTTAACACAAAAATGTCAGATTGCCAGTCAACATGGTAAACGCCCAAAATAATGTTCGGTTCCCCCTCAGATTTCCTTTTTTCTTTAATTTATTTGATCACCTCGGCCCTAGGCCATGCATAAATATTGGACAGTCCATTCAACATCTGTCAGGCTACGTACAAATACTGTACACAAAATAATTTGTACCTTCTAAATACAGGACCTACTTTAAGAAAATAAACAGACATTATAATTGTTGCGGTTTACTTGGTATTCCCCCCTAGTTCCAGTAACTGTAACTCAGCTGTATGCTGAGTTACAGGAAGTTTATTAATATCTGCTGCACAAATAAGAAATAGCACCAAACATGGGAGGTTTTTTGGGCTCCAATGCTTTAGCTGGGAAACAGTGAAGAGGGTTTAGCGCGGCGGTCGTGGATAATTATAATCCCACAGCACGTACTGATTCACACCTCATGATGTTTGAGATAAACATGACAGATCACCTCAATATTGCCTGGCAGACTTGGCAAAATTGTACTCAGAAAACAATCTAATTTTTCATCCCTTGAATTTGGTATGTTGAAATGCACTCTCTTGTGGTGCTTCTAGACTGTGTAGAGAAGATCTACAGCATCTTTCAGATGATTACACAAGAGGTATGTGTATTATTTTTGATGCTTGAACTCTTCACTTCTTAAATAAATGTACAGTGGATGTCTATGTACTGATAATGGAGGACTCGAGATCCATCAAGAAAATGTCAGTACAGTTAAAAATGTCTCGACCTCGAGTCATGGTTAGCAGGACTAGATCCTTCCCCCTTCCTCAGACTTCCTTTTAAAAATGTATTTGTTTCATACCTCCTTGCATAAAATATGGACAGTTCCTTCAAGTTCAAAATCGTTCAAGACTACACACAAAAATAATTTTACGTTAAATATACCTCACAAAAAAAATCAAACTAAGTTTTGAAGCATATGTCATGATTTATTATCAAGTTATTCAACCTACCAGTATTGGCTGCATTTTTTTCTTCTCTTTTCATGCTGCTTTGCACCCTGCTCACTCGTTTGTCGGTAAATCGTGAATAACACACGATGAAACGCTGCATCTTGCGGTATAGCTATAGCTAGTATTGTTACCGTACTGTTGCCATGTTCGTCCAATCCGTCAGCGTGTTCTTCACGAAATTTCTCGCAATTTCAGCTTGATCACCTTCTAAATTCTGCCACGAAAGAAAATTGCAAATATCGTGGCCATGTTTGTCAGTAAAAGGTATTAAACTTGATCTTTTGGCCGGATAAATGCACATATAACAGCGTTTCTCGCTCCAACACTCTCGGCGTCGCTGCTACTGGAGGCCGCCATATTGTTTACTCGCAACCAGACAACGTTCGTAGCGCGATCCTCATTGGTCAATACACGATCGAGAATGCGTTCGAGGCTAAACAGAGATTTTGGAAATAAAATTCTAAATTTCAACATTATATTACAGGCTAACGGACAAGAATCTCACTTGTGAAAAGTCATGAACATTATTTCATATTTTTTTCCATATTATCATACCAATTTGACGCCCACCCGATTTTCAGGTCACGAAATGAAATGAAAAATCGGAACACCTGGCCGTTTACTCCTTCGCATGCAAACTTTCCATTGTACAATGTGTACTATCTTGTGTATGTGAGATGCATTGTACTTTACTGCATGTGGGTAAAAGCATTCTATTTTTTTTTTTGCACTTGAGAAGAATGTCTTCCATGACTAATTTGGAAGTGCAAGGAAGGAAGGAAGAATGGAGGGGGGGGTAATCCAATCATCTCTAATGTTGAGGACAAATGAACAGTCGGTTAATAAAGTGAATAATCGGATGAACTAATGGTTAATTGGGACTAATAAAAGAATGAGTGGATTTGAGCGGTGAAGGATGAGAATATACCTGAGGGGTTAACAAATTGAGGTTTGGTGAAGCGGATTATTGTGGATTGAGGAGAGCAGAGGGGGATTTTAGAACATACCTATGGTGGATTGAATATAAAGATTTACAGTAGTGGTGGGGGACATCACACCAGAAATACACAAACTCACCACGCATTTTCCCCTCCTAAACACTTAGACAAGGGCATAGAATATACCGACCCCATAATTAATGAAATAACTCATTCTCGGGCTCCTCCCTCTTTATGAATGTTCTCCCCATGGTACATTTCCAAAACCATCACAATATATATTTTTTATTTTCTCATTCGTCCATTTTGAAGTATGGTACTGAAAATGTAATTGCTAAGAAAACAAATTTGTCCTCATTTGTAGTATTGCCTTAAAAAAAAAATTTGTAGAGCCTTAGTTATTTTATAACTTGGTTTACGGATCCGCCAATGGAATATTTGCCGAAATGAAATATAAATATAAAACACATTTTTAGCGTTTATATTTATACATTTTCCGCCGAAGGTGCAAAAGTTTCAAAACCCGAAATATAAACGTCGGCATTTATTTTAAAAATATAATTTCGTCTTGCGCCAAAATGCCGAGTCACCTTTAAACGAGCTGCGCAGTAGAGCTGTGCAGTCGTCTTCGATCATGGAGTCTGAGCAGTGGCCAGCGTGGTTCAGATTGACTGTTGTTTCTGGGGCGAAAGTGATTGTTTGTTGTTGTTGTTTTTAAAAAAAAAAATTTTTGTATACCTTGTCAAGGCTCGTGAGAGAGCTAACACACAACGCACATCATGGGGACATGAGACAAGAGAGGAGGGAGTGGGAAGGACAAACAGTGGGGAACAGAGACATTTGGAGATCTGTTGAGAGAGGGATGGGACGGGGAACATGGGGAATAGAAGATGGACATTACAGGGATTTCAGGAAGGAAAGCAGGGAATTTAAGGAGGTGGGCTTGGTGGATTATCGGGGAAGAAAAGATCGAGGATTTGGATGGGATGTATAGAGGTGGTGGTGAACAGCTGTTTGAAGGCCTGGAGGGAAGAATGGGAATGAATAGAGTGAGGGAGTATTCCAAAGGCGGAAAAAAGAGGAATGAAAGTGAAGGTGAGCAGTGATTCGTGATTTTGTAGTTTTACCAGGAGGGTGTTGTGTGCGGACCTTGAGCACCCTGCGGAAATGTGGTGGGGACAAATCGCAGAGAGAGCTGGGGGGCGAGGCTGGAGAGAGATGGTAGAAGACAGAAGACAACCAACCAACCTGCGGTGAATGAGTGAGAGGCCCAAAGACTCAGCCTCATTGCGGGAGATGCCAATGATCCGAAATGCCTTGGTTTCTACAGCGTGAAGCCGAGAAAGGTGGGAGGCAGGAGCACCAGCCCAGAGTGGAGGCAGTACTCCATCAGGCTGCGACAAAAGGTTTGTAAGTGGTCAGGAGCTCAGGTGGGCCGAGGAAGGACTTTGCACGACGGAGATCCCAATCGCGACTGGCTTTGGAGGCGAGGTTTGAAATGTCGTTTTCCCAGGAAAGGTCATGGCAGATATGAGACCCAGAAGCTTGAAAGAAAGGACTTCTTCCAGAGGATTGTTGAGAAAGTGGATGGGGGGATTTTCTAAACGGTCCTTTCGAGAGACATAGTGAGAGTGTGAGATTTGTCCGGATTGAAAGACATGTTCCACGTGTTGGACCAGTTTGTGATTTTATCCAGATCTGCAGTGAGCGAAGAAGCTGCTGCTTGCCTGTCTGAGGATGACCGATGTACGGCAGAGGTGGATTCATCAGCAAACAGATATAGAGGATTTTCCAGAGTCGGAGAGATCATTGATGAAAACCAGAAAAAGAACAGGGCCCAGACGCTACCTTGAGGAACTCCAGCCTGGACAGGAAGAGGGGATGAAAGAACTCCATTTAGGCCACACGGTGATTGCGACAGGAGAGGAAGTCTGCGAGCCATGAGTTGTTAAGTATGTCAGCAGTATAAATTCGAGTGACTGAATTGGTGATTTAATCACGCAACATCTTGACGACGAATATTCTGGCCGAACTATTGCATCAATTCAGTGCAGCAGCAGGGATGATTCGCAGGCTACTCTCGATCGTGCCGATTTTGTTTCCATCGAAAGTTGTACACTGCTGTTCATATTGAAAGATTTCGGTGCCAAGTACGTCAAAGTTTCCCTGCGAGATGCTGATATTCAGCCTTCAACGGACCAGAAATCAGCCTTTGATGTGCTCATGGGGATGGGGAGACGGTACGATCAGTGCCCACTGAAAACTAAGCTGGTTATGGCTCTGATTGACCGTTTTGAGCGTTTGACTCCGAGTAACACCTTTTTTTATCATATCCAGCACTGTGCACTGGTGTGCACGCACACATCTACGACTTGGACAGTAATTTTCTCAGCATTGTTTCCATTTGTTTGATGATCCAACAGGTTCCTATAAGAAAAACATGCCAGACTATATTGTAAAACAAGTTTTAATCCTTCTTTATTGTTTTTCACATCAGATGATAGTGAACATGGGCATCCTGCATTTGAATGGTTTCCATCTTCAATGTTTTCTTAGATCCTCCTGGTCTGGGATTTATATTTATCCCCCCCCCCACTCCCCTTGTCTTTCCATGGAACATCCGAAAAAAATCATAAAATATAATTTCTAAAAATAGAATTATATTATATTTATATTCGACCTACCGACCCTACATTTTAGCTGAAGAACTGCGTAAACCAAGTTATAAAATAACTAAGGCCTAAGGTTGATTATATATCTCTGTTGTAATAAGGTGGTGTTTTCCTTTGATTGCAAATATTAAATATTGTTGTGCTTTTTCGGCACACGCTTCTGGATAACTCCGAGAGGACGGCGTGTCAGCAAAAGGCCACGATCGCCAGTTGCCGCAGAACTTCCACGGGATCCCACACCCAGTGTTGATGCCATGCGTAAAGCCCGAGTGCGAGCGGTTACCATGCCGGCAGCTACGTGAGAGGCCTTAGTCAGTTGGTCGAGCGGAACCAATACCATCACGGCATGTGAGATTGAACTTTGATAAATCTGAGCTGGCTTCGTGCCTCAGCAGTCTTGTGCCACCATCAGAATGGATAAAAGTCAGGACATGGTTTCTTAAAGAAATTACCTTTACTGGAAGTAACAAAAATGCAAGTATTTACAATAGCAGGCCAAACAGCTAGTCACAGGCAGAGAAAGCAATGAAATAGCATATGTGTACAGCCATTACAATACGTATACATTCCCTCTTATCCCCTACACGCCAGACCTGCCTTCGGAACCTTATCAATGACACCACTCTATAGTACGTGCCAGTATACCAGAATCGTGCATCTGATGTGGAAGGGAGAGATGGATGATTGGCAAAGTGTGATGGGCTGAATGATTGGAGTTGAAGAAGAGTTTAGATATAAATAGATGGGTGCAGATTGGACCCCATGCACACCCCGAACACTTGACGACTCTGGCCCCCACATCCTAATTGAAGCTGAGACCCTCCAAGCTCGCTCCCCTCTTGTACCTCAAACAGCCGCTACACTGGTGTTTCCCCATGATGTCACGACGTCACACGCAGCATGTATCTAAGGAGTCCTGACGGAGCACCTGTGCGTCGTATATGGGGCAGATGGTCCAGCGACAGAGCAATCGAACATGGGAACATGAACGTGACGGTGTGCAAGGGCGGAAGGTGAAGAGATAAGGAAGAAGCGAAAGGATGGAGATGGAAAACGCAGGAAAGAATGAACGCCGAAGATTAATTGTGTTGCGTGAAATGAAAGCGAAGGAGAGTGAAATAAATAATGCAAGGCGAAAGAAATGACAGAGGGAAGGGAGAGGGGCGAGAGGAGACTCGTGAATAATAGTTGATCGAGCCCCAAACAGTCTGTAATCCTCTCAAGCGGCAAAGCTTCGAATCTCTCAGCCCTTCTCCCTGACACCCTTCTTCCCCACACCTTTCTCTTGGAGTCCCCAAGAGGCTTTACAGGCAGCCTTTTTATAGATCTCTGAATTCCCTCACGCTTCGCTTCACCTCCTTCTCTCAACCTCAACAATGGGTGGAGCTGCCTTCACACTGGATATTGGTGCGATCTTTTGATCGGCACTCGCGAACTGTGTCGAAACCACCCTCGGGGGAACTCGTGAAGAGAATCTGCTCACAAGCAACGGTTTTGGTGCAAACTCTTGTTAGAAGCACTCATGAAGCAGTTTAAATTGGTTTTGGGGGCTGCATGGATAATACGTTTGTGGGTGAGGAAAATTTGGAGCAGATGGTCTGCAGAAAGGAATGTGGAATGACGAAAAATTATATTTGGGGTTTCTCACTTCACAATCACAACACACATCTATCAACATGGACTTTAGACAATTAAACTAAGCTATATAACTGAAATAACTGCTTTAACTTGGTGAGGATCTCCTTGAGACCCCTCAAAACCACAACACTTTTTGTCAAGAGTTCAGCTAACGGTTTTCTTGTGACCGGCATCTTTGTTCCTTCATGTGTGGCCTGCAGCACAATGTGTGACAAACCTGATCCGTTATTGAGGGGGAGAACAGCCAGTTCTGCAACTGCACTTCAGCCCTCCAACAGCAGACGGAGCTCCACTGTTTTATCTGTAAGTCATCTTCTGTCACATGTACTTCTCTAAATAGAGTAGGGGTACTACACTTCTTACTCTTGCCGGAGGAGAGGGAATTGCATTTGGATCTGTGTTTCTGTCTGTCCTTACAAGGTGTGAGTATGTCCAGTAATTACACATTGGAACTTATTAATTGTGTAAAACACAAATGCCACACAAACCAAGTTCTGGTTGGGGTCTGCAAACTGCAACTGCAAACTCTTTCTCGTTGGTTAGTTTTTTTTTTCTCTCCATAATGATTTTAACTTCCTCTTTGTGGGATCTCTTGACTCTCATGCATCTCCAATCAGCTGTTTCAAGCACATCCTTTTCCATGTTGTACATGTATGTCAAACTTAAATGGTGATCCAAGGTTCATCGTCAAGCCTGAGCATAAATTGCATTCTGAACAAGGATGTCAAATGCATATCAATGTACTTTTGCATAAATAAATAGGCAAATGATATATAGGTGTTTATATTGTTGTGAGCTGGGGGTCTGGTGGCGAGAACGACCGCTAAGTGGGGAAGGTTCGGCGTCTCCCACCAGACTCCCCGGAATTGTAGACCGTCGCTCGGATAACTCCGAAGGCTGGCGGGTCGCGTAACCGACCGTGGAATGCCAATATCTCGATCGTGTGGCATAGGGTTATTTGTCGAGAGCCAAAGTACCAAAGAATCCACGCAATCTCGTCGACCGGGGATCCACGCCCTCGGAACGCCTGGTCAAGCCAGATTTACTCTACCGGCAGCGGTAAGTTTACACTACTGACTACCGCTTTGCCACCTACCTTTCCGGCTCGTCGCAGTTGAGCGGCGCCTGCCCAGGACGTCCCGGTTATGTTAGACCGATTAATGGGGATGAAACCCTGCTTATACTCAGACCCGAACCATGCTGGACCAATCAAAAAGAGGACGGAAACGGACTGGGAATATTTCTACAATTGTTTTATTTACAGTAAAATAAAGAGAAAAGCCAGACTTGACGTGAATATGCAATCAGGGAAATATTTACAATCGGCAAAAACACTTACTCAGTTCTACTTTCAAGACTGGCCCACACACAGACACACACACAAAAAGAAAAGAAACCCAGAGTTCTTTATTGGACCCTCCAGCCGATGAGAGAGAGAGAGACGAGCTGGTGGTCAGAGTCCGGATGGGTACCTGGCCGTCGGAGAAAGGGGGTACTCCATGCTGCGGCACCTGCCAATGGTCGTCGGCCTGGTCCCAGTCGCATATGGGGGACTCGTGGTTCATGGCGGAGCTCTGGTGGTGAATAGTCGGGGTCCACGGAGGGAGGTCGGGGTCGCTCTGCCCTTCCTTGTGGAGGGCCAGCAGAGACGCGTTCGCCGCCTCGATAACCCTCTGCTCAACCCTCGTGATAGCAAAAACCAACTAAGAACTCGTAACAGCCCCTCGGAACCACTGCTCGTAACCACTCAAGAACTCCAGCGCAACCCAAAAAAACACGACACCCTCGCAACCCCACCTGTTCATTTTTAATAGATCCCCCTCGATAGGGGAGGGGCCTTGGTGAAGCCGACGTCACTGTTCGCCCCGATTGGATGGAGCTTCCATGGTCCGCCCTTTCTGGGCAGGGTTTCGATCATACCGGAAAAAACCCTTAACTCTACTGAGACTCGCTAAAAGGACCCACTGCCAGATTGAATTGGGACACTGGAGGAAGCGGCAAGAACGGCTGCAAGACCCTGCCTTGGCAAGTCGGAATGTTTGTAGACAGCGGGTGGGTGTAGTGGGTCGTGATGGGGGAATGGAATGGTTGTTGGTTGTTCGTGGATGTTAAAGATTTAATAACCTAACTAAAAAGAAGTCGCAACACATGTTTTTGATTCTCCCATTAGACAAAAAGAACGGAATCTGACTACACATGTACTTAATGCCGGATAACTGACTTTTGGGACCTGTATGTTGAATGCAAATGGTTTCCAGATCCGTAACAATATGTACAATACATCGATTATGTATGTTTATATGTACGATACAGTACAATGCAAATGTTTGGGTTATTTTCATTTTTGTGCTGCTAATCCCCATTGAAGTATGCAATATAGTCCATGGGCCCAGGCCAGAAATTCCACTTGTCGGTACCATCTAAGGAAACCAATCCTAGTTATGATTTTTGAATTGGTGTATATACCGTCGTGCCCCCAGAATCCGACGCCCCATTGTTTGAACAAATTGGAATCCGAAAATTTTTTCGAGAAAATTTTGCCCTAAAAACCGAACACATTTTCGAAAACCGAACACAACGTGGCGTTGATGTTTGTTCACGTGTCTCCCCACCTGTTCGACGCGCATCTTCGCGCTTTGTTCATTCAGTTCGTCGGTGGAAGTACTCGTGAAAGCATCTCTCGTGTGTCGATCGCTACTTTACCTCGTGTTTTCACCTTGATTTGTGCATTTTTTTTTTCAATTATCACCCTTGTGCATTCACCATGGCACCCAAGAAGAGAGTGAAGCAAATAGGAATAAGAGGAAGTCCGTGAGAACGACAATTGAGTTGAAGAAAGAACTTATCGCTAAGCATGAGAACAGTACGCGTGTGTCTGATCTGCTGCCATGTTCGAGCTGCGAAATGACCGTGTGTAGGATTCTGAAAAATAAAGAAGCGATAAAAGCGCGAAAACCCGTCGTGAAGCGAACTCATTCAATGAACCCTCTGATGAATCGGCTTTAACGAACTCAACGTTTTTTTCGCGAGAGCATGGTAGTGACGTCATGCTGCGTCACCCAATTGCTTCACCTCTTGATCTCTCCCGTGGAACTGTGCGGTGAAAACGGCACGTTTGTGTCTCCACAGAGTGTACTGGGATATAAAACACCATTTGGTGCTTCATGGTTAATTACATACCTCCACCAGGCTGAACAGTTTACGTTTTGGATCCCAATGGCCACTGATAGGCCGGAGCTGCATCCAGACCTGATAGAGAGAGCGACAACGCTCCTGCTCATCCCCCAGGTTTGGAATGAGATTCATGACCCAGAAAAGGTCATTTACTCATCTTATTTTACCTTAAACATGGGTAATTTCAGTTGAAAAGTGGGTTTTCTTGGGGTCCAGGAACGGATTAATTCACTTTCCATTATTTCTTATTGGGAAAATAGTTTTGGAATCCGAACTTTTTGGAATCCAAACAGCCTCTTGGAACGAATTAAATTCGGATTCTGGGGGCACCACTGTATATAGATCATATTTTGATGTGATAACCATTGCAGACTGGCAGCTTATAGTCCATGGGACTGTATCACAACCGGAGAACACGTGCAGTCCAACCAGGGCATCACAGACACTGTCTCCCATCGATCTAGCAAGCTGTTCAATGTCTAGGAACCGTGTGGCGGGTTTGCGTACCACACTTCTGATACACGGGGCATGGGATGTCCTTATTGAAGGCAAGACACAGCACGAGGACATCTGTTCTTCGGCAGTGATCACCACAGCCTTGTACCCACCCTCTGCTGCATGCAGAGCATGCAGAAGCATTTGGGTGTCTGCTTCCTCCTGCGTGGACTTCAGCTCTGCCACTTCCTCCCAGTGGTCTTGGTGAGCTTGTAGCAGACCTCCTTGCAGGTTACATAGAGCAACTTTTCCTTCAGTTTCTCCTGCTTTTTGGTTCTTTCCACTCCTCTACCAGGAACTTGATTAGACTTGCCTTGTTGGAAGAGCTGCAGAGCAGTTTCCTCCACTGCTGAATGTTGTGGCTCGGTGCGATGCTCCTGAACTGGATTGCTGTGCTTGCACCTCTGTTGCATCTCTCTGCGTCTTTGATGGACGTCTCTCGGTAAACATCGAAGACAACATCAATGCGTTTACTCTGGGCTCCATCATGAAGAGCCGTTGACAGTATCGCTTCAGCCAGCTGTGAAAACGTCTTGTCATTCCCTTTCATCTTCTGTACCAGGCTCATGCCATCAATGACAGTTGCTGATGGCTCTGCAATAACTTCAGTGGGAGAAACACTCTTTTCCAGCTCTCTGGCAAGGGTTGCTTTGTTCGTCTTCCACAGAGATCCATTGCCATTAGCAATTGACCATGGCAAGGGCCCAGGGGGTGCGCCAAGACATCTCTCATGTGCAGATCTCGACTCTGAGCAGCGAGGATCATGTGCCCAAACAGGTTCCTGTCAGCTTGAGAACAATTTCTTTAGCCTGCGCTTTGCTGGTTGGTTTCTTCCGGATGTGGGTGAATGTTTTCAAGTTCCTTTTTGTCATCTTGTCATTGAACTGTGCATTTGGTGGATTTGTCTCCAGGCGTTTCTTCTTGAAATCCTGGTATGCCTCTCCTCCTACCGTGCGAGCCGCGAGGAGGTCATTGGCAACATCAGGAGGAGCAACAGTAGCGGTCGACAAGCTGACAAACTGTGCTTGATCAGGACTCGGTGGATCCAGCCAGCTGTTCTCCATGAGATCCACCAAGGATTGATGTCAGCCTCATCCCTCCGGATCCTAGGTAACTGCAGATCTGGATGGTTCAGCTGGGAGTGACTTCGACCTTCCATATCCCTCAGGTGCCCAAGGTACATACTGCGGTAATCTGACGTCAGATAGTATCGGGTCACAGCTCCTGGATCAGGCTGAATCCTTTCGTTCCTCCAGGTGTCTGTGTGTCTTGTTTGACAGTCTCCTCGATCGTCTGATCCATGGGAATCCGTCCGAATGGGTTCGTGGTGCCGATCTGAACCGAGATGTGCCTCAAGATGGGAAGTATGCTTGTTGTAAGTGTGCAGATAACAAATCTGGATATCCTGAGCTGTTATTGAATGATATTACCTTCATGGGATGTGTCAATAGTCCATTGTGTGATTTTCCCCAAAACGTCAATATCTCAGAATGGTAAAATGGTAAAAATGCAAAATACATACACTAAGCTGCTCTTCTGGAACGGTTATCACATATTGAACTAGAGGGGGAGCACTCGGTAGAGTGCAAAACCTCCGCCGCCAATACTGCTCGGTCACTCAAGTGAACCTGAATATCCTATTCATTCAATTTGACGTCAACAATGCTCACAGAGTTATAGTTTGCAACTTTCCCTTTTACTTTTAACTTTTACATACTCAATTCATTCGTCATAACTAGATTCCTTGAGACAGAAATTGATTTTACGTGGGTATATCCACCTGAAGTTCCAAAATCAGCCGCAATTATAATTTTGGCATGTTTTTTGTTGGAAATCACTTATAACATGTAGAAATGCAAAAAAAAAATCGAAATTTTGTTGAAAAAAAGTTGCAAAATTTCTGTTTTTTTTCTCTAACAATTTTTTTTGGGGGGGGGGGGGGGGTTGGAAATCACTTAAAACGTGTAGAAATGCAAAAAAAAAAAAATTCAAAGATTTTTTCAAAATGGCCGCCATAGCGGCCATATTGGATTTTGGACCATGTCCAAAATCTAATGGCATGATCCTTGACCATACCTAATCCCCCCACCAAGTTTTGTCGAAATCCGTCGGAGTTTTTCCGTAATACTGTTCACAAACAACAAACAACAAACAGAAAGGGGTGAAAACAGTAACCTCCGATCTTCGATGGCGGAGGTTAATAATGATATAGTCCCTACGCATACTAGTAGCCCTAAAGTTTGGTTTCCTCAGATGGTACCGATATATGCCTGGGCCCATGGACTAATATAGGTAGATGAATCAAATTTCTGTTCTTCTTTCGTGTGGTCCGATCATCAGTCATTCAGGATGTAAACCCAGCAGATCTCAACCATTTTCGGGTCTATTGATCAAGCTGTGCAAGTGCATTCCAACCTCCGACCAACTGGTGGATGGGACATTCTTCCACCAAGTGTTCTGCAGTCTGGCGCTCTCCACAATCACAGCTTGCTGTGTCAGCCAGGTTCCAGATATACATGCAAGCCTTAAAAGCATCCACTGCCTGTACACAGTCTGTTCAGGTGGCACCACTCCTTTCTTGGAAGTCTGCAGCCAGCTGGAGAGGTGGAAATGTGTGGCAAATGCTGTAGTCTGCCTTCAAATCGCCTCCTTTTCCACTCTGAGAAGAGCCACTGTTGCCTGCTCTGAGTTGTCTTCCTCGATGTAAGACTGGGCTGCCCTGCTTAAAGGTTTCCGACTCCGAGTCGTTGAGTTTGCAGTGGTTCATGCATCTTGGTGAAGAGGGGATGAACTTCAGAATCAAAAGCTTCAAGTGCAGCATGTCTAGTTGCTGCTTCTTGCCTTTGGTGGTGAGGTGGGATGCCAGCGAGCTGGGGTCGGTGTTTGTCTGAGGCAGCCAATGATGACTCTTAGGCCAGAATTGAGCTGGACATCCATTTTCCTTGTGTGCACGCTTCTGCCCAGTACTTAGGTACTCTGCAGCAACACAGTACTCTTCTGGAGCATGCACCGATGCCAGTGTGGTCGAGCATAGGGTTATGAAATATGCCCCCCAGTTATGACCTACAAGTTTCCTTAACAGATTGAGCCTTGCTGCCGTTTTTTCCAGCCACATCCTCAGCATGCTTGCAGAAAGTAAGGGCCCTGTCCAACTTAATACCAAGGTAGGTTGGTGTGTTGGTAAAAGGAATTAGAATACCATTCAGTCAAACTTGTAGTTGTCTATTGGTATCCTTATTGCTCAAGTGAAAAGCTCAGCAGGTAGTCTTCTGCACATTAGGATGGAATCGCCATTGATGGTAAAAGTTGTGCGTTGTGTAAATATCGCATGACAAGGCCTGCCTTGTGCCCTGAAAAGTGTCACAGGTCTTTAGGATGGCCAATGGCTAAGTCATCTGCATATAGGCCATTTTCATACCAGAAGTGTGTGGCAAGTCAGCTGGCTGTATAGAGGTTGAAAAGTGCCGGAGCAAGAACAGACTCTTGCGGTACACCATTCTTAAGAGTCCTGGTCTAGTTGGGTAGTCTGTTTATCAGCACCTGAAAATTGGTTGGATTTTATCTCAATGATTATTTGTTCCATACATCTGTCTCGAAGAGCATTATATAGCTTGAGAAGCAGGCTGCGGTGCCATATCATGTAATAGGCAAATGCAAGATTAATCATGAGTACACCACATTTCTTGTTGGCTTCAAAAGCATCCTCAGCAAGTTCTGTGATAACCAGCACTTGACCTTCTGTGCTCCTGTGTTTCCTAAAACCTGCTTGTTCATGAGGGAGTACTTGCTCAAGCAGTGGCTCTATCATGTTCAGGATGTCTCTCTTTCTGTCTGTGTGTCTCTCTTTCTGTCTGTGTGTCTCTCTTTCTGTCTGTGTGTTCTCTCTTTCTGTCTGTGTGGCTCTCTTTCTGTCGTTGTGTCTCTCTTTCTGTCTGTGTGTCTTCTCTTTCTGTCTGTGTGGTCTCTTTCTGTCTGTGTGTCTCTCTTTCTGTCTTGTTGTGTCTCTCTCCTTCTTTGTCTGTGTGTCTCTTCTTTCGTTCTGTGTGTCTCTCTCTTTCTGTCTGTTGTGTCTCTCTCTTTCTGTCTGTGGTCTCTCTCTGTTCTGTCTGTGTGTCCTTCTCTCTCTTTCTGTCTGTGTGTCTCTCTCTTTCTGTCTTGTGGCTTCTCTTTTCTGTCTGTTGTTGTCTCTCCTTCTGTCTGTGTGCTCTCTTTTCTGTCTGTGTCTCTCTCTTTCTGTCTGTGTGTCTTCTTTCTCTCTCTTTCTGTCTGTGTGTCTCTCTCTCTCTCTCTCTTTCTGTCTGTGTGTCTCTCTCTCTCTCTCTCTGTCTGTGTTCTCTCTCTCTCTTCTTTCTGTCTGTGTGTCTCTTCTGTCTTGTTTGTCTCTCTCTCTCTCTCTTTCTGTCTGTTGGTCTCTCTCTCTCTCTCTCTTTCTGTCGTGTGTCTCTCCTCTCCTCTTTCTGTCTGTGTGTCTCTCTCTCTCTCTCTCTTTCTGTCTGTTGTTGTCTCTCTCTCCTCTTTCTGTCTGTGTGTCTCTCTCTCTTCTCTTCTTCTGTTCTTCTCTTCTCTTCTTCTGGTGTCTCTCTCTTCTTCTGTCTGGGGTTCTCTCTCTCTCTCTTTTGTCGTGTGTCTCTCTCTCTTTTCTTGTCTGGGTCTCTCTCTCTCTCTCTTTCTGTCTGTCTGTGTCTCTCTCTCTCTTCTGTCCTGTCTGTGTGTTCTCTCTCTCTCTCTCTTTCTGTCGTGTGTGTCTCTCTCTCTCTCTTTCTGTCGTTCTGTGTTCTCTCTCTCTCTTTCTGTCTGTGTCTCTCTCTCTCTTCTTTGCTGTCTCTTGTCTCTCTCCTCTCTCTCCTTCGTCTCTTTCTGCTGTGTCTCTCTCTCTCTCTTTCTGTCTGTGTGTCTCTCTCTCTCTCTTCTGTCTGTGGTGTCTCTCTCTCTCTCTTCTTGTCTTTGTGTCTCTCTCTCTCTTCTTTCTGTCTGTGTGTCTCTCTTCCTCTTTCTGTCTGTTGTCTCTCTCTCTCTCTCTCTTTCTGTCTGGTCTCTCTCTCCTCTCTCTTTCTGTCTGTGTGTCTCTCTCTCTCTCTCTTTCTGTCTGTGTCTTCTCTCTCTCTCTCTCTCTCTCTCTCTCTCCTCTCTCCTCTCTCTCTCTCTCTCTCTCTCTCTCTCTCTCTCTCTCTCTCTCTCTTCTGTCTGTGTCTTCTCTCTCTCTCTCTTTTTCTGTGTGTCTCTCTCTCTCCTCTCTCTCTCTCTCTCTCTTCTCTCTCTCTCTCTCTCTCTCTCTCTCTCTCTCTCTTCTGTCTGTGTCTCTCTCTCTCTCTCTTTCTGTCTGTCTCTCTCTCTCTTCTCTCTCTCTCTCTCTCTCTCTCTCTCTCTCTCTCTCTCCTCTCTCTCTCTCTCTCTCTCTCTCTCTCTCTCTTCTTCGTGTCTTCTCTTCTCTCTCTCTCTCTGTCTGTGTCTCCTCTCTCTCTCTTCTCTGTCGTGCTCTCTCTCTCTCTCTCTTTCTGTCTGTGTCTCTCTCTCTCTCCTCTCTTCTGTCTTTGTCTCTCTCTCTCTCTCTCTCTCTCTCTCTCTCTCTCTTTCTGTCTGTGTCTCTCTCTCTCTCTCTTCTGTCTGTGTCTCTCTCTCTCTCCTCTTTCTGTCTGTGCCTCTCTCTCTCTTCTCTCTCTCTCTCTCTCTCTCTCTCTCTCTCTCTCTCTCTCTCTCTCTCTCTCTCTCCTCTCTCTCTCTCTCTCTCTCTCTCTCTCTGTGTCTCGTCTCTCCTCTCTCTCTTCTGTCTGTTCTCTCTCTCTCTCTTTCTGTCCGTCTCTCCGTCTCTTTTCTGCTGGTCTCTCTCTCTTCTGTCCGTCTCTCTTCCGTCTCTCTTTCTGTCCGTCTCTCCGTCTCTTCTTCTGTCCGTCCTCCGTCTCTCTTTCTGTCCGTCTCTCCTCTCTCTTCTGTCCGTCTCTCCGTCTCTCTTTCTGTCCGTCTCTCTCCGTCTCTGCTTCGGTCCGTCTCTCCGTCCGTCCGTCCGTCTCTCCGCCGTCCGTCCGTCTCTCGTCCGTCCGTCGTCCGTCTCTCCGTCCGTCTCTCCGTCCGTCCGTCTCCCCATCCCTTTTGAATAAATCGTGTTCTGTTTCACTATTGAAGTGTGGGTTGGTGTGCAGTCTAATTGGGAACATGCAACCACAATGCAAGTAAAGTGCAACTGTTTTGAAATTGGCGCCAAAACCTCGCGAGAAGAGTACAACCGTCGTGGTTAGTTGAGGGTTTTTACTCGGCCCATCTTTTCAAATCTTCCCTCTCCCTTGAAGCAATCCCTTGGACTCTACTGTCAGACTACTTGCACTGTACCGCATGTCCAGGTGAAAATTGTAAGTCTGCCCATCCTCACAATTGGGAGGGACTGGGTTATTTTGTGCCCATGACTTGACCCTGGGTACCTCTGAGAACATATGAAAAGTTTGGAATTTGGGCGGGTCGTTTTTGATTATTTAATTATATCTCGCACACACACGCACACTTGCCTTGTTTCTTCGATTTAAACTGTTGCCCCTCTCACACCTTCATCTCCACGGACCTCATGATTGTATCGGATATCAATCAATTGACCTGCCATGTGTAGCAGTGATTTTGATATGAATAGTTGTAATTTTGTGTGAAGAAAATGATTTCTTCCTTATGTTTTCAATTCCTATACCCTGTCTGTCCCTGGTAAAAATTGCTTTTATTGTACAAATTGTGTACAAAATACATCGCATGAAATATCTTGATATCCACCTGTTCAAGTAATGCAACTTTGTCCAGTTTTCTATTTCTTCTCACCACTTCACCGATAGTCCTCAAACTCCGGAAGCATAATTATGTGTCTTGCAATTCTTTTTCATCATTTAAATTTGCTTCCCATGCCTCCTTTTATTCTGTTCGGCCGAGTCAACAGTGGACTTTTCTCAAAGCGTTTGCCATGCTGAATGACGCCGTGGCATTCTGATGGATTTTGCTTCGCCCAACCATCATGTGACCATTGCCACTCTCGTCGTCTCCATTTATTTTGTTGTTAACCGGATTGCAGCTGTTATTCCAAGGCCTTCCTATTACGCCGAATGCCATTCCATCCTATCACACGTCCTTGTCGGGTATATCTACAAGTTAAGTAAGTGTCTGCAAAAAAGTGGAATTTACGTATTTAACTTTGCATAAAACTTCACTTGGAGCTGCTAATTTCAAGGATATAAAAATAATTGTTTAGAAAGCTCGTTTAAAGCCCAAACACTTCACAGATTCCACTATTTTCTAAGATTGCTTTTGACTTGCTTGTAAACAAGAAGTTCCTCCTTTTCTTGCATAATATTACTTTTATCTTTCCTTGTCAGCGTGACCGTTCACCATGTGATAGGCCAGCTTCCAATCATGTCTGCAGCTTCTGCCATGTTCGGGAAGATGCAGAGGAGCTGGGTCCTTTGTTAGTGTCCTCAACATACAAACTCGCAGCTCACTACAAATGCATGGTGTGTACTCCTGATACATGAATCCAAATACGAGTCTAACTTTGTTTGATTCTGAAGTATCATGTTCATATTCTTCATTCATGTAATCGGGCAATTCTACGACGTTACGGAGTGACACTTTGAGTCATTTTTGTGAACTTTGATGCTCGAGCACACGATAAAGCCACTAGTACCTACTCTCTATATCATATATGCAAAGGAAAGGTTGCACTTTACAGAGATATAATGTAGTTCCTGTAAGTTGGACCATTGTCAAGTAATTAACATTCAAAACTGTTACGGAGTGACACTGTCTTTTGTCATTTATTAAACAACAACATTTATTGAAAACTCTGCTCTCACAATAGTTATAAAATTGGTATTGAAATACTAGGAAGATACACTAATAGTTGTACCTTCAGTACAGGGGTTTCAAAATTCCAGCATGACCTAATTACTCTGAAATAATTACAATATTCCCGTTACGAGTGACGAGTCAATTTTGAGATTTCTCCCAAAGCAACAAACCATTTCTAGATTACGCCAGACTTTCAATCTGAACCCAGCTGACTTGTGCTGGTGTTGTACTTGAACGTTCAACATCTAACACATTAAAATAATAAAAATTAAAAATCTGACTGAGAAAATATACAATAAACATATACAAAAGTCAAGAAATAGACAAGAAATTGAGAAACATTTACGAGTGGATGACCAGAAACAAAACAAAGTTTGGAATTAATCAGTTGCCACATCACAAAATTTCACATGACTGTCCTGCAAAAGGTTCCGTTTCCCAAAGGACATTCAGCAAAGACATAATGATTGCGGATGTCGCAGGAGATGGCTGAAGAAGGAATCTGACGACTTGGTTGAATCAATCCAGGATTTATCTTCCACCTCTGGGAATGTATATGCCAAGTCAGATAGGCCCACTTTTCGCAAAAATGATACTTCCAAACAACCATCATCTACTATCTGAGTCACCTGGCCAAAAACAACTTCTAGATTTTTGTGTGAGAGGCAGTGGCTGCACAGTCACAAAGTCCCAGGTGCCACTTGGGGTTGACTGTCTGACCTGGGGCGCTCAGCAGGTGCTGGACGAGCAGTGGTTTGACATTCCAAGGAGGAGACATGGCACTCGGGGTGAAGACTCACCAATTCAA
>CM068957.1:106947073-106972611 GCA_035128595.1 Eptatretus atami | reverse complement strand
TGTTGAGTACATAGAAGTGCTCACAACATATTTCCTCACAGGTTTCACACAGTGTGCTTGGTGTGTTTTCGGAAGCGACGCCACTAACTGCCAGCGCTCGTCCATTTGCGACTGGCACTTCTGAATGTCTCCTGCTGCCATGAATAAAACTTCCATCTTTTTTCACTGTGCCGCTGCTACGCGGAAGAAGGATTCTGCATCAGATACAGGATCCCCAGCCAGATTTGCCAACCAACTCTCCTCTTTACCTCACCTCCTATCCATCACAGCGCCTTAACGTGAGATGTGGCAAAGAAATTCCAGGATAATTGAATCTTGAACAATTCTTGAAGGAATGTTGGATTGGAAAACAATTTCTGTTTAAATTGACTGGCTGCCCCATCTGAAAAAAAGTCATTCGCCCTAATCCTGGGGTGGCGTGATATCAGGGTGGTGATGATATTGGACAGGAAGGTATGAACAGCATATTTGCCATGCTGGAGGTCATCGCTAACAATACGAAAGACTCGGTAACATTAACATCAATCCAGGCGCACACTTTGAATAGAGTGACTTGGACGTGGCTCCAATGAGCACTCTGGATTTCATTCTGTCTATCGCAGCATCAGTTCTCCACAAAATCGACCTGAGACACAACGCGATCACCATCAACTGCCTTCCTTCTATCTCAAAAGTAGCTCTGCTTCCTCTGATGAATGAGTGCAATCTGAAGTATGAAGTGTTTGCATATCTCATGCAGGGCATCCTGCACAGTCCATCTTTAGCTACTTTTGTGGCCCGCTGCTCATTGTCTCCCACTGAAACCATTTCAGCGGCAGGTAAGCTTTTCGTCGTCGACAGAATACACTGTGGAAACTTGGTGGCATTCTGACATTTTCCTGTCCTGCAGTTGTCCGAATCCTGATCACATACAATGCTTCCAAGGAATTCACGAAAGTTGGTCGAAAGTCCAGGTACATGAGAGACAATGTTCCTCTCAATAAGAGGCGCACGTTTTTGTGATATCTGCAGAGGCAGACATTGTGCGGAAACTTTGAATTGAGGCATACATTGGCTGGACAAAGTGCTGCGAATTTGGAGTAGCCGATCTTGATGTTTGTATATTTCTCACAAAAAAACTATCCCTCTCGTATTGTCATCATTAGGAAACTCTTTTGAACCTTGTCCTTCCGTTTCCCAGTCTTAATGTTCACAAAGTCCTTCTTCCCTGGGGACATCCATGAAATATTGGGCTGCTCATAAAATTTCTTAACAGCATCACTAACATCAGTAGGAACTTTGTGCTCAGGAGCATACTTGCTTTCCGTGTCAACTTCATGTCGGGTAGGTTCGTTTCCAACAGCAAGCCGTCTGATAACAGCTTTGCGTTTCCTCGGTGATTTCAGGAGGGCCTCTCGAGCTCGTTCAACAACCTTGCCTATGCTGGAGCTGTTCTTGTAGGCAGGAGACCGAGAAGTTGGAATAGGACTCAGTGTTTTTGCCCTTCGCCCGACATCTCCGCTGACGCGCACGTTCACTTTCCCTTGCCTTGGCAACATTAGCAGCACGTGCCTCTCTCTTGCGTTTCGCATCCAGCTCCCTGCATTTTTCTTTGTGCCTGTCTCGAAAACGCTTTTGTCGCTCGGCAGCAGTCAATGGAATGTTTCTGTAATATGAATGCATCGAAAAATTATCCATATGAATTGCACCATACCCTTCTATGAATCATCAAAAAGATCATGAAATGTTTTAGGCCACAAAAACTGACAGTAGAAGTTGTAAGCGGCTTCACTCGGCTTGTCCACTGCAAAGTTGGCAGTCCGCGGTGGCGCGGTGATTTGTCTAGTTTTCCTCTTACGACACGTATCCGCAGGTGACAACAGAGGTGTAGTTTGTAATCACTGATTGCTGGATGTAAACCGATTTCAAAACCACTCAAAATGACTACGCGTAAACTTGAAACTTGTCATACGGAAGTAAAATCTGGCACACAATGAATTCTGGGACAGCTACTCTGCCGCCACCTTTTTCAGGCTGAGTTAACAATTGTTTGACAGAATGAGTCACTCCGTAACGTTACAGAGTGACAAGTTTTCTTTTTAATTTATTTTTTGTACATTAAAAAAAAAATTATACTGTGTAATGATTGGGTGGTATAAGTTCTTGATGACCCTGGATTTATTTGGTTTTTCATCCACCAGTTAAATAGAAAAGTAAACAAATGTAAAATTTTCGTTATGGAGTGACGCGTCACGGAGTGACATCAAACTCCTAATTTGAGTGTTAATTCGGCATAGAAGGACAGCTCATATTATTTTCAATTGGTTTTGAAATAATCTTCATGCAGGTAGCTTCTGATGGATAGCATTTGTTGACTTCATACCAATGAATTGAGAGACTAATGAATTAATAGTTCTTTGCATTATCGAGGGCCAATTATACTGCGCTTTTCAGTAGAATGACTTCATTAGTTGCAACGAGTGATGTAAGCCAACAGAGCAACCTAACTCGGTGATCTTGATATCTGAAAGTACATGTTTTCAGCTTTCATTTGGTACATAACATGAACCTTTTCAGTCAAATTTAAAATTTGACCTCTGTGGACCGTTTCTCGTGGAATTGCCCAATACAGTACAAACTGAAAAAGGATGTCTGTAGTATTGCTACTAAGTGTTTTGACTCAGGGGAAAAGAGACTGGAGCTGTAAAAAGTTTGGGCAAATATGTGCAATGGGGTGTTCACCATTTTGTCTTTGCTATCATCTTTTCAGCTTTTTTCATCTGGAGTGTATCAGTCACCTCGTCACAAAGTTAATTCCATGGAGTTTGGAGATTTTGATTGCAAGACCGTTCTTGCTGAAATAAAACGGGGAAAAAGAATGGTACGTACACATGATTCAAACCAGCAGTTTGTGGAGAGATTGTTCAACTGAATGTGGGATGTATTGAAAAACACTTTTTAAAAACAAAACGCCAATTAAGATCAAGAGATTCAATTTGCAGACTCTTCAGATGAACAACTGGTAGACCTAATGGGACTGCTATAGAGTGTGTCGGACTGTGGTCATGTCATACAGTTCCATTGCCCCCCATCCTCCTCCCACCTGCCTCGTCCGCACCATTCCATCCCCCCCCGCCTCGCCTGCCATTCCACCCCCCCGCCTCGCCTGCCATTCCACCCCCCCCGTCGCCTGCCATTCCACCCCCCGCCTCGCCTGCCATTCCACCCCCCCGCCTCGCCTGCCATTCCACCCCCCCCCCGCCTCGCCTGCCATTCCAACACCCCAACAACCACCGCCTCGCCTGCCATCCCAACACCCACCGCCTCACCTGCCATCCCAACACCTTCACGCCTCACCTGCCATCCCAACATATGCCTCAGTACCGGCGAGTCTTGCAGTTCACGCAGGCAGATTGGCAAGGACTGCAAGGACCCACCTCACTTCAGATTGATCTATAATTATCTGCTGCCCCTTGATGTTAACTTAGCCTTTGAATTCTTCCACAGAAACCTGCTCTCTTATGCACAGATGCGTCCCATCTCGTCTTCAGTTATCCTACCCTACCTCCCACCAATGGTATACCCACTGATGCAGTTACTCTGAAACAACTTGCCTTCTCTTCCTGAAAGGCAAACCCCATCAAAGCCAATCTTCCACAAAACCTGCAACAAGTGTGTCCACTCTCAAGAGCCAGAAAACAACATATGAACAACCTGAAGAATGATCTTTCAAACTTGTCTCCCTTCTCTAAAATTCATGGTGGTACCTTGTTAGGTCAATCTCTGGAGTATACTCCGACTCCATCCCTTCCCTCACTCCGAGAAAATCCAAATGCCTCAATTCTGTGAGTGCTTCCAAATCTTTTCCCCAACCTCTCACTTCCTGTACCTGGACTCCACAATCGCACCACACTGCTCCTTGACTCTTACATGAGAAGGTGGATACTTTTCTGGCAATCCTCGACTCCAAGTCTGATTCTGCATCTGGACCGAATGGCTGCAGCGCACAGGTCTAAAAACCTGCTCTGCTGCTCTTTGACATCTTTTTGCTCTTTTCCCCAATCATTTTCCCTCAGTCATCTTCTTTCTTGGAAGTCGGTCAACATCACTGCATTACATTAAAAAGTTGCAAAAATTAATATCCTTCACAAGCGACCGATCAGTTTGCTTCCAGTCATCATCAGCAATGTCATGAAATCAACAATTGCACTCGTCATCAAGTCCTTCCTCTTCTCAGATCATCAGTTTGGACTCTACCTTGGACATGCTGCCTCTGCTCTCCCAAAAATGGATGGAGGACGTCTGGCTCAGAGATGCCCAGGCAAAAATGGTATCGTTGGAACTATGGTATATGAGAGTTGTACTCGCATACCACAGTTGGTAACAGGTCCAACTACAGGATTCTGCAGTGAATTACTATAGGAAAGGAATGTCTGAGTGAGATCAGTCTATCTCTCTCGAATCTAGACATATCTCGAGCATTCGATACAGTCTGGCATGCCTCTTTGCTCTCTAAACTCTCTACCTATGGCATCCAAGGTCAACTCCACACATGGCTAACTGATTTGCTCTACTCCTAGCCAACCTCTGGCTCTTAATGGAATCCTTTCATCTCCTTTCCGTCAAGGCTGTAGTGCCCCAAGACTGTTCTTGACCCAGTCCAAATCCAAATTTTTAGTGACGATCGCTCTTACTCTCTTGAAAGTCCTCTTTATCTGTTTGCTCATTACTACACGCTCTGTTGTACAGAGGTGGATTAAGATTTGTTGGGGCCCTGGGCACAAAAAATATTTTGGTCCAAAACACCTCAATAAAAAGAGGACTATTATTTTTGCCCAAAAAGAACGCCAAAAAAACAGATTTATTTTCGCACTCGCTCAGCCTATGTTGCTTTCGATGAGACTGCAAAAAAAAAACTTTTCCCCCCCCCTTAATAATGCCATGTTACCAAACGGTGTTGCATTACCAATCAGCTAGCTCGCGCTTGCCAAGCCAGCTGTTCCTTATCAGTTTTGTTGGAATGCTTACTTGAGCCACCTGGTGAGTGCTCTACAAGCTGATTGGTAATGGAATACACCCCAGTACTTGCAGGGGTGTGTTGAGTTACCAAGTTTTTATTTTGTTATTTTTTTTCTACACATAGACGAAGCTTGTGGAAGAGCTAAAAGGTTTAGCGCTTGTGGAGCGCTCGCCAAGTGGCTGAAGCAATCTAGTAAGCAGTCCATCAAAACCGTTAACGAGGAACGGCGGCTTGGCAAGCGATAGCAAGCTAATTGGTAATGGGACCCACCTCAGCACATGTGTGAAAACGAACACCCTTTTCTGACTCTGCCATTTGTAAAACGAAAAAAAAAGCTAATTTTGGGTAATTTTCACTCTTTTCGCCATTGTTAAGCTGTTTTCGGTTGCTGGGGTCATTTCATTTCATCCTCGGGACAGGTGCTCTGATTTGAAAAACTGTAACATTCTGCCATGCGCATGGGTTAGTCAATTTATTAATGAGGGGTTGTTTTGTGATCATATAATAAGTTGTGTATATTTGCTCACACTCACCAGCTCTCTCCGAAAGGACTGTCTGGCAAGCCTTCCTTTCTACTTTCTTAACAATCCTCTTGAGGAAGTTGTCATTCAAACTCCTGGGTCTCACTATCAGCCATGATCTTTTCTTGGGCAAACCATGTTTCAAAGCCAGCCACCGAATGAGCATCCTTTGTTGTACGAAGTCCTTCCTTGGCACACCTGAACTATCCACGTACAAAGCCTTCATCCGCAGCTTGATGGAGTACTGCTCTTCCCTCTCGTCAGGCTTCCCTACCTTGTATCTTGCTCAGCTTGATGCCATGTAAACTAAGGCCTTCAAGATCATTGGAATCTCAAGCACTGAAGTTGAGTCTATGGGTCTATCACTTCACCATCGCAGACAGGTTGGTGGTCTCTTTCTGTCATCTACTGCCTCCTTTCCTGGTCTTGCACCCTCTGCTCTTTCCGTGCCTTCTCCCCCCTCCCCCAGGTTTCTGAAGGCTCAAATAATCCACCATCAACCCCCTTCTGTGAAGCTACCGAAATCCAGGATCACTGCTCATCACCACTCATTTGTTCCTCTCCCCCCCCCCCACTCTCACCCCCCCCACCTCCCACCTGTGGAATCTGCTTCCACATTCACTTCCATCTCATTCCTCCTTCCAGGTCTTCAAGACAGCTGTTCACCACCATCTCAGATCATCCCCAATCCTATATCTTGATCTTTTCTACCCTCGTTACCCCACCCAGATCCCTCCTTCCAATTTTCCCATTTTCCCTCTTGGAGTTTCCGTCTGTGTCCATCTTGTCCACTTCATGCATGCGTGTTTTGCATCCTGTTTTTTTTCTGTTATGTCCTTTCCGTTCACTGTACTAGCGTTTCGATGAGCCGAGATTACAGTGCTTACAAAGTCTACACCCCTTTCAAAAATTTCAACTTTTGTTGCTTTATCGTCTGAAATTATATTGCATTAAATCAGACTTTTCACCTTTATTTACACATCGTAACCCAGACTTCCAAGTGAAAAACAAATTCTACAAATTTCAGAAAATTGATTAAAAATAGAAAACGAGAATATCTTGTTGGATCAGTGTCTACCACCCCCCCCCCCCCCTTATAAACAGCAATTGTAAATTGACTCAGGTGTAACCAATCACCTTCAAAATCACACACCAAGTTAAATGGCCACCGCCTGTGTTAAATTGTAATGATTCTGATCATGTGCCCTTCTAGTTTCGGAATAAAATCAGCTAATCCTGTAGGTTTCCTCTGCTGGGTAGTGCATTTCCCAGCAAAGACTCAACCATGAAAACCAAGGAGCTTTAAAAGACTTCCAAGATAAAGTTGTGGAAAGGCACAGATATTCTTATATCGGCACAGATAGATACACTTATCCAACCAAGATATTCTTGTTTTGTATTTTTAATCAATTTTATGAAATTTGTTTTTCACTTGGAAGTTGTGGGTTACGATGTTTAAATCCGTGGGAAAAATCCGATTTAATGCAATTTAATTCCAGGCTATAAAGCAACAAAAGGTGAAAATTCTGAAAGGGGTGTGGACTTTATATCGGCATTGTATGTATAAAACAAACCGTCTGTAACACAGAGTATGGTACATCCGTCAGTCAATGTACATTGAGAACTCCTCCCAATCTGTTCTCAATAACTTTCTCAAATATCTTCTTTGCCTGCCCTAACAGTTCCACTGCTTTGAATGACAAATTAATGAAGTAGTGGGTCACTTTTCATCTTAAAGCTGCAATTGTACTGTCCAACCAATTGTCTGCAATATTTCCATTCCTTCATATCATTATACACAACTATCATCCACTTCACTTCCAACTCTCCTGCTGTGTCCACCATCTCAACGACAACATCAGTTGGTCCTGCTGCTTTACATTTCTTTAATTCTTAATAGCTGACCTAATTTCTTCCTCTTATATTTCCTCCTCTGCTCCTTCTACTTTCCTGCTTTCCACCTCATCACATTTTATTCCCTTCATTCAGCAACTTTTGGAATTGGTCTTTCCATTCTTTTTCAATTTGCTCTTTTCTAACTACAACTTTTCCATCCTTTTCTCTTCAAACGGTCTATTCCTAAAGCACCTGGCCGGGTCTTGGGCCTCAACCTCGTGGGCCGATCGCAGAGCGCCATGACCGGTTAAGCTGTATTATTGGTTGTGCACGAGAGGTGGATGGTGATGTAAAAGTGTTATTGAAAATGCCATTTTTCTTGACTGGATAATCCAAACTGCTGTATTTCATTGTATCATGTAATAAAAAAGATGTAGAACATGCTTTCCTTTTTACCTTGATATGGCCTTGATATGATATACCTTGATAATGAGTATCTTTTCAATTTCATTTCAACAGAAATGCTCTTACTGCACCAAGTCTGGTGGTACCGTTGGCTGCGAGTTTCGCAAATGCACCAAGACTTATCATTATGCTTGTGCACGCAAGGCTCGGGCAATGCTGATCGAAAACGACAGCAATGGAATTTACAAGTATGGTCATATCGCAACCTGTTTTTCAACCATTTGTAATTTTGTGCATCATTTTTCACAAGTGAACATTTTGATTAATATCATTTTCTTTTTTTGACCTTGAAATGTCTCAACTCATCTGAATTGCAATAATTATATGTAAGCAGTCTGAAGTTTAAATTTACGTCAGAGCCACAATACGTTGTTACCTCCGCCATCGAAGGTGAACGGAAGTTCTGTTTTGATCACCAGCTCTGCATGTTTGGCTGTCTCTGTGAGCAGGATATCTCAAAAAGTAATGAACGGATTCAAATGAAATTTGGTGGACAGGTTGAGTGTGTGACAAGGACGATTAGATTAAATTTTGGTGAAGATCTGGATCTGGATACAAGAATTTATTTATTGTTTTAAAATCGATGTGTGTGCTGTCCCTGGGATGGACGGCACACACATTGATGAAAATTTGGTGGACAGATTGGGTGTCGTTGGCAACTATTGTGCAGATGGTTATGACAAAAAAAATCCATATATAGCAAGATATCCTAAAAAGTTTGGATGGATTGTGACTAAACTAAGTGGACAGGTTTGGTCGGTGACAAGAACAAGCCAATTCGATTCTGGTTCAGGTTTGGATCTTGATCTGGCCTATCCGTGGGATATAAAACATAAACTGTTCATCCTGGCAGAGGTATGTGCTCCACCGAGTGCTGTTCTAGTTTAGCATATGATGCATGTACAAGCTCTTCAATAACTTCAATAGCTTTAAGCTGGCCTCATGATGGAGCAATTTGGCCGTTTGACTTTCAGCCAATTCTTCTGTGTCGCAAAAAGATTATGCAATTACACTTCTTTTGCATGATCAGTTTGTTGTGAACCGGGTTGGTTTGGTTGGTTTATTGGTTGTGCTGCCTTGTTCCTGCTGTTTTATTTATTATTGTTCTTTTTATTTTTCTCCCTGTTCGTCAATTTACAAAAGCTTAAATCGGCACGGCAATGCTTGGAACATGTTTGCATCGCCTTCTGGTGCAACCTATTTCGTCACCAAATTGCTTTGATATATAGGTCTCATTCATACTCTCTCTTCTTGTGCTTTCCCTACTTCTGCACCAGGCTGTATTGCCAAAACCACAGTGGCAAATATGGATTTTCGGAATTTCGAGGGAAAGGAAATGATGGCCAGGGTGATGGGCAGAGCTCTCCAAAGAGAAACGAGTACCAGCCAGGAGCGTCTAACAGTGGGGACGCTAGGAAGGAAAGCAACCAGAATGGAAACGAACCCCAGCCAGGAGGTGCCAGTTTGTTTTATCAACACTTATTTTATTCCTGAAAAATATTGGAAGTATTTATTTTCAAAGATATTGAGGCTTGAATGAAGTATTTATTTATTTCATGTAGCAAGTGATGGACTATCATTCAAGAGAATGACTACTGTATCCGAAGATTATGACAGCACGTCGTCCAATGACAGCGTAAGTCGTAACTTTAAATTTCTTGGTTTCATGTGTTCAACGCGAGTTACCTTTGAACCTTGTTTATTCTCTGTTCACTTTGGTTTGCCATGGTGAAAGTAGCTGGTTGGCTTTCTATTGACATGCATCCATTTGATTTTGCCCATGCTAAGATCACATCCACCATGTTGTGAAAATATTTTTTCTTTGCACCGTTAATTTATAAAAATTTCTAAAAACGTTTTTTCACTTTGTTATTGTGGGGTATTTTGTGTAGATAGATCGGCGACAAATTTAAATTTTATCCATTTTACATTCAGGCTGTAACGCAACAAAACATGGCGTCCGTGGGATGTGATTACTTTCTGAAGGCACTGTTTTGTGTGACTTGTATGACGTTGAATGCACACAGCGGAAGTTTATTATTCTTTGACTCCTTATTTATTTTATTTTATTTTTTCTTCATTGGTCATTTACCAATGAGATGGTCGTGTTTCTTTCGAAGAATGACCAGATAAATTGCATGTTGTCTGAGTGGGAATATATGGTGACAGCCTTGTTGGCAAATAAAAAATGAATATACAGCTAATTCTTTTTGTGACGCTTCCAATTTTGTTGCAGCTACATTCCTCCTCCCACTGCCCACCACCCTCTCCTCCCTTTCAACATATCTCGTCAGCTGAGAAATGATGCGTCTTCCGAGTTTGATGGATTTAAATTTGATTCAATTCTATTAATTTGTTAAACGACATTTTCATTTGCATGTTCATGGTATATTGTTCCTCGGTGCACTTGGAAACCTGCATTGTGAAGCAAAGAGTGTACGAGTGGAGAGACTCTACTCCAAGGGAGGTACTTTAACCTCACCGGAAACTTTGCCATTATGGACCTTGATTTTATGTGCTTTTGTCTGTCTGTCTTTTTTTTCTGCAGATGCCAAGTATTTTGGAAATCCTTGAGCATGTCCAAGGTGAGTAGTACCTTCATGTGCTGTTGCTTCTACTTGTGCGTTGTGTATCTCACACTTTCACTGTTGTCAGCTGTTGATGGAGTTTAAGCATTCTGAGCAGTATATTGTCTGGCCGTTAGGTTAATCCCCACGACCCAATCGTGTTGGATGGCTGATTATCGCCGAGCGGTTTTCCTTAGCAGGCGGACACTTGATACTCAGAGATTGTAGCGCACGCGGGAGGGGCAGGCCATACTGTCAGTGATGGTTGGAAGCACGGATGGATGCACAGCACAAGGGGTTTATACTCGAACCCCACGACAAATACACGGACAAAGCAAATTAAAATAAACACGGGGATTTAATGACAATATAAATATTTACAAGGGTAATTCAAAAAGTAATAATAATACTTGAAGTAAATTAAGGTCTGAAGTCGAGGCACCCTGACGCATCGACTTCAATACAGACAAGGAGAAAACGAAACAAAAGAAAATCCTTCCTTTATTCTGGCACTTTGCTTGGTCCAGAGATGGTCTTTATTGAACTTTGGGTTTGAAATTATTTGTCCTGCATGGGGAGACACACCCAAAAATGGTGCTGAGCCCCTCTCCATGCGAGAAAACATAAGTGAGGTAATTTGTGAGGCAGTATTCAGCACCAGGGCTCACCAACCGCTGTGCGGCTTCCTCGTTGATCGCGCTTGCCGATGCCGTGGCACGAGACAGAATAGTGCCGCTCCCCTCGGTGAGATACACGAGGTTTTGAGGTCCACCTCATATGACCCAACCAAGAGTCAATGACCGACCAGTGTCTTGCTCAGGCACGTGAGCCAATTCGCCTCAGCACGAATACGAGAATCATGCCGTTTTCTTCATGCGTTGAAGGAAAGCCGGCCGTAATGCCCTGTTCTTACACGCCATCCCCTAGCTCCGTCATCTCTCTGATCACGTTCCTCACACCCCAAACTGAACCAACCAAACCATCTGCTCTTCCTCTATCCTTCTGACGTCACCCCCTCGTGTGTTCGCTCCCGATCTCTTTTCGATGACGTCGTGCCTAACAATCATCCACCTCCGGGTGTGGTTTGCTGGCATGAAACCTGGGAAGGCGGGGCTTCTCTCCTGCTTGGACATGCAGCTGCCTGTTGTTATGCTTGTGGTTGTTATAAAAACGGACTTCTTTCATGGCTGGCTTGTAAATACATAAATGTAGTAAAGGTCACAGGGGCAATTACGTACTGGGGGAAATTGGTCTTAATCCCTACCTAATTAACACTGCACCACTCCCCCGTGTGGTGACAAGTAGCACTTGCGCTCAGTTTCCCTACTTGGTTTACATCGAGATGTCTGCTTCATGTCCACAGACCAAACAACTTTATATAATCCTAACTTTCCGATGAAATTCTTCCATCTACCCCCACAACCGTAACAATATGTTTTGGTGTGGATGGACGAGCATTATTCCGCCATCGGTTTGGGTGGACTTGCTGTCATAATTTTTTTTCAGGCTGCATCGTGATTAAATGAGTGAACTTCTTTGCTGTACTCTTCATCTTTGTGTTGAAGAAATGCTTTTCCTTTCATTTTTATGGTTAACCCACCTCTGCATTAATAGCTGCCTCATGTGAGATGTCACCTTTAAAAAAGTGACTGCAACAAGAAAATTGTGAAAAGAGGGAAAAATAATTTTCTTTTAATTCTTTTATTTAATTTATTTTTTGCAGCTTCTCGTAGCAAATGTTCTGATGTGGACAACTCCTTGCTGAAATCCGATGATGTTTGTGTGCCTAAAGACAGCCTGCAACCCAGTCGCCAAACTTTGCTGTCTCCATTGTCAACAGTGAGTGACCATGTCAAACAAAAATGGGGAAAGTTTTGATTACATGCTTTATAGAAGTGTTAATCTCTAATGCTATTATTTGTATCACATTGCAGTATTTAGCAAGTTGAGGATTTTGTTTGGGTCGCACGAATATTGTGAAATAATACTTTGGAAAGGGTAGGATGTTTCTTTGGTAGGATTATTGCCTCTGTTTATTATCACTACTTGCAAATACAACCCTTCGCTTCGTTGACGCGATTAAGGAGGGGGGGGGAGTAAGTAGGGATGGTGTGGGAGAGGGGAGGAAAGAGGGGGAGGGTGGAAAGGGAAGGCAGTGTGAGGGGAGGGTTGGTCTGGACATGACCACCATCTGGACATGTCTGGAGATCACCACTGTTTGAACGACTGGTGTACAAAGGGGGAGGGGGGTAGGAGAAAATGGGGGAGAGAAAGGGGTGGAGTAAGGAGGGGAGGAGGGGTGGTGGAGTGAGGAGGGGCAAAAAAGCAGTGAACAATGTGTAAATATAACTTGTAACAATTGAAAATGAATTCCTTTTTATCCCCCGCCGCGTGGCGGAAGGGGGATATTGTTGTCACCCGGGTCGTCCTTCCGGCTGGCTGGGCGTCAACATTTATAGCTGTGAGTGCGATAACTCATAAACTGTTCGCCATATAGATTTGAAATTTGGGTCACACATGTACCACCTGAAAAGGAAGAACCCTATTGATACTGGGGCGGCCATCTTGAAAAAAATGTTTCAATGGCGGGGGATTCCCCATCTCTGATGGGTATATTTAATAAGTGTTACCATGATTGGGGTTGGATGCAGTACTTATTGCTTGTGCCAGGCTTATTCAGGTGTGGTAGGCTGTACAGTTGAGGTTGAAGGCTCAGAAGAGGAAATGGAGGCTGATTCACTTGTTTTGTTTTTTTTTGAAGAACTTCATAGTGGAGACTTGAGTGGCTGCCTTCATTTTCTGTTCGTAGCCCTCCTTGTAATATTTCAGGATATTCTCCATCTCCCTCTGCGCCTTGGAACTTCTCATGCAGTTGGGATTGTGCTCATCATGAGCGACTCGCTCAGGGTGACAGGGCATGGCAAAAACGTCTGCAATGATTGAACGATTCCGGTAGCCGGCAGAACCTACACCCGCGAAGGTGCAATGGGTTACAATCGGGTCTGTGGTCAATGTGTGCCCTATGGCTCACAAAGCTGTTGGTAGCCTGTCCCCTGCCATGCACAACTCGCTTTGGCAAAACAAACTTGACCACACTCATCCACTCCAAGGGCCACACACTCTGCTGGAGCTGGATCTCTGGTTCACCTCTCAAGTCGTCGTCCACTTCCTTCTATTATCATGATGCAAGGTGAACCCAAAACCAGGTGACAGTCTGAATTCCAAGACTGACCAAAGCTTGACCATTGGCTCTGAGCAATGTGTTCCATAACAAATCTTTCACCCAGTCCGTTTCTCTCCAATGTATGAGTGTAGCTGTCATGTCACTTGAACATTGCAGCCTCAACAAAAGTCATTCTCAAAGATCTGCTGACAATCCATCATGGTGCCAAGATGCCACTGACGCGCTCAGCTGTCTGCATACATATCCTTTCCCCCAGTACCGACAATACTTATTTCATTCAAGTTGCCTTTTACACAGAACACCTTAGCATTTACAATTATGTTGGATTCACTAATCCCTAACAATGACTACAAATAAAAGTGTAAAAATATTAAAACAGAAAAATCGTATTACATTCAAACGTTGTTATAGCTGGATAGGAATTCCCACATTTTGCATCATTATTAAAACGAAGTGTACACCTCTGCCACTCAAGTAATATTTTTGCCCTACAAACATTGTGTTGTGTGGAAAGGGGAGAGATCCATAGCTAGGCTGTGGTAAGCATAGTATGGTCCGTGTGTTTTGAATAGGTGAGATCCCCAAGTAACGGGGATGTGTTAGAATAAGTTGTTTGTTACACGTGACGTTGAGACAGCGTATGTAAATTATAGACAGGTTCGAGATTAATTACGTATATGTAAAAACCTCGTGTAGGCGGGGCTAGATGAGGACTTCCCATCGCAGAGGTTCACTTGTGTGAAAGGCCAATTACGATCTATCTGGCCAGTGTGTGCCAGCCATGGTTGTGCAATGGGATGTAGAGCCTGAAAGAAAAGATGTAGTGAGATTTTTATTGGGGCCCCCTAGGGGGTGGGACACCAGGAGGAAGAAGAGAACTCTGCTCTGACTGCAGAGTCCATGTGAGAAGACGAGTCGAGGCTTGTGAGGGCAAGAGTGTTGGTGAGTGCAAAAGAGTGGAACCCAGAGAACGTCTATGAGAGTCCTGCACGAGAGTCGAGACAAGTCACTAGGGGCCAGAGCATGAGAGTCGAGACAAGTCACTAGGGGCCAGAGCATGAGAGTCGAGACCAGGGAGTCACCATGACAGCACCAAGAGAGGCTCGTGTGGAAAGGAGGATGGAGACCTCTTGGAGGAGAAGCCTCGTGTGCAAGAAGGAAATAGGGAACCACGTGGTCTCATTGAAGCCCTGGCCTATGGCTATATGCTAAAAACTTTCCTTTTATCATCATACTTGAACTCATTATGCTAATTTTTGGAGAAATTTGCATCTGCAGGACAAAGGAAGACACTGCCACATTGTCGGGGAGTGTCAGAGGTGTATCCGTGGGAGTTGACCCATCCTCCAGTAAATCAGTCGGTGAAACAAAACATTTATTTTTCTGTCAAGACTTACACATTAGTCTCGCTTCACAAAATTTGTACTTTTAGCCTAATTGCACTCAGTGGCATGTGTGCTCTCCAGTTGCAAGATGCTTGTTTTTCCTGCCAAGGTTTGTGCTGGAGATCTTGTAGCATGAGAGTACTATCCCCAACTTTCCTGTGACAAATCACAACAATCAAACGGTAAGACAGACAACCACAGAGCAGTTCTGAAATCCAAGATGGTGACTGCAATAGGGTTGTTTTTATCGTTGCTCCTTCCATGAAAATCATCCCGAGTATTATCGTGTCATCTTTTTCGTTATTTATTTATTTATTTATTTTCCAAGCAATGTATACTTGTGTTTTAGCCAAATTTGAAATGCTTTCCTCCTGATATTTGTCCAAAATCTTCAGTTGAAGGTCTTGATGGCATCTGAAGACTATCCGATGTAGTGACTAATGAGGCTTATCGACAATCGTAACCTCCACGTTAGGAAATGTACAATGGAAAAAGTTTATATTCATTCCCAGACATATTGTAATACATTCGAAAGAGGGGGAACTGAACACTCTTCTTTCTTAGCATGATAAATAATATTCATCTGCTGTGCTGTCCTTCCTGTATCATGGCATTATTGCGCAATCTCTTCAACTTCCTCCATTTTGCATCTTGCCCCCTTCCCTCGTTCATCATTGCTCCTCTATCATTGCTTCTTCCCTGCAGCTTCATTTTAAAATGTGATTTATCTGTGTCATCCCCTTGTCTAAGCACCTGTTTCTTGTAAAGTGGGTGTTCAAACAGCCCAGGTCTCTCTCTCGGGTCTACAATGAAAATTGTATGAATGGTGTCGCACATCCAAGTATACCATGCTGTAGGACCGACACCTTTATACGTTTGGGAGATGATTGTCCACATTTTATTTATTTATTTATTGTTGAGTTGGCTGGCTCTGCATGTATGGATTGAAAATGAGATGTGTTCAAGCTGAAATGAAAACAAAAACCTTTATTTCATAAACTTGATGGATTATAATTCACTGAACAACAAAAATTTTTTACTGGAGATGTGTAAAGTGATTTAGACTAATTTTGGGTAACGCTGATTTCAAAATCATAACCGTTTTGCTGTATCACGTCAGGATTTTCAGTAACAGAAATATTCCATTGCCTAGAAGTCAGGATTTCAATGAAATTTACAAAAATTCATTTATTCATTTATTTCATCATGAATGCTTCAAAATTATAGAAATTACAGAAAAACTCCACTAGAATGTAATTAAAAAATGCTTTAGGCATTTGGCTTTGCGTTTGTGCTGCTCTGTGTCAGTTTCACGATGCAGGAACCAGCAGAAATCGCCCATCATGTTCGGGTTGTGCCGCCCTTGGTAACGCGTCTCCATGAGTGAAATCTCTTGGTGGAATCGCTCGCCGTGCTCGTCCGAGACTGCTCCCAAGTTGTCAGGGAAGAAGTTCAGGTGCTGGTGTAGGAAATGGATTTTCAGGGACATCCTGGAGCCAAGTTTCCTGAAGGACTCCAGCAGCTGCTGCACTATTTCTTCATAGTTGTCCGCGCGCTCGTTCCCCAAGAAGTTGTCCGTCACAGCTTTGAAGCTCCTCCACGCTGCCAGCTCTTTGGGGTTTAGAGTTGTCGGAAAAGTTTCGTCCTTCATAATCTGTCGGATTTGCGGTCCAACAAAGACACCAGCCTTGATCTTGGCCTCCGACAAGGTGTTGCCAAACTTTTCCTTGAGTGTATAAAACCCACGCCCATTCAGATCCATTGCCCGTACAAAACTTTTCATCAAGCCGAGCTTTATGTGGAGTGGTGGAAGGAAAACCTTGGTGGGTCGACAAGGGCGACATGCTTCACGTTGTGTCGACCAGGTACATGCTCTTTTCGCTCTTCCAATCTTTCTTCGTCCAGTGATTCTTGTCGTCTCTGCTATCCCAGAGACAAAGGAAGCACATGTATTTCGTGTAGCCTGCCTGCAGCCCTAACAACAGCGCCACCACTTTCAAGTCTCCGCAGATGTGCCAGTTGAAGTCATTGTACTTGATGGAATCAAGCAGCTGCCGCATAGTCTCATAGGTCTCTGTCATGCCGAACGCGTGAGCCAGTGGGACTGATGGTTTCTCGTTGCCATTGTGGAGCAAAACAGCCTTCAGCTGTTCTTCCCCGAGTCGATGAAGAGCGCCAGTCTGCAGGAATCGTGATCACACCCAAGTTCTTTCAACAGACCGTTGATGTCACTGCAGAATGTCATCGTGTCTTCCATCTCAAAGAACTCAGCCATGTCTCTGTGACGTGCTCTGAACAAGGATATCTTGGTGTTAGGTTCAAGTAGATTCCACTGCTGCAGCCTTGATCCAAGCAGCTCTGCCTTCGCCTTTGACAGCGAGAGATCTCTTACAAGATCATTTAAGTCTCCCTGGTTCAGAAGGTGTGATTCTTGAGTGTCGGGTTCAAAAGGTTCATCATCACCATCCTCTTCACCACTGCTTACAGCTATGTTCTGATCAGCGTGAGGTGTTGGAACGGGGTTCTCGTCATCATGAGGCACAGGTTACGAGCAGAGACGCAGTCAGCGTACTTGATGTGACTTTATTCTTCTTGTTGAAGCCGGCGATGCTTGTGCAGCAGAAATAACAATCATCATGATGATTCTGCGGCTCACGCCATATCATGGGCACCGCAAATGGCATGCTCGCGCGCTTGCCCACCAACCACTGAGTCAAGGTTGTGTGACAGCTTGTGCAGCAGATGTGTGGTGCCCAGCTCTGTTCTTGGTCCCCCACCTTACACCCGAAGTAGTGAAAGTAGGCGGCCTTCATTTTCACTGCTGTAGATTACTTCGCTGTTGATCTTTTTTGGTATACCGACCACAGACATAACAGAAGTTGTCAGGATGATTGGTACAGGAACGCCTACTCATTTTATCTGAAAGAAAGAAATATAACACAAGTTAACAACAATTGTACGAAATAGTCATGTTAAAGACATATGTAAATTTCATTGAAATCCTGACTTCTAGGCAATGGAATATTTCTGTTCCTGAAAATCCTGACGTGATACAGCAAAACGGTTATGATTTTTGAAATCAGCGTACCCAAATTAGTCTTAATCACTTTACACATCTCAAGTAAAAAAAATTTTGATTTGTTGTTCAGTGAATTATTTAGTTCAATAAATGTTTTGGGTTTAAAGACAACCTCTGGACCCCTGGCCACTCTGTTTCTGAATTGTGGATTATTCTTCCACTTATGATTAAAAATTGCAGTCTGGGTGAAAGTGAATCTTTTTTATGCCTCCGATGATAGTCACCAGTGACATTGTTTTCCGGTCATCCGTCCGTAGGTATATACATGCGAATTTTATCCGTTTTCTCTGCAACCGCTTATCCGAGTGACACAAAATTTTGACCATCGATGCGACTCATGCAAATATTTTTTTAATGATAATTATGATGTCATAGGTCACGTGGGGTGGCAGCCATGTTGGAAAAATGGAAAAAATTTGGACCTCTATCTCCTAAACCGCTTATGGAAAAATTGAAACTTCGAAGATGTGAAGTACTCCCATTGGAAACGAGTGAAATTTTTTTGATGTCATTTCCTATGTCAAACGTTTTATCCGATCAGTATAAAAAAATTAAGGGTCATCTCGGGCTAAATTGTAATTGGCAAAAAAATTGATGACGTCATTGGTCACGTGGTTTGGCAGCCATGTTGTTTTTTACGTAAAACCTTCAAAAATCTTCTCTGTCACGGCTGAACAGATCGAGGTGAAACTTTACAGGTATGATCGCCTATTCATGAGGAACCAAAAGTTCTCCACCTATGATGTCATAGGTCACATGTTTTGGCAGCTATGATTTTTTGAAAAATAAACATTCAAAAATCATCTTCTGCATAACAGATCGAGGGGGAAACTTCACTTGCATGTACCCCCAAACCTTGGGGATACCAGGGTGTTCACTACTAATTAAAAGGTCACATGGTCTGCCAGTCATATTGGTTTGAATGAAATTCTTTAAAGAAATGCTTCTCTTGAACTGCTTCATCAATCGATGTGAAACATCACAGTTATGATTGAATAGACATGTGTTTTAAATTTCAGCCGAATCGGACACATGGTCTGGGAGCCATAATTATTTAATATTTTAAATCTGAGTTCAGGGATTTAAATCAAACTTGGTGCAAGTATGTATAATGATGTAATAATGTGGGCGGAGGCATATCTGGTGATGTTACGTCGAAGGTTGTTCTATTTATTTATTATTTTGTGCTGAAGAGCAGTAGCTTGGAATGGAATGATTTTGAAGATTGAATGCCAAATCGCTTGGGTCAAGAGGTTGTCAGAATAGCCCACGGTGTTCCAATCTGCCATGTCCACTTTAATAATTAATGTACTTTAATTACTGTATATTTTATTTATCCAACGGGAGAATTTCTCTTCTTGCCCCATCCTCCTTGATTTTTGTTTTTATTTTTTTTGTTTTTTCTTCAGCAGGTTGAAGAAGCCAAGAATCAATGCGCAAGTGTAACCATCAACATTCCCATTGAACTTGACCAGTTCAGCATGCTGCATCAACAGGGTTGGTTTACTCCCTGTTCTTGCCACGTTTCCATTTCTGCATACCTCTCGCCGGCAATGTGTCCTGTGCTCGTAAAAGCAAGTTAGTTGCTGTGTCTCTTAGTGTCGAGATTAAACTCCTGTAATGGTTTTGAGGACAGCTCGTAAGCATGGTGCTGTTGTGTGCAGAGTGAAGGTTCTCTTGGCTTGGATAATTGCACAGACAGGTGCCTTTTGGTGCTTGTATCATTTACTTTTGATTTATTTTTCATGGACTGCGTTTGAAAGTTGGAGCATGTTTAAAAATATAATGAAAAAAGACAATGCTTGTTGTGTTCAACAGCCATTCCAACCACATCACGGCATTCCAATCTCTGCTTGTCTTTAATATCATTATCTGTTTGGTTTTGAATGTTCCTGAAAGGTCTGTGACTTTGATTCGAAGCATAACAGTGTGTTTGCTTAGGCTGTCTTAATTGTTGTTTGGCAATTTTTTAGTTTGTTTATTTCATTTTGTTCTCTTCTGCCATCAATCCAGTCACATCCCTTCAATTTCACTCTTATTTGATCGTCTTATTTGAACATTATCATGTGGCTGAAACTGTCTCTGGTTTGGATTTGGATCTTGTGTGCCAAATGGTTTATAAATTTTAACAGTGCAGGTCAAATGAAGCCCCTACTCCCCTGTAACTTGGATCAAGAAGAAATATTTCTGATGCTTGGTACATAAATGGACCTTCCTGGTTAATTCTGAGTTATTGATGAAATGGATGTGTATGTTGTTTCAAAACCGAATTTGAATTTTAGTCCCAGAAGGTTGCATTCGCAGGCCACACTATCACTATAGAGGGATTGTACGGCTTGTGATCATGACTTGTGCTATCTGTACTGGCATTTATGGAACATATGAGCTGCAATACATGTAACTGGCAGAATAAATTAAATAACCATTGTTTTTCGTCACGCACGTGTTGCTCATTTTTTGTACGTGGCACACACCAGAGGATCGTAGTCTTGAATCTTTCTGGAGAAGTGGACTATTTGGTTTTGATTTGGACGAAACTTGGTGGATGAGTTGGTTCGGTGAATAAGCCGATTAAATTTTAGTTCAGGTCTGAAGCCAGATCCGGCCCATCAGTGGGATACAAAACATAAACTAATCAGCCTGGCGGAGGTATGCGCTCAACTTCGTGCCTTTCTAGTTTATTTATTTATTTGTTTATTTTTTTTGTATGATTCCTTCACTGGCTTTAGTACATGACCTTCACCTGTCTTCCTTTTTCAGTATGTTTGCACTGTAATGGAGAAATTTTCACCATGTAATTGTTGACATTTGAGTTTCGCTGTGTCGGTTGAACTTGTTGGATCTTGAGGCTGTGGAATTTGAACTTCGACAAAGTCATGTCCCAAAGTTGGACTATTGTAACTTGTTTACCATTGAGAAATGGATATTGAGTTTGTTTTGAGATTTTCTTCATTATTGTGATTATGCTGCCCTCCTCATGCACAGAAGACAGAGTTCGGAGCAGCTGGGAGAGGGCCAAATGTGACGAAAGGCAGGCGGGCCAGGTGAGCTTGAGGAGGATTCATTGGTGAGGTGGACAGTGTTCGCTTTGCCAAGTAGCAAATTCGTTTCCAGTACACTGCGATTAAATCGACTACACGTCATTGCTTAATTGTTGTCAGTTGTATGATGTTTGTGGGGAAAGTACAGCATCAGTAGTTGTACTTGATTGTTTGATACAAGTAAAATGGAAAACTTTGAAGGATATGATAAAGGACAACCCACTGACCCTTTTTTGGTGGGGATGGGGTCAATTTTTGGCCCATGCCCAAATTTTCAGTGACGTTGTTGCCTTCACTGAGGACTTGCTGTTGCTTCCAAAACTGATTCATATTTACACGCATCTTCATTTTGCAAGTGTGCACAGATACGGACAAATATATTTCTGGTGTCACATCGACAAAAGTTATTTATGACTAGATTGTTCTTTCCCTTATCAAAGCTGTATAAATGGCTTGTCATGTCATGTTATTGTAGGAAAGTCAGAATGTCTGTCCCTTCATTGTCAATAATGAGCGATGTGGAAGTACACAACATCGCCAAAAGAATGTGGAGACCCCTTCCTTTAGTGGATTCGGCTATTTCAGCCACACCCATTACTGACAGGTGTATAAAATCAAGCACACAGCCATGCAATCTCCACAGACAAACATTGGCAGTAGAATAGGCCATACTGAAGAGCTGTGACTTTCAACGTGGCACCTTCATAGGATGCCACCTTTCCAACACGTCAGTTTGTCAAATTTCTGCCCTGCGAGAGCTGCCCCGGTTAACTGTAAGTGCTGTTATTGTGAAGTGGAAATGTCTAGGAGCAACAACACCTCAGCCGTGAAGTGGTCGGCCCCACAAGCTCATAGAACGTAACTGCTGAGTGCTGAAGCGTGTAGCATGGAAAAATCGTCTGTCGGTTGCAACACTCACTCACCGAGTTCCAAAGTGACCCTGGAAGCAATGTCAGCACAAGCACTGTTCGCCGAGGGCTTCATGAAATGGTTTTCCATGGCCTTAGACGCACACAATCTTAAGATCACCATGTGCAATGCCAAGCATCAGCTGGAGTGGTGTAAAGCTCACTGCCATTGGACTCTGGAGTGATGAATCACATTTCACCATCTGGCAGTCCGATGGATGAATCTGGGTTTGGTGGATGCCAGGAGAACGCTACCTGCCCGAATGCATAGTGCAAACTGTAAAGTTTGGTGGAGGAGGAATAATGGCCTGGGGCTGTTTTCCTGGTTCAGGCTCGGCCCCTTCATTCCAGTGAAGGGAAATCTTACCGCTACAGCATACAATGACATTCTAGATGATTCTGTGCTTCCAACTTTGTGGAAACAGTTTGGGGAAGGCCCTGTTCTATTTCAGCATGACAATTCCCCTGTGCACAAAACGAGGTCCATGCAGAAATGGTTTGTCGAGATCAGTGTGGAAGAAGTTGACTGGCCTGCACAGAGCCCTGACCTCAACCCCATCAAACCCCTTTGGGTTGAATTGGAACGCCTACTGCGAGCCAGACCTAATCACCCAACATCAGTGCCTGACCTCACTAATGATCTTGTTGCTGAATGGAAGCAAATTCCCCCAGCAATGTTCCAACATCTTGTGGAAAGCCTTCCCAGAAGAGTGGAGGCTGTTTTAGTAGTAAAGGGGGGACCAACTCCACATTAATGCCCATGATTTTGGAATGAGATGTTGGATGAGCAGGTGTCCACTTACTTTTGGCCATGTGGTGTATTTTAATTGGTTCGCACTGGAGTGAAAGAGACAGACAGACAGACAGCAAATTGCATATTTTAGTATGAAGAAGCAATTTTTCTGCACGACAAACTTTGATATTAAGGTTGACAGTATTCTTCTAAAGTCAACTTTACTTTTTTAATTCAGCCTGCAGTATCACTAACTTGGTGCTATGCTTGCCACTCGGGTTGTGTAGTCTGGGTTTGATCCTCGAAACGGTCCGACGACAAGTTAATGTGACGCAAGCTGTTATCATGATGTGCTGTCAGCAGGTTGTGCCACATTTCGGAGCACACACTGTCATCCGGCTGTCTCATTTTGCATGTCGAGTTTACGTTGTTAAAGATTCCGCCGTGCATTGTGGAGTAGACCACCAGGCTTTAGACAGTGGCTAAATTCCCTCCTTGCATTTGGCTCTATAATTTGCATTAACTGCCATAAACTGGAGCTATTGCTGGATAAATGCGGATGTGAATGGATGCGGTAATGGTGGCCACCCATGCTTAGGTTTTTGCTTGCATTGATGGATCAAAATATATCCAAATGTGTACTAATACAGCTTTTGTTAGATCTGTAGATGACAGGTATAATCCTGTGCAACATATAATCGCTTATCTTACCCGAACAGTGAAGATTCAGAATTTGAAGTGAGAGTTTTGTTTGTTTTATTTTGTCATGCATGATATGCTTCTGTACCTAGGGTGATGGATTAAGAAATGGCTACATTGGAGTGAACAACTCTTTCGATATGCCAGGTAATGTTAAGCATTTTTTTTAATGTAATGATATTGCATAATACAAACCAAACTGCATGAACAAATACTTTTTAATAAATTTCATTTGCACCATCCCCCTGCGTAGCAGGGGACTTGGGTTTTGCAATCGCGTGTGCGTGTGCGCATTTGTCTGTCTGTCCAGGCCACAGCTTTTTTTTTTTAATTCTTTTTTTTTTTTAACCATTTTTGCTTTTCAAGTTTTGAACAAACCATTATTATGAGACTATGGCGAACACAAATTGATAAAATGGCCAATTTTTTTTTGTTTAACTCTTCTTTTCGTTAAGTTTAGTTTGAGTCCAAAGCGAAGGTGGAAGGGATTTGCATTTTGAGATGCTTTGTAGTTGTTTTTGCAAATAATTGGCTGCATTTAAGAAGTCATGATTTACAAAAACAGCCCCAAACAACCATCGTTTTCTTTCTCTCACACAAAGGCAATATTAAGGTCCTAATAAGGAGCTTTGGCCTTTGTGTGAGATAGTTTATTCCTGGTATTTTATATATTTTTTATTTTTTTTACCGTGTTGAGTATCGTAAAAAGAGCTAATACACAGAAACATATATAACTGGAAGGGCACTCGGTAGAGCGCATACCTCCACCACGTAATGCCTGATCCACGAGAACATATCAGGCCCCATACATTTTTGAAATATCATGCTCTCCAGTATTATATCGTTTTTAGTCCGATCTCTGAATGCTGAAGAATCACTTTGAAAATTAAATAATTCTCGTATCCAGATCCGGATTCGGATCTTCACCAAAATCGAATAAATTCGTCCTTGCGACACACACAACCTGTCTCCCAAGTTTCGTCCGAATCCGTCCACAACTTTTTGATATATCGTGCTATATATCATTTTTATCCCTATCTGTAAATGGTGAAGAATCACTGAGCAAATTCTGGTCGTTCGATCCGTATCCGGATCTTCACCAAAATTGAATCAATTCTTCCTCGTCACACACTCAACCTGTCCACCAAGTTTTGTCTGAATTCGTCCACATCTTTTTGGGATATTCTGTCATATATCGGTTTCGCCCTATCTCTCAATGGTGAAGAATCACCGAAAAAATTATCAGATCCGAATCGTCACCAAAATCGAATCGGTTCGTCCTCGTCACACACCGAACCTGTCCACAAAATTTCATCCGGATCCGTCCACAACTTTTTGAGATATCCTGCACAAAGGCAAACAGACAGAAAGGGGTAAAAACATAACCTCCTTCACCTTCAGTGGTGGAGGTAACAAGGCAGGAGACAAGAGGTGTGGGAGAGGGAAGCACAAAATGGTGGGGAACAGAGACCATAGAAGATCTGTGGAAGGGAGAGGGATGGGGTGTGGTACATGGGTAAACAAGATGGAACTACAGGGACTTTCAGGAAGGAAAATAGGGAATTTGAAGGAGGTGGGTTTGGGGTGGATTGGAGGGGGTAGAAAAGATCAAGATTTTGGATGGGGAGGGGGGGGATATGAGATGGTGGTGAACAGCTGTTTTGAAGACCTTGAGGGAGGAGTGAGAGTTTGTTCCAGAGGCAGGAAAAAAAGAGGAAGAGTGAAGGTAAGCAGTGATTCTTGATTTTGGCAGTTTCATTAGAAGGGGTTTTTTAGTGGACCTTGAGCGCCCTGTGGTAATATCGGGGGGACAGGTCGGAGAGACCACGGACCTGCCTCTGGTGAGTGAGTGAGACTCAAAGACTCGGCTTCATCGCGGGAGATCCCAATGATCCTAAAAGCCTTGGTTTCCACAGCATAAAGTCTAGCAAGTTGTGAGGCAGTAGTCAGTCAGACTGCGGATGAAAGCTTTGTCAGTGCTTAGAAGCTCAGGTGTGCTAAGGAAGGACTTTGCACGACGTAGGATGCACAGTCGGACTGGCTTTGGAGGTCAGCTTGGAGATGTGGCTTTCCCAGGAAAGATTGTGGCAGATAGTGAGGCCCAAAAGCTTGAATGAAAGG
>CM068957.1:106897139-106936914 GCA_035128595.1 Eptatretus atami | reverse complement strand
AGAGATTGCAGAATGGTTTGTCGAGATCAGTGTGGAAGAAGTTGACTGGCCTGCACAGCGCCCTGACCTCAACCCATCAACCCCTTTGGGTTGAATTGGAACGCCTACTGGCGAGCCAGACCTAATCACCCAACATCAGTGCCTGACCTCACTAATGATCTTGTTGCTGAATGGAAGCAATTCCCCCAGCAATGTTCAACATCTTGTGGAAAGCCTTCCCAGAAGAGTGGAGGCTGTTTTTAGTAGTAAAGGGGGGACCAACTCCACATTAATGCCCATGATTTTGGAATGAGATGTTGGATGAGCAGGTGTCCACTTACTTTTGGCCTGTGGTGTATTTTAATTGGTTCGCAACTGGAGTGAAAGAACAGACAGACAGACAGACAGCAATTGCATATTTTAGTATGAAGAAGCAATTTTTCTGCAGCGACAAACTTTGATATTAAGGTTGACAGTTTCTTCTAAAGTCAACTTTACTTTTTTTAATTCAGGCCTGCAGTATCACTAACTTGGTGCTATGCTTGCCACTCGGTTTGTGTAGTCTGGGTTTGATCCTCGAAACGGTCCGCGACGACAAGTTAATGTGACGCAAGCTGTTTCACTGATTGTGCTGTCAGCAGGTTGTGCCACATTTTCGGAGCACACACTGTCATCCGGCTGTCTCATTTTGCATGTCGAGTTTACGTTGTTAAAGATTACCGCCGTGCATATGGTGGAGTAGACCACCCGAGGTTTAGACAGTGGCTAAATTCCCTCCTTGCATTTGGCTCTATAATTTGCATTAAACTGCCATAAACTGGAGCTATTGCTGGATAAATGCGGATGTGAATGGATGCGGTAATGGTGGCCACCCATGCTTATGGTTTTTGCTTGCATTGATGGATCAAAATATATCCAAATGTGTACTATACAGCTTTTGTTAGATCTGTAGATGACAGGTATAATCCTGTGCAACTATATATCGCTTATCTTACCCGAACAGTGAAGATTCAGAATTTGAAGTGAGAGTTTTGTTTGTTTTTTTTTTGTCATGCATGATATGCTTCTGTACCTAGGGTGATGGATTAAGAATGGCTACATGTGGAGTGAACAACTCTTTCGATATGCAGGTAATGTTAAGCATTTTTTTAATGTAATGATATTGCATAATACAAACCAAACTGCATGAACAAATACTTTTTAATAAATTTCATTTGCACCATCCCCTGCGTAGCAGGGGACTTGGGTTTTGCAATCGCGGTGTGCGTGTGCGCATTTGTCTGTCTGTCCAGGCCACAGCTTTTTTTTTTTAATTCTTTTTTTTTTTAACACTTTTTGCTTTTCAAGTTTTGAACAAACCATTATTATGAGACTATGGCGAACATCAAAATTTGATAAAATGGCCAATTTTTTTTTGTTTAACTCTTCTTTTCGTTAAGTTTAGTTTGAGTCCAAAGCGAAGGTGGAAGGGATTTGCATTTTGAGATGCTTTGTAGTTGTTTTTGCAAATAATTGGCTGCATTTAGAAGTCATGATTTACAAAAACAGCCCCAAACACCATCGTTTTCTTTCTCTCACACAAGGCAATATTAAGGTCCTTAATAAGGAGCTTGGCCTTTGTGTGAGATAGTTTATTCTGGTATTTTATATATTTTTTATTTTTTTGTATACTGTGTGAGATCGTAAAAGAGCTAATAACACAGAAACATATATAACTGGAAGGGCAACTCGGTAGAGCGCATACCTCCACCACGTAATGCCTGATCCACGAGACCATATCAGGCCCCATACATTTTTGAAATATCATGCTCTCCAGTATTATTCGTTTTTAGTCCGATCTCTGAATGCTGAAGAATCACTTTGAAATTAAATAATTTCGTATCCAGATCCGGATTCGGATCTTCACCAAAAATCGAATAAATTCGTCCTTGCGACACACACAACCTGTCTCCCAAGTTTCGTCCGAATCCGTCCACAACTTTTTGATATATCGTGCTATATATCATTTTTTATCCCTATCTGAAAATGGTGAAGAATCCTAGAGCAAATTCTGGTCGTTCGATCCGGATCTTCACCACAAAATTGAATCAATTCTTCCTCGTCACACACTCAACCTGTCCACCAAGTTTTGTCTGAATTCGTCCACATCTTTTTTGGGGATATTCTGTCATATATCGGTTTCGCCCTATCTCTCAATGGTGAAGAATCACCGAAAAATTTATCAGGATCCGAATCGTCACCAAAAATCGAATCGGTTCGTCTCGTCACACACCGAACCTGTCCACAAAATTTCATCCGGATCCGTCCACAACTTTTTGAGATATCCTGCACAAAGGCAAACAGACAGAAAGGGGTAAAAACATAACCTCCTTCACCTTCAGTGGTGGAGGTAACAAGGAGGAGACAAGAGTGTGGGAGAGGGAAGCACAAAATGGTGGGGAACAGAGACCATAGAAGATCTGTGGAAGGGAGAGGGACTGGGGTGTGGTACATGGTAAACAAGTGGAACTACAGGACTTTCAGGAAGGAAAATAGGGAATTTGAAGGAGTGGGTTTGGGGTGGATTTGAGGGGGTAAGAAAAGATCAAGATTTTGGATGGGGAGGGGGGGATATGAGATGGTGTGAACAGCTGTTTTGAAGACCTTGAGGGAGGAGTGAGAGTTTGTTCCAGAGCAGGAAAAAAGAGGAAGAGTGAAGGTAAGCAGTGATTCTTGATTTTGGCAGTTTCATTAGAAGGGGTTTTTTTAGTGACGGCTTGAGCGCCCTGTTGGTAATATCGGGGGGACAGGTCGGAGAGACCACGGACCTGCCTCTGGTGAGTGAGTGAGACTCAAAAGACTCGGCTTCATCCGGGAGATCCCAATGATCCTAAAAGCCTTGGTTTCCACAGCATAAAGTCTAGCAAGTTGTGAGCAGTAGTCAGTCAGACTGGCGGATGAAAAGCTTTGTCAGTGCTTAGAAGCTCAGGTGTGCTAAGGAAGGACTTTGCACGACGTAGGATGCACAGTCGGACTGGCTTTGGAGGTCAGCTTGGAGATGTGGCTTTCCCAGGAAAGATTGTGGCAGATAGTGAGGCCCAAAAGCTTGATGAAAAGGACTCTCTGTTGCTCCCTTCTCCGTACGACAGACCTGAGCCTCGTCCTGGTGGAGGAGTTGCTCTCTTCGCCAAAGCTCTATTCTCACTCTCCATGCACTGACCAAAACTCCCCACATCCCCAGGCATACCTCTGGCGACATCTTCCCCTCCACTCCTTCCTCATGTTTAATGTGTGCGCTGTACCGTCCACCAAACGGTGATGAACTCCATTTTCACCTCAATGATCTGAAAACATGGACCAACTTCTATCCTCTTATCCTAACTCTCTTCCACATATGTGGTGACTTCAATTGTCATCATGCCAGTTGGCTGGGTGTGGGTACCTCTCTCACCTGCCATTGCACTTAGCAAAAGACTTCTGTGACTCTTGGACTGACTCGGTCAACTTCCCACCCGGATCTCAACCAATGTACTCCATCTCTTCTGGATCTGATTTTGACAAATTCTCTGAAATATCTGCTATTCTTCCTCCCTCCAATCGTTTTCTTCTGACGCACATGCTTGTCAAACAAATCTCTGGCTAATTAGGAATGACCCCAGCACCGACGAGTCTGGCATTTCACTCAGGCTGACTGGCAGGGTTCTCCTAAGCAGCCATAAACTTCTAGATTTTTCTCCATTTCTCACTTTCTCTGACATCAACTCATCCTGGGGATTCTTTTAAATATACTTGCTCGCTCTCATGCACAGATTTAGCCCTCTCCGTATTCAGTTGTCCTACCATTCCTCCGCCATGGTCACTGAAGCTGTGTGGCGAGGCAGTTGTCCTGAAACAATTTGCATTGCCTCTGGAAAGCAACCCAACTGAGGGTAATCTCAGTTCCTTCCATTAAGCTCGGAACAATTGCATGTCTACCCTCAGGAGAGCCGAAAACGACATCTTTCTAATTAAATCTCAAGTCTGAACTCTCAAACCTCTCTCCTCCTCCAAACCCTGGTGGTGTTTAATCAAATTGTTTCTGGTGTATGTTCCCCCTCGCATCCCTCCCTTACCTGCAAATGGTTCCACAGCTTGATACCATGTAAAAACGCTGAATACTAAACTCGGTGTTTTGCATCTAAATATTGTGTCGAAAGCCCATCGCTTTCTATACCTACCTTACCCAGTCGCACCCAACTGTCCCTGGAAAATGTATCCTTTTCTCCTGACCAGGTGGAGAGCTTGCTGTCAAACCCCGACTCAGATTCTGCCCGGTCCAGACAGTGCCAGCCCACGTGTCTCAAACCTGCTCCTCTGCTCTTGCTCACCCTCTCTGTTCTATTCACCCTCTCATTTGCTCAAGGTCATCTGCCATCTGCTTGGAAATCAGCAAACATTACTGCTCTGCATAAAATGGTGCAAAAACAGATCCCTGCCATCTGCTTGGAAATCAGCAACATTACTGCTCTGCATAAAAATGGTGCCAAACGGATCCCTGCAACTACAGACAAATCAGCCTTCTCCCATCATCACCAAGGTTATGGAATCCATCATCGCTTCACACATTCATCCTTTCCTCCTCTTCAATGACTTGATTTCCGATCATCAATTTGGTTTCACGACCAGGTCACTCCACTGGATATGGTGCTTCTGCTTCCCAAAATGGATGGAGGGACTCGATGCCAGACATTAATCGGCCATCTCCCTGGACAGATTCCGTGCTTTTGACACGGTCTGGCACCCTGCTCTGCTCACCAAACGTTCTTCCTGCAGTATTCAAGGCCATCTCCTCATTGCTCTCAGACTTGCTCTACTGTCGCAGCCACCGTGTGGCCCTAAATGGAGTTCTCTCATCCCCTTTTCCTGTCCAGGGCTGGAGTTCCTCAAGGCAGCGTTCTGGCCCTGTTCTTTTTCTGGTTTTCCTCAATGATCTCTCTGACTGGAAAATCCTCTTTATCTCTTTGGCTGATGAGTCCACCCTCTGCAGTCCACCATCTGTCATACTCAAACCGGCAAGCATCAGCTTCTCCGTCTCCCTGCAGATCTAGATAATATCACAAACTGGTCCAGCACGTGGAACATGTCTTTCAATCCTGACAAATTTTGCACTCTCACGATGTCTACTCCCAAAGAGGACTGTTTGGAAATCCCTCACCCCCTCCCCCCCCCCATCTACTTTCTCAACAACATCCTCTGGAAAAGTCCTTTCATTCAAGCTTCTGGGTCTCACTATCTGCAATTATTTTTCCTGGGAAAGCCACATTTCCAACCTGGCCTCCAAAGCCAGTCGTGCATCTCCGTCGTGCAAAGTCGATCCTGGCCACCTGAGCTCCTGGTCACATACAAAGCTTTCATCCGCAGCTGATGGAAGTACTGCTCTCCCCTTTGGGCTGGTGCTCCTGCCTCTCACCTTTCTCGGCTTCGCGCTGTGGAAACAAGGCATTTATGATCATTGGTTTTATCCCGCGGTGAGGCTGCGTCTTTGGCCTTTCACTCTCTTACTGCAGGCAGGTTGTGGTCTTTCTGCTTCTACGTATCCTCTCCAGTCTTGCCCCCCCCCCCCCCCCCGCTCTGTCTGAGATACGTCCCCCCAATATTTCCACAGAGCACTCAAGGTCCACCAGCAACACCCTTCTGGTAAAGCCTACAAAAATCACGAATCGCTGCTCACCTTCACTGTTCATTCTCTTTTTTTCTCAGCCTTTGCATAAGCTCCAGACTCTCTTCCACCCATTCTTCCCTCCAGGTCTTCAAAACAGCTTTTTACCACACTCTTGTCTTACCCCTCCAAAATCACAATCTTTTCTACCCCCGTTAATCCACCCCAAACCCACCTTCTTCAAATTCCCTGATTTCTTTCTTGAAATTCCCTGTGGTTTCCATCTTGTATACTGTTCCTTGCCCCATCCCTCTCCTTCCACAGATCTAATGTCTCTGTTCCCACTGTTTGTCCTTCCCTCTCCTGCCCCTCTTGTCTCCTGCTCCCCTTGTTGTGCATTGTCTGTTCGCTCCATAGAGTCTCACGATGTGTACAAAAAAATAATGTGGGATTGTTTAAGAAGATGGGTGGTGGGGGGAGGGGGGGGTCAAGACTGTCCTTTCTGAGAGACATTTGTCAAGAATTGAAAGACATCAGATTGAAAGATTATGTCAAGATCCAAGTGTTTGACCAGCTTGTGATAATATCCGGGTCTGTCTGCGTAGAGGGAAGAGGCTGCTGCCTGCTGATCAGAGGGATGAGATGGTATGGCAGAGGGTGAATGAAATTGTCAGCAAAGAGAAAAAAGGATTTTCATGAGAGTCTGAGATAATTGATAACCACAAAAAGCACAGGGCCAAGGATGCTTCCTTGAGAAACTCCATCCTGGATGAGAATAGTAGATGAGAGAATTCCATTAAAAGCCATGCGTTGGATGTAATGGGAGAGGAAGTTCCTGAACCATGAGTGGAGATGGCCTTGGATACCATAAGAGAGTTTGGTGAGCAGTGCTGGTTGCCAGACCGTATCAAAAGCTCGCGATATGTCTCGGGAGATGGCTCTGATCTCAAGTTTGGCATTGAGGACCTCCATTAATTGTTTGGAAAGCAGAAGCAGCAAGTCCAGGGTTGAGTGACCTGTTCTAAATCCAAATTGATGATTGGAAATAAAGCCATTGGCAAAGAGGAAGGATTTGATGTTGGAACCTTGCTGATGATTGGGAGAAAGCTGATTTGTCTGTAGTTGCAGGGATCAGTATTTGCACCTTTTTTATGCAGGGCAGTAATGTTTGCTGATTTCCAAGCAGATGGAAGATGACCTTGAGCAAATGAGAAGGTGAATCGAACAGAGAGAGGATGAACAAGAGCAGCAGAGCAGGTTTTTCGAATACGTGGGCTGATGGCATCTGGACCGGTTGCAGAATCTGAGTCATGGTTTGACAGCAGGTTCTCCACCTTGTCAGGAGAAGAGGACACAGAGTCCAGGAACAATTGGGTGCGACTGGGTAAGGTGGGTACAGAAAGCAATGGGTTTGGGACACAAGATTTATAAGGAAATACAAAGTTTAGGCATTCAGCCTTTTTGCGTACAGTGTCAGCTGTGTAGCTATTTCAGGTAAGGGACGGGATGTAGGTGAAACATACACCCGAAACGGTCTCAACTTGATGCCACCAGGATTTGGAAGAGGGAGACAAGTTTGAGAGTTCAGACTTGAGATCAGAAAGATGTTGTTTCCTTGCTCTCCTGAGCGTAGACTCACTTGTTCCGAGCTTTGTGGAAGGAACTGAGATTGCCTTCAGTAGGATATGCCTTTCTTGAGGTGAAGGCAAGTTGTTTCAGGACAACTGCCTCACCACAAACTTCAGGGTAGCATAGGTGGCAAGAAGGGTGGACAACTGAAGACGAGATGCAATAAATCTGTGCATGAGAGAGAGCAAATTTCTTTGAAAAAATTCCCAGGATGAATTGATGTTTAGAGTAGAAATGGGAGACCATTCTTGAAGTTTTCTGGCTTGTTTAAGAACCTGCCAGTCGGCCTGAGTGAAATGCCAGACTCGTCGGCGCTGAGGTATTTCTCTATTAACAGCCAGAGAGATTACCGCTTTCACAAGCATATGGTCAAATTGAACCAATTGGAGCAGAAGAACAGACATTTTTTGAGAAATTGGTCAAAATTATATCCAGAAAAGATGGAGTACCTTTGGTTGAGATCTCGGTCGGGAATTTGACAGATTGTGTCAGTCCCAAAGAGTCCCAGAACTCCTTTGCTGAAGTGCCATGGCAGGTGAGAGAGGTACTCACACCCAGCCAACTGGCATGAAGGCAATTGAAGTCGCCACATATGAGGCAGAGATAGCTTGGATGAGTGGATAGAAGTTGGTCCATGTTTTTGGCGAGCAAGATGGAAATTGAGTCATCACTGTTGGGTGGACGGTACAACACACAGATAAACAAGAGGTGGATGTGGAGGGGAAGCTGTAGCCAGAGGTATTCCTGGGAGTATGGAGGCGTGAGGGCAGTGTATGAAGAGTGAGGAATAGAGTTTTTTGATAGAGAGCAACTCTGCCACCAGGATGAAGCTCAGGTCTATCATACCAGAGGAGGGAGTAACCAGAGAGAAACTAAGGAGTTAGAGGTGTCTTGAAAGAGGAAAGTTTCTGTTAAGCGGATCGGTTTTGCAGTGGCAACCTGTATGGAGAGATCAGTCAGGTTAGAGTGAATTTGTTGGTCCACATTGTTCAGGAAGAGGGAGCGGAGGAGGCTTTGTGTGCAGGGGAGGGGTGGGTGAGGGTTGTGAGAGGGTGGCGAGGTGGAGGTATTGAGAGTTGTTGACAGATTGCAGAAGAGCTAGGGGAGAGGGTCGAATGGGAAGGACGAACAAAGGGCTCGGTGGTGAAGGGATGAGTAGCAGTGGGGGAGTAATAACATGACGTGGGATGATGGAGGAGGTGACGGAATGAGCTGAAGAGAGGAGGGTGGGGGGGAAGGAGGCAGCTTTGTGGTGAGAAGGGAGATTCTGAAAGAGGAGGGTGAGGGGAGAATTGAAGGAGAAGGGTGAGGGGGAAATTTGAGGTAGAAAAGTATGGGGGATGCTTTTGAGAAATGTGAGGGGGAAGAAGAGAGTTTTGCTTGAAGATGGGGAGGTGGTGGATTGCGAGGGAGGGTGTGAGAGGGAAAGCTTTGAGGAGAAGGGGAGATGAGAAACAGGCATGGTCATTGGGAAAGGGAGGGTGGGGAGGGTAAAGAGAGACTGGATGGAGGAGATATTGTGGAGATGTGAAGCGGTGGGGGGAAAAAAATTTAGGGGTGGAAGAGGAGGAGGCAGCTTAAGAGGGGTGGATTGGGGGGCATAAGGTTGAGGAGAGGGGCAAGGGACATTTGGGGGAGAAGGTTAAGGGGAAGGAATTCAGGGAGAAGGTGTGAGGGAGTTTTGAGAAGGGTGGAGGGGAAGCTTTGGGGGCAGGGGGGGGGGGAGAGTGAATTTTTGATTTGAAGAGGGAGGAGGCAGCTTAATTGAGAGGGAGGGGAGACTATGAAAGAAGGCAGGTCCTTGGAAGAGGGAGAAGGGAGGGTGGTAGAGGGGGAGGATGAGATTGGGTCATTGGGGGGGGAGGAAACAACATAAGAGGGGGAATTGTGATAGAGGAAAGGAAAGTGTTGTTTGAGATTATGAGGAGTGTTACTGCAAGAGGTGGTCGGTCATTTGTCAGGTTGGAACAACCTGCAGATGTTTGAAAACCATGCTGTTTGGGATACCAGAGGGGGAACTGTTAAGGCAGAGGACAGTGGAGAGATGCTTGGATGGGTGGCAAGATGGGAGGAGTAAGGAGGGGGAATAACTGTTTGTGAATTATTCATTACTTTTGAAGAAAAAGACAAACACAGCAGGTTGAATTTGAAAATGTAACATGTTTATAATTTTAATGCATCTTTGGGAGTATATTCACAGTATTGAGGCGTCACAACTTCATGTAAATATTGGTACAAATGTCAAAAGGCCAGGCTCTCCATTGTGTGGCATCCATCGTATTGAGGATGTGACTGAGGAATTTGGATTTTCCAAAAGTCGCAAATAATTCAGTCCAGTTTCAAGCTATACACATTTCAAAAATGGTTTTTTGAGGAATTCCAGATGGGAGTGGAAGGTTAGGGTTATCCCTGGAGCCAGATAATATGCATCAGAGTATTGAAGGAGGGACAGCTGATGGGAGTTAGGACAGATAGTAGAGGTTTGGAGAGTAGCAAATGGAACACTGATTTAAGAAAGGGTCCTGAGAGGAATCTCAAAACGATAGACTACTTGTGGGGAATATGTTGGAGATGTTGATTAGAGATCAGAGGTGGAACCATTTCAATATATTTGCTTACTGAAGGCAGTGAGCATGGATTTCCGAAAGGGATCATTTTTAACAAATTTATTTGAATTCTATGAAGCATTTTCTGATTGGGTGGATGAGGGAAGTGCAGTGAAAGTAGTGTATCTGGACTTTAAGAAAGTATTTGATGTTACCACATGGAAAGAAGGCTGTTTGGACTGTTATTTATGGTTTTGACAGTGGGGATTAAGAGTCCACTTTCCAAATTTTGCAGATTGATATGACAGCTTGCAAGTAAGTTAGATGGCATAGGAGGAGGGGGGAGGGGGATGGGGGGGGTCGTTGTTTATTGGATTCTGGTAAGTCGATAACTTTCATAGATGAGGAAAAAGACTGAGATTCAGCTTTTAGACCTGCATTTGTCAGGTGCTAGAGAGAGGTATAGATATCTTATACATTTATAGTGAGAGGGTTTCATGAAAAAGTAAATGTGTTGTCGTGTTTGTTCATTCCTCACCCGTTCACCCTCTCACCCTTCTCACCCAACCTGCCCCCCCCCAAAGTGTACAATATACAAAATAACACTTTTGATGTTGCTGTCCTGCCGCCCTATTGGTATTCCTCCTAATCACCCCCCCTCATCCCCAAACCTTATGGGCAGTTGATTATCGCACTGATGAGGGCCAAAAGCATTCATGACCACTGAAGGTGGACGTGAATAAGCATTTGATTATCTTGTTACGACATGGCCCTCTCAAGTGGGTGGGATATTATTGTTACGAATCTGGAAAACCATTCGCGCTTCAACATACGGTTGACCCACAAAGTTTTAGTTATTTCGTTAAGTATATGTGGATAGTTAGAATCTCTCCCTATGGTCTAATGGGAATTTCATGTGGGCGCTGCGAGTTTCTTCTAGTTGGTCTTCTGCATAAATCGCCCTCCACTCCTTCAGCGCCATTACGCACGGTTTGAGGCACGGACATAGGCGGGGGTGAGATCACCCTCAGGGCCGACTCGGCCCCAGCAAGATGGAATGTTCCTCGTCCAAATCGGGGGTGAGATCACCTCAAGAGCCGACGCCGCCCGCAGATGGAATGTTCGCCTCATCCAATGAGGGGAAGACACGATCGCCCAACGCCCCCCGACCAATCCGGAGGCGAGTTACCTCAGAGCGGATCCTCCACCTGCCCGGGGGAGGGATAATAAGGGTGGCGAGCTGTCTCAGGCGCGGTCTTTTTCGGGGTTCCTTGGTGGTCCGCGTGGTGGGTTGGTGCTGTGGTGGTGGTGGTCATGGCGGAGGTGTTTTGGGTGCTCTTTGTCGCATCGTGGCTAGCGGATCGTTCATGGGATCCCTGGCTGCGCTTGTTGGATTCTGGGTCGTGGGTTCGAGTCCCACCGTGGTGGTGTGTGTTGAGTGCTCGAGCTGGGGATCCCCGTTCCCATCCACGGACCTTCCGAGCTCCACAAGTTCGAGTCTGTAAAGACCGACACGACGCGGCCAGGTACCCGGCCAGACTCTGACCCTCAGCTCGCCTTCTATCCTGAGCTGAAGGGCCGAATAAAGACCCATGAGATCCATTTCTTTTTGGGTGTGTGTGTCTGTCTGTGGCCAGTCTGATAAGTCGAAATCGTTTAAGTGATTGCCATTGTACATTTGCCTACATCTATATTCATGATTAAGTCTGCTCTGTGTTTCCCTCCCTATTACCTTGTAAATAAATAACTGTTAAATGTTCCAGTTCGTTGCCTGTGCTTTCTTTCATTGACCCAGTATGGTTCGGGCTTGAGAATTAGGGAGGCCGATTGTGCCGTAAATTGTCATTTGGGCCGGCGCGGCTTTGGTAATTCCCGCTCGGTTACGCCGGATCCGAGTCGGTAACAGCGACTCGGTTCGGACAAAGCCGGCCGAGGGTGTGGTTTCCCTGGTAGCTAGACCGTGCGGCTACTTATATAAATTGGAATCAGACAAAAAGACCCTAACCGCGCGGTCGAAATATTGGCGTCCACGGTCCATTAAGCGACCCGTCGACTTCGGAGTTATCCGGAGTGACGACCTTCAATTCCGGGTGTTCGGAGGGGAGACGGCCCAACTGCTCCATCTAGCAGTCGTCGTCGCCACCGAACCCCGGCACCACAACAATATGAGGCAGCAAGTGAACAGTCAGTTCTTGAAGTTGATGTGTTGAATGCAGGAGAAATTGGCAGGAGTAAACACCTAAGCGACTTTGACAAGGGCCAAATTGTTATGGCCAGACAACTGGGTCAGAGTATCTCTGAAACGGCAAGGCTTGTGGGGTGTTCCTGGTCAGCAGTGGTGAGTACCTACCGACAGTGGTCCGAGGAGTGACGAACCACAATCCGGCGCCAGGGTGTTGGGCACCCAAGGCTCATCGATGCATGAGGGCAATGAAGGCTATCCCGTCTGGTCCGAACCGACAGACGGTCTACTGTGGCACAAGTCACAGAAAATTGTAATGGTGATCACGGGAGGAATGTGTGCACATCCCCTGCTCGCACCCTGTTGCGTATGGGGCTGCGTAGCCGCAGATCGGTCAGAGTGCCCATTGATGACCCTGTTCACCGTCGAAAGCGCCTACAATGGCACACGAGCGTCAAAACTGGAACCTTTAAGCAGTGGAAGAAGGTCGCCTGGTCCGATGAGTCCCGTTTTCTTTTAGATCACGTTGTTGGCCGTGTACGTGTGCGCGTTTACCTGGGAAGTAATGGCACCAGGATGCACTGTGTGAAAAGCCGGTGGAGGGAGTGTGATGCTCTGGCAATGTTCTGCTGGAAACCCTGGGTCCGGCATTCATGTGGAAGTCAATTTGACACGTGTCACCTACCTAAACATCGTTGCAGACCAGGTACAACCCTTCATGGCAATGGTATTCCCTGATGGCAGTGGCCTCTTTCAGCAGGATAATGCACCTGCCACACTGGCACACATTGTCGGAAATGGTTTGAGGAACATGAAGTGTTTACGGTGTTGCCCTGGCCTCCAAATTCTCCAGATCTCAATCCAATTGAGCATCTGTGGGATGTGCTGGACCTACAAGTCCGATCCATGGTGACTCCACCTCGCAACTTACAGGACTTGAAACATCTGCTGCTAATGTTTTGGTGTCAGATACCACAGGACACCTTCAGAGGTCTTGTAGAGTCCATGCCTCGGCGGTTCGGCACCGTTTTGGCGGCACACGGAGGACCAACAGCATATTCGGCAGGTGGTCATAATTTTTTGGCTCATCAGTGTATATGAACTGTACCAAAACTTGTCAAAATATTTTATTGTTTAAAATACCTTTATCAAAAGTGTGTGTGCATAAATCAAACCCGTTGCCTATTATACTCATTTTATACTTCCATGATGCTACCTGTGAACTTGCATTTTCTCCTGGAGACATGCAGTGAGTGAAGTTATTTGAACAGGAACCACATGGTCATTGTGCAAACATCTCATGGCTAAGCAAATGGAACACCATTATTTAAGAAACGGGCCTTTGTCATCATTTTGGAATTGCAAAACAAGCGATGCACATGAAATCATTCAATGTTTACCTATTCCTGTTTGTTTGTAAAGTTGAGTGATAAACCTTTTGTACGATATGACATTTGTGAAGAGACATTGTTGATTGTATTGAAGAAGAGTAAGTGCAGGTGCACCGGTTGGATGCTGAATAGAGACTAAGATTTAGCAGAAATTCACTTCAAAACAAGGAGCTGATACTTTAGGTCCCCTGCCTTTTGGATGATCTACTAAATAAATGTGTAATACGAAAGCTTAAATGTTCAGTGGTTTTGGAAATAGCGTGTACACAAGCCAAGTTACTGAGATGGTTGGCATGGCAACATAATTCATCCAATCAGAGCCATGATTTAATCAGGTTGAGATAATGTCATGAGCGATAGATCTCTGCAATATGAAAGGTAAATCTTGAACAGTTTCTGAAATATCGTTTGCACAAAAGTATATTGACGGAAGATCGGTCGGTCAGATGGAGCTCATTTTCATGTCCCCCGTCTTCGACCTTGTCTGAGGGGCAGGGGACAGACAATAAGAGTGCAAGTTCACTGTGTGGATGCTGAATAAAGACGAAAGTTTAGCGGAAATTCCTTTCAAAAGAAAAGCATACTGATGGGAATGTTGTATGGAAATGTTTCGGCATTGTTAGAAACGTGCTCCCCGATTGGTTGGTGATGCAGCAAAGCGACATTTTTGGAGAATTTGCTGTGTATGTGTTATGTATCACTCAGATTCAATTCAGTTGTTTCCTTTTCATTTAATATACCTTTTTTTTTCCTTCCAAATTATATCAGTGTGATGACATCTCGCCCATTGTATCGTTTTGAAAACACAGCAGTAAAGCTGCCAAATTTTTCATTTGGAAGTGTGCCACCCCATCCAATAGTGTAAAAAAAACTTGTCCTGATTGAATGGTGTGTGCAGAATTGTTTCTGGAAAAGCACAACTTCTGTTGAAGGCTCAAGCATCCATGACCTCAAACATCCTCCAGTCTTGTAGGATGCAACTGATGTGCTCCAGTGGCTCAAATCACAGAAATCTTCAACTTTTATGTTAAAATGTAAGGAGCCCTTTTGCCTTCATCAGCCTGTTAGCTTACGCCGCCTTATTAGTAGTAATACGGTAGGATATGATCCGCATAGAGTAGTACTATATATATATATTTTATAATATATATATATTATATATATTTTTTTTTTTTTTTTACATATATTTTTATAATTTTTTTAAATATATTTTTTCATATATATATTTATATAATTTATATATATATTATATATATTTAATATATTATATATACTAGCTGAAGTACCGTAATACCCGGGAAATTTGCCCTATTTTCCTCACGCTAGACTGAGGCATTAGTTGTATGGAGAAAATTAGGAAGGCTTCTTTTATTCCCGATTTATGGAAAGAAGGTTTATGCTGCCGTAATCCTCAGAGAGGTCATAGTTAAAGACGGCCTTGAGCCAATCAATGTTTCTAGCAGCAGATGGCAACTGTCCTCTTAGTCCTGCCAAAACCCGGACCGAGAAAGCTGGAACGTGAGTTTTGTGCTTCTCTCGCCCGTCGTGTGACGCTCTATTTGCAGTTAGGCGACGCTCCCTCTCTCTGCAGCCGACTCTGCTTGCCTGGCTCGTTCATGAGCAGATATATCAGCAGTAAGACGACTCTCTCTCTCCTCTCTCTCTCTCTCTCTCTCTCTCTCTCTCTCTTCTCTCTTCTCTCTCTCTCTCTCTCTCTCTCTCTCTCCTCTCTCCCCACAGCTGACTCCGCTTGCCTGCTCTTTCATGAGCAGATCTATCAGCAGTTAGCTGTTGCCGTGCGCGTGCAGTCAAGAATTCAAATAACAGGAGGAGAATGTGTTATATTTAAAAAGTCAACGAATACGAACATTTTGTATTTCAAAAAACCCTAGCGTTTTAACCATGAAGCCTTTTGTTACGATTAATACGCCGGCGCACTATTCGAAAGCCATTTTTTTTTTTAATGGAAAAAAGAATTTTTTAATAGATTTTTTTTCATTTTTATGGAAAGCCACTTAGCGCATCCTGGAGCTGAATGTTAGGTCTATATGGTGTAAAGTTTCATCAAGATCGGTTCACTGGTCTAGGAGCTTATTGGTTACAAACAGACGACAGAAGGACTGCCATTTATATAGTAGATATTTATATATATATATATAATAATATTTTTTTTATATATATTTTTTATATTATTTTTTAATATATTTATATATATATATAATATATATATATAAACTGGTTGGCTGTCATTGACATAAGAGCAAATGCTCTACTCCCTGTAGCATGATTCCATGAAACACCTCAAAATGCTACTTATTCCTGGCTTTTATTTATTTTCACTGTCTTGCTGAGATACACAGATTTACCAAGCAAATGTATCGATGGGCAATTCTTATGAGTACAAAGGTGAATTAATTTTATCATGAGGCTATATACATACACTGTAAAACCTTGAATATCGTGGTTTTTGACCAATCACGGGCAACCTTTTCTGCACTGATTTTAGTTATCGTGGGCTTTCATTTCAACCAATCTGGGTTTTTGAGCCGTGTTGTGGTTATCTAAAGCTTTTGTTGTTTCTTCTGCCCCATTAATGATGCTGAAGCATAAAACGATGAAGAAATGTGATTTTTGTTTCCAGTTTCAACTTCACACAAATAATTGTAAATCAGCGGTGCAGTTGTTGACTGAGGCACGCAGCACGCACAGTACTGTCCTGTACCTATCTCTGCATCAACACGATGTTTGGTGTAATCAATTCCATTGCATTTGGTTATTATTGCCCTGAATCATTTTTATACGCCCGATATATATATATATATATATCGGGGCATCTTATGTGATACCCGTCGTCCGTCCGTCCGTCCGTCTGTTCCTGTCCGCACTCCAACTCCCAAAGTTTTCAACTTTCACGTTTCATATTTGGTACATAGGTACAGGCTGTGGAGACGGTGTGTTGCGACATATGTTTGTCATCTAAAGTGGTTGCCATGGCAACCAGGATGCTGTTTTCCTTGTAGTAGCACAATTCTGTATATACCTTCTTGTTCGGGCGTATATTGTGCTCACTTGAGCTCTTGTTAACCATGGCTCCCAAGAGGAAAACTGTTGCTCGTGATAAATCAAGCACAAAAAAGTCGAGGAAAGTGACGTCTTTGACTCAGAAAGTGGAGGTTTTGGATGAGCTTGGTCAAGGTGAGAGTGCAGTTATTTTATTTATTTGCTGGTTTAGGAGCTGCAGAATGATTTATCAAAAACATGTCGACAGATTACAAAAAGAAACGATTTAAGAGATTACTGCAATAGGGGAGTAATGGTGAGGGCTTTGGAGCTAGCAGGATGGTCTGGAGGTGGAGGTACGCACTGTCCGTTCTAAGCCGTCGCGCGTGAGTTTGAAACCCGACCGAGCTATACACTGTCGTCGCGGTGTTTCACAGGCAGAGTGATTCATGAACATGTATGCCGTCCCTTGGATGGACGTTAAACTGGGCGTCCCATCTGCTGGCATTAGTTGGTGGACGTTTAATACCCTGCAGTGTCCGTTGCGAAGAGTTTGCGAGCTATCACCGGCACCACGAACAAATTCCAAACTACAGCTGGGAAGGCAATGGCAAAAACCACCCAGTATAACCCTTGCTCATGAAACTGTGTCAGTGGCACTGACAAGAAGGAGAGCTAGAGTTAGAGAGAGAGTGTGAGAGGGGGGAGAATGGGGGCAAGCTTCAGACAAATTACAGAAGGGAAGGGCAGTTTTAACTTTTGCAGTTTTGAATATCGCTGCATTTTCCAGGAATGTAACCCCTGCAATATTTATGGGTTTACTTTATATGCAAAATTGTGGAATATCACCCCTATTCCCTCCCCTTACTACTCCTGCTGCACCCCTCCCTTTTCTCCCCAATCACCCTCTATTGTTTTCCTTTACTAGATTTTTTTTTTCCTCAATTGACCCCCTCCCATACATATGCTCCGAATTTGTATTTTTTTTAAAAATTTTTTATGCATTACTGGCATTGTATGCAAGCGACCTGGTAAAAAATTTATTTCCATTCTCATGAAATGTACTTCATTCTGAAGTGGGAATAACGAAGGAATTGGAAAGTGACAATACAAAGTGATTTGTCCATTAATCTGTTTGTGGTAGGTCGTTTTCAAGGACTCCAGAAACGAGCCAGAAGCTTCGACAGACAAGATTCAATGTGCGGGTGTATTGGTCAAAAGCCTTTTAAGTCGCCAAAGGGAGCTGCTCTGATGGAGAATGAAACTATGGATTTGGGTGTCTGCTTTTCGAATCGTGATCGAAGATCGAGTTTCACTAAATCACCGATTGACATTAGTAGTGCTGAAACCCTAACCATAATGGACACAGCAGGGCGGACTGCCAAATTGTCATTGAATCTTCAGCCTGTGATTAAAATGGACCCAAAGGTTGTGCAACTTTGGTTCCAGAATCGAGCAATGAGGAAGCAGCATAAGATGGAGAAGGAAGCACACGAGGGTAATGCACGTAGAGACCACATCATGGATGCGGAAAGAGACAACAGTGTGGATGTGGAAGGCAACAGTGGCGTGGAGGAGAATAGGAAAAATATGGAGCATTGTGGAGTTGTCATCAATATAGGTGAGGTATTGCTGGGCCCTTGAAATTCTTGTTTGTTTGATTTGTTGTGTACTGTATTATATTAATATGTTGCCATGGGGTTTGATGGATCACTTGTTGCCATTCCATGGATCATGTGACTTTAGAAACAACTGCATTCATGTAATTGTTTAACACCAAATTGGATTTTAAGCCCACGCAGTTGCTGTGGCGGCAAATGTGCTGCGGTGAATCGGGTGTCGAATTCCCCAATTCACTTTTTTCTGTTCAGCCACAGATGGATTATTTCTTGCCAGATGACTGTCTGTTCTTCTCTCCACTTCCCTTTATAAGGGGTGAGGTTAAAAAAAAAGAAGTTATTCAACCACAGGGATTGAAGGAAAAACAAACCATACTTAACCTGGACAGATATACGATCTGACCATTAATCCTATGCCTTAACGAGAGTGCAGCACACGGAGGAAGAAACATGATCAGAAGGAAGGATGGAAAGAAAAGATGAGGATAAATCCAGCCTGTTGGTGATTTTGCAAGGGATTATAAACTGCGAGCTTGGTGAAGCAGGCAATCATCGGCGCTCACGGGGAAATTTTGTTCATCTTGCTCCAATCCTTTATCTGTTTGGAGACAGATTCCAATGACTCCTTCCCAACTCTGTCTTTTTCAAGGCCAATCACAAACTTTTTTTTTGTCTGCGTGACAAACTGCAAACTCAAAACCTGGGTCATGACCTGAGCCCTCATGGTTGGTAGTATTGTAATAACGATTGTCTTACAAAATATATGGTAAACGCACATGCAGCAAAATAACACAATGCAACACATATGTGATATAACACTCGTATAAAAGCCAATCAAAAATGACGGGTTGGAGAAATTGCAACAAAATATTTAAGGTGACTGGAAGATGTAATGTTTCGTAGCAAGAAGTGTTATTTTGAAACGCGTGCAAATGTGAGCCGATTTTCTTTATCCTCTGGGACAATTCGTTTCAATGGTACAGCCTCGTGAGCATGCCAAAGTGTGAACCATTGGCCTAACTTCAGGTGCGCTTATAACTTCTTTATTTATTGGACATCCTATGAATGTAAAATAACTCGTTTTATCTCCCTGTGCCTTGAATTTATTATTAGAAAAAAAACCTTTCTGTGCATTGCCCTTGAGGCTTGGTTTGCAAGTCACCCTCCACAATTCCAATAGAAGAGATGTAATTACTATTTATGGAAAATGTTTTTCGAGTTTTTATTACTTTTTAAAGTTTTTTTTAATCCTCCAAATAGACCAAAGTCAACACAGTCATGTTAAAAGATTGGCCTTTAAAACCCAACTCAAATTGTCCTTGTGAAGGAGGACAGACAAATACACAGTGTTTAAGATATATGAGCGGAGTACTCGCCTGATGGGTGATCTTGTTCCAAGCATGCAATACATTCTTCTGACGCATACCTTTATTTTGGTGGTGCATAGGCAACTGACAGCTGCCTCAATTGCTTCCAGAAATAAAAAAACAAATAACCCAGGCTACGTGTATGAAGCAAAAACATACCTACTGCTTACAATTCAAAACACCTCACTGCACTGGAAAACGTGGGGACAGGAATACTGTTCTGTAAATGGAGGAGACTTGTAATACCCTCTCCCACCTAGAGGTGGCGCTACACGATACGCATTTATGCACAGAAAATTTGCATCCCTCCCAACCCCCACCATCTCACCACCAAGATAAAAACACCCTTTTTCCAATAATTGGCATCATGCTGATGTGTGGTAAGTCTGGACCTAATCTAGTCCATGAGCCAGGCCAGATATCGGTACACCTGGGGTGACTAAACACGAATGGTACTAAAATGTTTATAGAGTGACTGTAAATACATTAAGATAAGATAGCCTTCCCGCAATGGTAGCTTAGTCTGATTTTGTGATGCAATGGGGGGCTACCCATAAAAACAGATTTTCAGCGTGACGCTCGGGGTTTTCCTCATTTTCTTTAAAATCAATCACACGATCAACGCGAAACTTTGGACACCTATGTAGAATTTGATTCTCTACCAGAGTTGTTCCTAGGTATTTTTCAAATTTCCTCATATTTTGGGGTTTGGGATCTCTACAAGGAGACATCCATCAAAGATGCAGAACGAGCCAACAGAAGTGCAGGCACAGGGATCTATTTCAAGAACATTCAACCTGGGCACAACATCCAGCAGTGGAGAAAGTTACTCGGTAGTTCCTCCAACAAGGCAAGTCTCATCAAGTTCCTGGTAGAAGAATGGAAAAAACCACAGCACAGGGACAAGCTCGAGGGCAAGGAGCTGTATGTCACATGTGAGCAGCTCTGCTTCAAGATCACCAAAGAGCAGTGGGAAGAGGCTCCTGAGCTAAAGTCAAGTCAAGAAGAAGCAGACACACGCCTCCTTCTCCATGCACTTCATGCAGCAGAATCTGGGTACAAGTCTGTCATCATCACTGCAGAGGATACAGATGTCATGGTCCTGTGTCTGGGCATGTGCCACAAGATCCCATCCCACCTGTTCCAGAAGTGCGGGACGAAGAACCGGACAAGATTCCTAGATATCACCACACGAGCCGTACACCGGGAGGCAGCGTGTGTGATTCATTGATTGGTATGCATGCCTTTACAGGCTGTGATACCGTCAGTGCATTCGCTGGCCGGGGGAAGATGACGACACTCAAGCAGGTGAAGATGGACAAGACATACCAGGATGCTTTCCACGAACTTGGGCGCTCATGGGAAGTGTCTCCTGAACTATTTGAGAAGCTACAGGAAATCACCTGCCACATGTACCTGCCATCTACCCACACAACTGAGGTGAACAAGCTTCGGTATGAGCTGTTTTGTGCGAGACGTGGAGAGGTGGAGTCAAGTCATCTCCCTCCTTGTGAGGACTGCCTCTTCATGCATGCACTACGTGCAAACTACCAGGCTGCGATCTGGAAGAGAAGTCTGCAGAGCCAGCCATTTGTTGCGAACCAACAGACTGCGGCTGGATGACAGATGAGGACGGCAAGCTTGCTGTCAACTGGATGCGAGGCTCACCAGCACCAGATGCTGTTATGCAGCTACTGTCCTGCAAGTGTGTGCGGTCATGCGAACTCCCTAAGTGCACTTGCCTCAGCAATGGCCTGAAGTGTACGGACATGTGCAGGTTACAGACATGCCAGAACAAGGCTATTGAAGAAGAGCCGGTAGCACAACAGTCAGATTCCGAGTCTGACGTAGATGATATTGAGGAGGAGTAATTTGCCATAATAGTAAGTACAAGCCCATGGCATGCTTAGTGTGTATTTCAGGACTTGTATTAAATGTGACAATTACTATATTCATTTTAGTGACATTTAGGCATCCTGTCCCCAAATTTGACATTTTAAAATTTTCTGAATTTTCGTAGGGTGTGTCTATTCAAGAAGTGATAACGACCATTAAGCTACCAGTGTGCAAGGGCTATCATATCAAAACATAAACTAGAGACATGTAGCAAGCTAAAAACACCTAAGAGAATTAGTCACCCCGGGTGGTACCGATATCCCAAAATTCGGGTCTTGGCTCATGGACTAATCAGCCCAAGAACTGAAGGAGAAACGCGACAAACACACACACATGCACACGAGTCCATTAATTATAGTCAGGATGATTATGAGCAAATAGGAGTGGGAGTGAGACAGGGGTGGGAGAGAAGAGGGACAGGGGTGGGAAAGGGAGAGAGGGACAGGGGTGGCAGTGGCGGATCTAGAGGGGGGTTGCAACCCCCCTTCAGCTGCTGAGTACCCCTCACTCAACCCTCCTTCCATCAACCATCCCTCAGGAATGGTTGATGGAAGGAGGGGTTGAGTGAGGGGTACTCAGCAGCTGAAGGGGGGTTGAAATCCCCCCAACCCCCCCTCTAGATCCGCCACTGGGTGGGAGAGGGACAGGGTGGGAGAGGGAGAGAGGGACAGGGGTGGGAGAGGAACAGGGGAGGGAGAGGGACAGGAACGGGGATGGAGAGGGGAGAGGGAGGCGGGGGTGGAGAGGAGGAGGACGGGGGGAGATGGGGGGAGGGACGGGGCGGGAGATGGGGGAGGGACGGGCGGGAGATGGGGGGAGGACGGGGGGCGGGAGATGGGGGAGGGACGGGGCGGGAGATGGGGGAGGGACGGGGCGGGAGATGGGGGGAGGGACGGGGCGGAGATGGGGGAGGAGGGCGGGAGATGGGGGGAGGGAGGGGGCGGGAGATGGGGAGGGAGGGACGGGGGTGGGAGAGGGGGGGGAGAGGGAGTGGAGAGAGGGACGGGGATGGAAGAGAGGGGTAGGGTGAGCGAGAGAGAGGGTAGGGTGAGAGAGAGGGGTAGGGGTGAGAGAGAGGTAGGGGTGAGAGAGGGGGTAGGGTGAGAGAGAGGGGTTGGGGTGAGAGAGAGGGGTTGGGTGAGAGAGAGGGGTTGGGTGAGAGAGAGGGGTAGGGGTGAGAGAGAGGGGTAGGGGTAGGGTAGGAGAGAGAGGGTTGGGGTGAGGGAGAGAGTTGGGGTAGGAGAGGGGTTGGGGTGAGGGTGAGGGGTTGGGTGAGGAGAGAGGGGTGAGGGAGAGGGTTGGGGTAGGAGAGGGTGGGGTTAGGAGAGGGAGAGGGGGAGTGGGAGAGGGGTAGAGTAGGAGAGAGGGTCGGGGTGAGGGAGAGGGGTAGGGATTGGAGAGAGATAGGGGTAGGGATGGGAGAGAGAGAGAGAGAGAGAGAGGAGGAGGAGAGAGAGAGAGGCATGGGAGTGAGGAGAGGAAGGGAGAGGGGTAGGGATGGTCATGAGAGGGGAGAGGGTAGGGATGGTCGAGAGAGAGGGAGAGGGGTATTGATGGTTGTGAAAGGGACAGGAGTGGGGATGGTCGTGAGAGAGGGTGGGGATGGTCGTGAGAGAGGGAGAGGGGTCGGGATGGGAGGGAGAGGGGTAGGATGGGAGAGGGTATTGATGGTTGTTGAGAGGGAGAGGTGGGAGGGAGAGGGGTCGGGATGGGAGGGAGAGGGGTAGGGATGGTCGTGAGAGAGGGAGAGGGGTATTGGGTTGTGAGAGGGATAGAGGGTAGGGATGGTCGAGAGAGAGGGAGAGGGGTATTTATGGTTGTGAGAGAGAGAGAGAGAGGGGTCGGATGGGAGGAGAGGGGTAGGGATGGTCGAGAGAGGGAGAGGGTATTGATGGTTGTGAGAGGGAGAGGGGTGGGATGGTTGTGAGAGAGGAGGGGTGGGGATGGAGGAGAGGTAGGGATGGGTTGAGAGAGAGGGAGAGGGGTAGAGATGGTCGTGAGAGAGGGAGAGGGGTAGGGTTGGCAGTGAGAGAGAGAGGGAGAGGAGTAGGGTTGTTAGTGAGAGGGAGAGGGTAGGATGGGAGTGAGAGAGAGAGGGAGTGTTGGGATGGGTGGAGAGGGTAGGCATGGTAGTGAGAGAGAGGGTAGGGATGGTCATGAGAGAGAGGGTAGGGTGGTCATGAGAGAGAGAGGGGCGAGGGGTAGGGATGGTCGTGAGAGAGGGAGAGGGGTAGGGATGGTCGTGTGAGAGAGAGAGAGAGAGAGGGGGAGAGGGGTAGGGATGGTCGTGTGAGAAGAGAGAGAGAGGGGATGGGAGTGAGAGAGAGGGAGAGGGGTAGGGATGGCGTGAGAGAGGGAGGGAGAGGTCGGATGGTCGTGAGAGGGAGATGGGTGGGATGGTCGTGAGAGGGGAGGGGTAGGGATGAGAGAGGGAGAGGGGTAGGGATGAGAGAGGAGAGAGGGTAGGGATGAGAGAGGGAGAGGGTAGGGATGGTCGTGAGAGAGAGGGAGAGGGGTAGGGATGGTCGTGAGAAGAGGGAGAGGGTCGGGATGGTCGTGAGAGAGAGAGAGAGAGGGGTAGGGATGGTCGTGAGAGAGGGGAGGGGTAGGATGGTCGAGAAGAGAGGGGGGGGTGGGGATGGTCGTAGAGAGGGGTGGGGATGGTTGGGAGAGGGTAGGGATGGGAGGGAGAGGGGTAGGGATGTTCGTGAGAGAGGTAGAGGTGTAGGGATGGTAGTGGGAGAGGGTAGGGATGGGAGTGAGAGGGGTTGGGATGGTAGTGAGAGAGGAGAGGGTAGGATGGTAGTGAGAGAGATGGGTAGGGATGGTAGAGAGGGAGAGGGTGGGGATGGTAGTGAGGGAGAGGGTCGAATGGTCGTGAGAGAGAGACGGAGAGGGTGGGATGGGTGTGGGAGAGGTTGGGTGGGAGGGAGTGGGAATGAGAGGTTGGCTGGGAGAGGGTTGAGAGGTGGGGTGGGTGAGGAGTCGGGGGAGAGCAGTTGGGGGAAGTGGGGTCGGGGTGGGAGAGAGACAGACATTCTGGCAAGTGTGACATGCAGTTTAAGGGCACACACATTGATGAATCACCCTGCCTGTGAAACACCGGTATGACAGTTTGTCGCTGGTTTGGGATTCAAACCCAGGCTCGACAGCTTCGCCTGAGCATGCATTCCTCTCGGTTATCCTTCCGTGATGTTAATAAAACATTTATTTATTTTTTTATTTTTTTATTTGTATTTATCTTTGCCGAAGTGATGGGTCGTATAATGAAAGAAGATCGTACAAAAACGGGAACGTGGTGTAATATAAAATTACACTTTCGGGTGGGCCACGCAGGCGAGTGTCCCTAAACATTGTTCAAGTCGATCGATATACAGTATTCAGTGACAGTGCGAATATTGTATGAGAGCGGTTGCTAAGTGGCTTAAGCACTCCAATTAAATGGTTGATGAGGAACGGCTGGCTTGGCAAGCGATTAGCGATCACCGATGTCATATTTTGTCAGACACACACACACAACAACACACACACACACACACACACACACACACCACACACACACACACACCTCTCGGAGACTCCCAAAGTATGAAACTATGTCCAAATTAGACAAACACTTTTTGCAGTCGGTACTGCTGCTCAGTTCAATTATGAAGCTTAAGTTTTGTAATTTGGCTTTGTTTGAGAGATTTTCGAAGTTATGGCATGTGTGGAAATGAAAAATAGCCACAAACACTGGCATTTACAAGCATTGCAATGTATCCATTGATTCGTTGGTATGATGATCAGGTGAATGGGCACGCATGATTGATACGACCCTCATCCAGTCACCAGTGCACAGCAGGACGGGTGGCGCGAAGGGGGGGGGGGTACAGGAGAGCAGTCCGGGAGTTCGGTATGGAGCCTGGGCCGTGTCGCGCTGGATGTGTGAATGAGACCGCTTCTGGCTCCGAGGAGCCTGGCAGGGTATTACCAGGACCGTTGTGGCCTAATCGGAAGTGTGATTCAGGTCACGGTGCGTCGCTTCGGATCGTTACCCCTCCCTTCGCCTGGGCTTCTAAAAGGCGGATCGCGAAGCTGTCCGCCCTTTTTCTTCTCCTGCCTGCCTCGCCCTCTCCTTCGCCTCTTTGCTCCGCCTCTCTTCACTGCCCCTCGTCTGCCCGTCGCTGGATCTACACTCATGGTTGGTGTGAGACGTTCTTCGGGACCAGTGCGGAGCACACGTTTCCGCGTGCCCCGGCTAAGTGATTGAGCAGGAGATAACTCGCTGACTCTTGAGGTGGGAACGCTCAAGTGGAGCATCCCACAGAGGTACACACTACACTCAGACCTATGCACGACTAGGCTAGGAATCTTTTGCCTCACGCATTTTCTCTCTCTTTCCACCCCTCTATCTCGTCCCCTTTGGACACACAAAAGAGCATCCCACTGATTCGCAATCACCGTTTCCTCTGGCACGACACTGCACTCCCCCCACCCACATTGCATCACACCACACCTCCCACTCCCACACCTTAGACACCAATATTTCTCCCTTCTACCTTCCCCGAAGCGTACTGGGTTGCGTTGGTCGGCCGACCGTGCCAGGTATTGCGAGGCATTAGTCCTCATCTCCTCTTTCCTTCTGGCTATCGTATCGTGTGTGTGTGTGTGTGTGTGTGTGTGTGTGTGTGGTGTGTGTGTGTGTGTGTGTGTGTGTGTGTGTGTGTGTGTGTGTGTGTGATGCACCTGTCATAGCATAAGTTAAGATTGTGGAAGATCTAGCGGGATAAGTCTGCTCAGTGTCTGCTTTGTAAATTGCTTGCCTTTTGTCGCACCCCACAATTCCCTTGCTATCCCTGCTGTACATAATAATAAACCCCATTCACTGTGCCACATACCTTTCCTTTCTAATTGTAAATAAATGTTTTGTATGGAAACGTTCCCAACTCATTTTCGTCTTTTCCTTCATTGGTCCAGCATGGTCCGTATCCAAGCTTAGCCAGGACGTTATTCCCCAACGATTGTTTCAAGCCGGGACGTCCTTGGACAGTTACACTCGGCTGCATCTGATCCGGTAAGGTGTTTCTGTTTGAACAAAGGTTACCGAGGGCATGTCCCCCGGTAATTAAATCACGTGACCATTAGGTAACCAGTATTCATTTGATGGGGACCCTAAATCACGTGATCGAGTTGTTGCCATTCAAAGTCGATTAGCGACCCGTCGCATTACAGACTTATTTGTGTACCTACGGCCTGCAATTCCGGACAGTTTGGTGGGAACCCGAGGTCGCTTCCCCTCCTCCCACCCACCCCCCTCATGGTCTTCTCGCCCCCGACCCAGATCCGCAACTGATTTTTATTATTTTATATATATTATATATATATATATATATATATATATATATATTTATATATATATAATTGTAGTTGTATTTTCTGTGTCTGCCCATCAATAGAATTTGCCCCACTGGTAGTAAGTAACCCCATCATATTGCACATGGTTGGAATCGTCTTGGCAAATGGGGATGCAAGAAAATATTTTCAAACCTCCAGGGTGGGGGGAAGACCCCAATTCTCTCAATGTAAATGTGTATCGTACAGTATATCTCGATGCTCACAATTCTGGCACCCAACAACCAGACTCAAAATGTTGCATCAACTGTTTTTGTTGTTTGTATTTCTATTTTATTTCTAGTGGATGTGCCTTATCTGTCTGTGTGCGTACACGTTTCTTATTACCCACCCCTTCTGTGGGTTTTTGGACATGTAATGGAGACCTGCCCAGTCTCAAAGTATCCACCTCCATTCGCGTACGAGTGTGTATGTGTCGCATTGTCACGTATAATATATGTGTGATCACGATTCATGTTGTGTGTGTGTACATGCCACGCCACCAGTCGTCATCTCCATTTGCAAGTCTCTTAGATTCAACGGTGCCTTCCCCATGTCCTAAAGCATCATCTTCACCCCACCAAGGACCCATGACTCATGGACCAAGCAGTCTCCTTATCTGCGCTCCTTTTACCCCTTTGCCCCCAAAGTAGTGATTATGTAGATCCGCGTGACGTGTGTGTGGCCTCCGGGGTATGCCTGGTCTCTGTCTCTTCCTTCTTGGTCTCACCCTTCCTTGATAGGATAGTCGGCAAAACCCAACAAGCCACAAGGCCAGGACACCAAGCCGTGTCCCAAACGCATGTCAATCGGCGGAGCTCCGGGCACCAAAGCTGCTGTCCACAGCTCCATTCTCACTCCCATTAGTCATTGTATTTGGCGTGGCCCTTGATCCCACAAAACTCGGCCTCTCTCATCCTTCGCAGGCGGAATTTTGCAAGAGGGAGTTTGCCAAAGCTCGGGCCTTCTCAACAAGTCCCACCAAGTTGCAGTGCCAGGCCGCATCACGGGTGCCTCGTGCGCATCTCGTCCCACCGAAGTTGCCATTTTGTCTCTGTCTTCACTGCCTTTGACTGCCTGCATGCACATACCCGTTCGTCCTTCTGTCTCATCAGTTTATGATCCAGGAACAAGTTGTTTAAATTTAATTGTATTTTGAACACAAATCAGAAGATGAATAGGAAGACAAATTTCTTGTTTTACCGTATTTTTGACTTTGAATTTGTTCTAAATGCACATGTGCAAAGAGGAGTGAGATAATATTTTAACGTTTTCTGCCTACCTGGCAGTCAAACAAAATTGAAAATCATTCCAAACAGGAAACTTGCTTTTGTTAAAGATGTTGTAAAGGACACAAACCACAGGCATGAATAACCAATGTGGCGTGTTATATTGGGTGGTTCAAGAGACACTGGGTAAAAGGGTAGTAAAACCAAGAATCAATTTATTATACACCTTTGAACTTCTTTGAGCATTTATTTAATTGAAAATTTCCTTGAACATGTAGAACACCAATTGCCTTCATAACACTTCCAAGAACTATGCTATATATCAATATATAGCTTTTGAGGGTGTGGCTTGGGAAAGGGTGGAGTATCGCGCTGAAGTCGAGGCCATCGATTATGGCTATGTAAGATGCTGATTGACATTGTGTTCTATGGTGATCAATAAAGTATCCATCTCCTAAACTGCAACTCAACATTGTTTTGTAGACTTTCTAAAGTCACTGTCTACTTGACCACGGGGTATCGTGTTCTATGAACTCTCGTTATTGATCAGATTATTTTTGTGGCCTAATGGCAGCTGATTTGCACTTTCGTTTTATTTCACTGTGGATAGTATGTGAGTTGGTGTTGCATCTCTAAATTCACCAACCTCACTCTCACCTGCATCCTCAACACCTCAGGTGTTTCATTTCTAAGTGGAACACTTTGCATGACGCTTTGCTGCTGCTTGTGGCCATCATCAACATGATTTTTTTACTGAGACCATTGAAAGTGTAAGAGATTGTTTGATGCAGATTGATCCTTTGAGCAATTTACGTTTGGTTTCAGCAATGCAATTTTTTCCCCCACAGCACGAGCCAAACAGTTCTGGGAATATATTGTGGAATCTGATACGGTCGACAACATATTTCGCCCAATCTGCAATCAGATTCGCAATGGCACAGCAAGTGACAACCGTAAGCAAAGATGTATCAAATAATCTCACCCCTCTTCCCCCTAAAAAACTGCTCTCTTTTAAAATGATATGCCTATGTATGAACTAGAACGGCACTCGTAGAGTGCATACCTCCACCAGGCTGAACGCTTTGTTTTGTATCCCACTGATAGGCCGGATCTGCTGACCTGAATGAACCAAAATCTAAATAGCTTGTTCTTGTCATCTAACCAACTCATCCACCACGTTTTGTCAAAATCCATCCACAACCTTTTGAGATGTTCTATATATCGTTTTTGGCTGGCACTGTCACTCAATGGTGAAGAAGTGCATGAATTCCTTGAACCTGAATCCGGATTTGGATCTTCACCAAAATTGATTTATTTCGTCCTTGTTACACACCCAACCTGTTCACCAAGTTTCGTCTGAATCCGTCCACAACTTTTTGAGATATCCTGTTCACAGACAGGAGTAAAAGCATAATCTCCATCCACCTTAAGCTGTCCACTATATTGCCAAATCTATTAGGACAGTAAAGAATTATTATTATATTTAATTTATTGATCCGAAACATTTACTCAACTTCAAATTGGTTGGTCTATTTTTGCTAACAAGTACAGCTTGTGATTGACAGTTTTTATTAAATTTTGGTTGATATCGGACATACTTGCCATTCCACATTTTGAAGGTTATTCTAACTTGATTTGTCAATCATTTTGGCCTGTCTGTCTTGTTTTCCTGGGAAGGCAATGGCAAACCACCCAGTATAACCCTTGCTCAGCAACTTTCAGCAGCACTGATGCTTTGTACAGAGTATGGTATATCGGAATCATATTTTCAGGGCTGTCAGGATGGCTTGGAACCCTGTTCTTCATTGCATGGCCCATGAGCCACTGGTGGCCTAAAGTGCGGCCCCTAACGTGCGACCGATAATACACAAATGTGAAAACATCCCATCATAATCCACCATAAATGCTATCAAATTGACCTCATGGTTTCAAATGAGTGTTGCAATGTGAAGTATAAAAGTAACACAGCTACATCAGAATATGGTTGCAGTAAACAAACAATTACACTTGCAGCCCAGTGAACCACAACAAAGAATATGTGGAGACGGGGCCTAATAACAGCCATTATGGAGTCCTGCAGGTGGTGGCGGCTCTCACACTGATGTCTTATCGGCAAAAGTGGCCCCACTCTAAAACAATCGTGAAGATCACTGGCCTAGAGGTATGCGCACTCTCTAAGCTCTCGCTTGGGTTCAAGTCTTGATCCAGCTGTAAACTGTCATCCTGGTGTTTCACAGGCAGGGCAAGGCATTAATGTATGCGCCATCCCTCTGAGGGACTTTGAACTGGGCGTTCTGTGTGCTGGCATTAGTTGGTGGACATTAAAGATCCCATGGTGTCCTTTGCGGAGTAAGTGAGCTATCGCCAGCACCATTAACAAATTCCACACTCTGTCCTTGACTCACTCCTGGGAAGGCAATGGCAAATCACACAGCATAACCCATACCAGGAAGCTGCTTCTGCAGCACCAATATTTAGTAAATATTCCGGATCGTCATCATCATCATCTTCTTTTTCACGTTTAAGGTCAGTCAGCTCTTTTCCTTGCTGCAGCTTGTTTTTACCCTCTTTTCTCGACCTGCTGCACACCTCTGTGGCTTGTGTACAAGTGTGGGATATTGTTCTTAAGACCATGTATTACTTGTTTTTTTAAAGAAACAAAATCCCTCAGTCAATTTTGTTGATCAAACACCACCTGACTTATTTAATCTGGACAATTTCACACAATTCAAAGTCTTTGAGATGATTGACAAGTCAAACTACCAATATACTTACTTTATCAACTGGAAGAAGTTCAGTCCTTTGATCTCTTGAGCCTTACCTTCAGCGACAACTTCTGGAAAGACCATTTGTCAGCTGGCATAACTAGGCTTGATTCATAACTCAATTAATTTTGCTTCTCTTGTGAGCTGTCACACCTGTCATTCCGGAATGATATGGACCCCAAAGTTCTTCAAGTTAGTTGCTTTGTAATAATGCTTTTTTTTTTTTCAACATTTAGTGATTTAAAAAATCAATAAATCCATATCACTTTATTTATGTATTTATTTATGATGTCCTTTATTAATTTTGGCCACTTGATCATTTTTCTACAATAAATTTGAAATTTTAAATATTATTTTTAGTAATCGTGTTTTATTTATTTATTTAGTGCTGCAACTCGCGTTCAACCTTGTCTCTTCTGAGGATTTGCAGGCACATCTAACTGATTGCACTTCAGGTACGACCTTCCCTTTGCCTTGTCCTCTATTGTCAGTTCAACTTTGAAATCTATCCTTCGCTTTTGGATTTGTCTACAGAGGGGTAACCTATTGATTAGTCCTTTGATATCCTGAGCCTTACTTTCATCCAGTGTGAGTTGTCTTGCTTCTAATAAGATACGCACCTCCCCTCCCCGCCCCAATTGCTGTTTGCTGTTGCATATACAATGTGTTTGTACGTTGATGCATGACTTCAATTTTGGCAACATTGGATCCCATTTCTGTTTATTCTTTTTATTTTGACTCACTCAAGCTCACGGCGGACCTTGACACGAACACAGGGTCTTGGCACTTTTATCATTGTTTGGGCAGAGACGAGCATACATCTATTTTTATAAACATTTCCAATGAGTTTCAATTAAAAGTAAAAAAAATAAATTAAAAATACAAACTTTTGTGAAAGAGAAAGTAAAACTCCAAGCACCACAGGAGTAAACAAGCTTGACAACATGTGTGTACATGTTCAGGCAGGATGGCGTCCACATCGGTCAGTGTTGTTGAAATCTCGTGTGGGAGTTTGTTTTGTCACAGAAGACTCTCGGTGATATTGTGATCCACACTTGCATGGAATCTCAATTTTCTTCGGGAGCAGATAATTTTGGAAGGAAAGTTTGTTATTGTTACAGCATCAGATTCGGAACAGTGTCTTGATCCCAATCCTGACAAACAAATGTTGCGCTGCTCATGCCGGCCATACAGCCAAGATGCTCCGAATCAGATTAAGGGCCTTGCTTCGCCTATACTGGGTTCAATTGCAATGCTGGGCGGCATGCCGGGCACCTCGCCTTGCCGAGGTCCTAATTAAAGATGTAACCCGAGAGGAAATTCTTAACCGGTGAGGAGGTGAATTTAATAATGGGTGTGAAGCGCTCCGATATCTAAATATCCTCTAAAAAGATTTGGAGTGAGTCCGCTGTTTGAAATCAGCACCGCCACCATCCGAATAACTCGGAGACCCAGTGAATTTAAAATGTGTATTAAAGTAGGGATTGAATAGAAAAGAGTACAAATGATCTAAACGATTACAGAAAACACAACATAACCACCCCGGTGATTCGTATGTCCAGGAACCTTAATTATCTATTCTTAAGGCCTCAATTATCTGACAGAAGATGACAATGGAGAGTGGCACGAGAAAAAGGAATACCAGTTGTGAGTCGCCCAGTCCGTTTGACGCTCAGCTCATTGGCCCTGACTCCACCAAATTGGCCACACAGTGCTGCATGAGAAACTGTGGAAGGCACGGAGATGCCACAAAGGAGTGCGCAATCCACCACACAGCATTACAACTCCTCACTCCCAAGGATTGCCTCTCCAGCAGAAGACCTGTGAATGCCAGCAGCTCCCTCACGAATGACTGCAAGGAGCCCAAGGAGGATCTACACAAGGACCTGGCATCTGCTCTGCTTTCAAATGAGGAACTTTGTGTAACTTGGGGCGGTCTTTTTATTGACTTGTCCGACCATCGACGTCGACAGGCCTTGCTTGCTCGGTGCCAATTGGTGGTGGCGTTGATACCACCCGCCGCTTCTCGACTGACAGAATGTTCTTGGTGTGGTGGAACTCCACCCAAACTCACGCCCGGTCGGTGTTGTAAGGCCGTGCGCATAAAAGTGCGCACCCTTTGAGTGCGCATAAAAGACTGATTATAAAGGATAAATCCTTAAATAGTGGGGGGATGAGAAATAACATTGTGGGGGAGGACGACCTGCTTTATACGGTTTTAACGACGCATATTCCTATCAGTTTATTTTACCACACACTTGCACTAAAATCTGAATTAAGGGAAATGACTATTCTAATCTATGTATGTTCTCAAAATCATTTCCACAATATTATCAGATCTCAAAGTAAGCTTCACCCAATGACAGCAAGTTGAGGTGAGAAAGAAAACCGATCGGGTGAGCGTTAGGTTTCTTTGTGGTTGGGGTTCATTGATGAATTAGGTGGCTTCACTGATTAGTTTGGTGCTATATTGCCATTGCTTGTGCATCTTATCCCAAACCCACTTAGTTTGATGGTCAACAGTCGTTATTATCTATGTATAAATGGGCAAACTTCAAATTGTGCATGTACATATGTTTCATTACACCCATTGGTTGGACAGCTGACCCGACTCCACCCACAATTGGAATCTGACTACAACTCTGAAAAAATAAGTCATACACCTGCCATTTTGCTGCTTCGCAAGACCCAAGACATATTCAGAAGTGTTATATTCACAATCGTCGTGCCTTCTCCACAAGTTTTCTCTTCAGTTAGAAAAAGACCAAAAGCGATTTAAGCATCATCAAATGTCGATAGGTTGCAGACCATCGATGTCACAGGTGTTTCACACAAGCACAGTTTGTGTAGGCCCCAGGCTTCAAGCCTTCTGGCCTATAGGATCATTCCTTCATGGCCCAGTGGAAATTGAATCTATCCAAGCTATATAAACAAGATGTATTGTATATGTACATAAGCAATAGCCATGTTTTGGCTTCATCACGTACTGTAACCTGAGTTGTTGTTTTTTCAAGCCAGCATTCTGTGCCTATACACCACCCGCGTTTTTTTTTTAAATAATTGTTATTATTTCGGAAGCAAACGAGGCTGTGCTGATACATCTCCTGTGTTATTATTATTATTATTATTATTATTATTATTATTTTTGGGGAGCAATCGAGGCTGTGCTGATACAGCGGATGTTTGTGCATTTCGCATTAACGCCTGAAGCACATCAAAGAAATCCCACCCAATGGTTTAACCCATTCATGGTTAGAATTCCATTTTGACCCGTCCCCCCTTTCCTTATTGCAAATAATTAATCGGACATAATGCATAACTTTGTGTGTATTGTAATCATCTGTGCTGTGTTCAGTTTTGTGCACCCATCATTTTGATGAGCTTTTCCCCTAGTTATTATTAATTTAAATGAAAATTTATGTTATCTCATGCTTGTGGATGGAGGATATTGCACATGTAGCACATGCAGGACAAATGTTCTTGATTTTGGAGGGAAAAATAAATCTCATCGTTGTCCTCCATGATGAGTTTTACTTGCTTTAAATAGTTCCCTCATTGTACCCTATAATTCTCCTTTTTCTCTCTTTCAGTCATTCAGCAAGCATTGATTAAAAGCCAGTCCAAACTGCAATGCTCGCTTAAAGTTTTGCAGATGATGGAGAGCCACGTGGACACCGTCCCCCAATCGCATCAGAAATCTGACTCCATTTATCCTGTCCCCGTGCTGCAGACCACTGAGTCCGCTGAAAAACCTGCTCCCCTTGCCTTTTTAAAAGACTTGTCTCACGGAAAAGAGCCAGTAGCTATAAGCTGTGTAAACGAGTACGACACACGCTTGCCCACCAATTTCACATATTGTGAACATTGCTGCCCTCTGCCACCTCCGCACTTCACTGTAACCTGCAAGTGCGTCGATGGTTGCCTTAATGAGTGAGTGCATCACTGACGCTTGTCGAACATTCCATGCCCATTCATTCGTCCTCCATTGGGATAGACATACGTTGCCTTACCTACATCCCCCCAAGGTGTTATTTGAACAGATTTTAGATTGAAACAAAAATTTCCTATCAAACTCTCAGCCGAACCTGTATCATCAGCAATGCTCATTTTCTCCTTGTATTCCTCACTGTTGCCATGCACAGATGTTCTTGTCGTTTGCTGACTGCTCGAGGCTTGATCAATCAGTCTGATGCCTTGCATAACCATCCCCTTCCTGGCTACAGCAATGGCTTGCTTCTAAATGGCATTGACAGCGGGTACGCTGTTAAAGTACAAGTTTGCTTTGCATTCATTTTTGCATTGGATCGTAGGATTATTATGATTCCCTCATAAAAGTTTGTCCATCTTGTTGCTCCATTACATTTGCGAGGGTTGTTGTGATGCCATCAAAGTAATGACTTTTTGAGACTTGTGTGAGGCCACGTGAACAAAATTTTCATCACCAATGGTTTCCTTTTTCTCCTCCTCCCTTTAGCTTAGTCGAGTGCAATCCGGGCTGCAAGTGCCGCGAAGGCACTTGTTCGAACCGCCTCGTGCAGTATGGCTTAAAAGCACGGTTGCAGGTTTTCATGACCGAGGGCAAGGGCTGGGGCGTGCGCTGCCTGGAAGACCTCCAGAAAGGAACGTTTGTGTGCCGTTTCACAGGTCAGACATTTGGGATAAAACGATAAAGCACTTCATTCACCATACATGCTTTACGCAATAATACATTGGGTAAAATAATGTCACAGTGGTTTTGTTGAGTTTGAGTGCGAGTTTGGTTTTTCACCCTTTGCTTCCGGTCATTTGTTTGCGCATTTCCCACAACGCTTGGACATCGAATAGTCATTCATCGCAGGCTTTTCAACTTCCTTTGACATTATTTCCTTCACCTGGCTCGATTAGGACCTACCAATGAATTGGATTCCACATCTCTATCGAGTAAAAAATGCATGTCAGTTTGACCACGTGACGTTGCATGCAATTGCAGACATATTTAAAGCTCATGAAGTGACACAATTGCAAATGGTGTACAAGAAATGGGAGAAAAACAGCAAAGACCGTCAATATGATGACGAGTGTGTGGCTTATTCATCAGGTACTACAGAGGAAATGAGAGCCTTGTCAAGTGAACTTCCAGCTCAACCATTTCTGTGAGATGAAACTCCTTTGTGGTCGACAATGCTTCAAAGGGCAACATCACCTTGCATTATGCTGTGATAAAGGATAATAGATTAATCGGTTAAAAAGATGCATTGTCTAAGTGTTGTTGAAATGCATTTTCTGCAAACGTAAACTTCCTTGGTTTTTGAATCGTTATTGCAGGTCGGTTGTTGCTGCCCAACAGTGCATCAAAAGGCGATGGTGAATTTTCTTCGAACGGACACTGCTTCCGGTGAGCATTTGGCAAACCCATCCCATTGTTCCCCTGAAGATTTTTGGAGCTGAAAAGTTAACAAGTACATAAGTGGTTGGCAGACTTGCAAACCAATCACCGATTGTGTTTGTGAACCTTCAACTCTGAGAATGTTGCGCAATTCACTCACTGCTCTTTTTGTAGATGTAATATGTCGTAGTTCCGTTGATGACAAAGGACTTGCCCGGTTGTGTCTTGTCACTGGTAAATTGCAACTTTGAAACCACGAGTTTGAGAGGCCGAACGCAACAATAGGACCATGAACCAGTCTCCTTTTGTACCCTCACCTGAGGACCCCAAGACACTTTAAAAAAAAAATTTTTAGGACTACAACACAAATGTATTCGACTCATTTCCATTGTAAATCTCTACATGCATTATCAGTGTTACATTTCTTATTAAACGCTGTTCCACAACATCCCTTCAAGAATCTCAGCAATTAAAAACCACCTCATCCTGTGTGGCAGTGCAAGTGATTTTGCTGCTCGTTTTGTGGCGAACTGGCCAACTTTTAGTTCTTGCTCGGTTACCATGGTGAATCATCACCATTAAAGCCATATAATTGAAAATGCACTTTCCTTCATTCGTTATGACATGAGAACCCTTCCCATATCGAGAACGCAACATTTTGAGTTTCCCTCTTGAGCAGGTCTTGCTGAATATTGAAAGGACAGGCTGAATTGATAAACATGAACACCACCACAACCTCCGAGCACAGCTGTTCAGCAGGCAAGACGAAGGTTTGACCTTTTTGATCCCTGAGTAGTCTTCAACCGGGACTGTAGTCATCATATACTAACTGTTGGTGCCTTCAGTTTTTGATATGGTTCTTCCTCCTTTGTGAAGAAAAAAGGTGAACTATCACCAGCAACCTGAACAAATTCCAAATTCCTGCTAAAACCTACAGGCACTGCGTCAGGAACACAGCTGCTCCCCCAGCAAATGATACCACCTGCAGCCATTTGCTGCCTGTGAAAGAAGAAGAGCTCTTCCTAATTCCAAACCCAGTTAAGCTTGGTGGTTGCTCAACAATTCAGATAGTTGGCTTAGGATCCTGAGGTCCTGAGTTCAAACTCAAGCCATGCCAAAATAATATCAGGTGGGTTGACTCAGCCTGTCATCCTCCGAGGTCGACAAAGCGAGTACCAGCTCTGGGGAAAAGTAAGCCAATTGCCGATGTGGTGACACATCCAGGATTGTTCCCCCTAGCCAATGAAACTGCCTCAGCCTTGGCAGCCTTATGCACGTAACAGCACGACCAGATACAGTTACTGTGATTGAGTAGCCGGAGTCGGGCCTTTCATTCGTTTTTTCATTGTGACCGGTTTCCCTTGGACACAACTTATTCTCGTGCTGTGTGATAGCTTGCTTCATATTCCCTCCAAACATGATTGTTGTCAATTACGTGTTTTGTTTCTCTCTTGCTTGCCCACAGAATGCTCACTCATTTTAAAATCCATATGTTGTGCTGAACAAAAGTGCTTGTGCGGTTTTCTCTGCAGACGTGACGTTAATAAAGATGGGATGGATGTGCAGGAGGGTGCACCGCCAGACGGTAAGCATCCAAAAGTTTTCTTTGTTGGAACATCACCAAATCTTTTTTCCATCATGTATTTATGCTTCAAATAATTTTTATTCATGCATATGTACAGACCTATAGAATGTTTCCATCCCCTTTCAAAATTTCACCTTTTGTTGCCTTATACGGCTTATAGGCTGTAATTAAATTACATTAAATTAGACTTTTTCCACCTTTGTTTACACATCGTAACCCACAACTTCCAAGTGAAAAACAAATTTAAGAAAATTGATTAAAAATACAAAACAAGAATATCTTGGTTGGATAAGTGCCCACCCCCCCCCCCCCCATTATAAAAATAGAATCACCCGTCCTGCAGCTCACCTGGATTAGGAGCAAGTGTCACTCAAACCCCCGCAGATCTCTTAGACCCTGAATTTTTTAATGTCGTGAACAAACTTTGGTATGTCATGAGTGAAGAAGGTTGTTTTCAAGTTTCATTGAAATTCTGTGTGTAGTTCGGAGAAGAGAGTAAATCCCTATTTTGGGAGTCAAACCCCTCCCCCTGCAGACCCCTTTAGTGAGCGCAGATTTTGATGCAGTCGATAAACTTTGGTATGTCATGAGTGATGAAGGTTATGGTCAAGTTTCATCAAAATCGTGTGTGTAGTTTTGGAGAAGAGAGCAATATACCTATTTTGGGGGATAAATAACCCCCCCCCCAATAGACCCCTTTAGTGAGCGCAGATTTTGATGCAGTCGATAAACTTTGGTACATCAAGAGTGAAGAAGGTCGTTTTCAAGTTTCATTGAAATTCCGTGTGTAGTTCGGAGAAGAGAGAAAATCCCTATTTTGGGGGTCAAACCCCTCCCCTGCAGACCCCTTTAGTGAGCGCAGATTTTGATGCAGGCGATAAACTTTGGTATGTCATGAGTGATGAAGGTTATGGTCAAGTTTCATCAAAATCGTGTGTGTAGTTTTGGAGAAGAGAGCAAATACCTATTTTGGGGGATCAATAACCCCCCCCCCATAGACCCCTTTAATGAGTACAGATTTTGATGCGGTCGATACACTTTGGTACATCTCTGGTGGTGATGGTTGTGGTCAAGTTTCATCAAAATTTTGTGTGTAGTTTCAGAAAAGAGAGCAAATACCTAAAAAAAAAATTGGGGGGGGAGGTAAACCCCCGCCCCCATGCAGACCCTTTCTGAGCGCAGATTTTGTGGCAGTCAATACAACTGCGTTGGGCATCAGATATGAAGCTAGTAGCCAAGTTTCATCAAAAACCGTTTGTTTGGTTAAACTGATAATGACAAGTGTTGACCAACTGACTGATTGACTGACTCATTTACGGACACTGCTCGGTTTCGTAAGCTCACCTGACTAAAGTCCAGGTGAGCTAAAAACAATTGTAAATTAGCTCAGGTGTAACCAATCATCTTAAAAATCACACACCAAGTTAATTGGCCTTCTATTCAGCTTTGTTAAATTATAGCGATTCTGATTATTTCAGAATAAAATCAGCTGTTCCTGCAGGTTTCCTCTGCTGGGTTGTGCATTTCATAGCAAAGACTCAACAATGAGAACCAAGGAACTTTCAAAATACTTCTGGAATAAAGTTGTGAAAAGGCACAGATTAGGCGATGGGTATAACAATATTTCAAAGGCCTTGAAAACCCTTGGACGACAGTCAAGACAATCATTACGAAGTGGAAGGTGCATGGTACCATCAAGACCCTGCCAAGATCAGGCCGTCCCTCCAAACTGGATGACCAAGCAAGTAGGAGAGGCCAATGGCAACTTTGAAAGAACTACATGCATTTATGGCAAAGACTCGTCACTGTGTGCATGGAACAACAACATGCCAAGCACTCCACAAGTCTGGCCTGGACGGTAGGGTGGCAGGAAGGAAGCTGTTACTCAAAAAGCCCACCTTGAGTCCCATTTGGGGTATGCAAAAAAATCCACTCTGAAGATTCTGAAGCCATGTGGCAAAACATTTTGTTTTGCCACATTGTTGACGGGATAGTGGCTTTGGCCGTCAACATTGTTGATGGGATAGTGGCGAGATCATGACAGGTGGTTCCACCGACGATTGGTCTGGTCGCTCTGATGGTTACCATGCCCAAGGAGTTGCTGTGGCTGTGTCCAATAAGCTGACTCCAATGATATGACCGCCAGGACTGCAACAACTACTGAGGGGTTACGCTGCTCTCAGTGCCGGGCAAGGTCTTTGCTCGGATAATTCTTGATAGGGTTCGCCACCA
>CM068957.1:106885606-106897122 GCA_035128595.1 Eptatretus atami | reverse complement strand
CCCAGAGCAGTCAGGCTTTACACAGAGGTCAACGATTGACCGTATCCTTGCTCTTTGGGTCCTCACCGAACGCAGACGAGTTTCGGCAGGGGCTGCTTGCAGCCCATATTGATCTCTGCAAAGCGTTTGATTCAGTGAATCGGGATACCCTCTGGAGGATTCTTGGTCTTCGTGGGGCGCTACCAAAACTGATCATTCTGATGTCCAAACTGTACTCTGGTACTGAGAGGGCTGTGAGATGTGGTGATGCCATCTCTGACTTATTTACAGTTGTTACTGGAGTTTGTCAGGGGTGTGTACTGGCCCCCACACTTTTCAGTGCTTGTATGGACTGGATTCTGGGGAGGATGTCGGAGAGACCAAGCTGTGGTGCATCGTTTGGGAATGTCAAGATCTCTGACCTTCGGGAAAAAACGGCAGAAAGTGGACGCAGCGCCATATGCTCCCATACCTGACCTGACCTGACCTCCAAGGCAACAAAAGGTGAAAAAAATTGAAAGGGGTGTAGACTTTCTGTAAGCACTGTTTGCTTTGCTTTGATGTTGGGAGGATGAGCATTAAGAGGTCCGGAATCGATCCTTCACCATTTCTAAAGCGTGACGACATATTTTGCCAATAACGCTGCATGAATATTCTGTTGATCCTGCCTGCAGCCCTTGACTGGCTTGGGGCTAAATAATGATGCAGGTTGCCTCTCAGAGTTGAGCTCTGTACTCTTCATTCTTTCTCCAGACCATGCTGAGAATTTGGTGGTTTGCTGTATTTCATCTGAAAAGGAGGGAAATGTATCCAGGTTTCTAAATGTATGTTCTTTGTTGAGTTCATTTTTTTTTTCCTTTATACTGACTTCTTCGTCTCTAGCTCACTCTTCTCCCCTCTCCTTAAATGCACTCTGCAATAGTCTGCAATTTCACGCATTTGTTCTCTGTGATTGTAAGGATAGTTGGATGTGCAGGGTCAGGCATGACTACATGCATGGTGGTATGCTCGTTTTAAGTAAAACTATGTGTGGTTTATTTTATTTTTTTTTGCATTGTTTTTTTACAGCACAGCTGTGATCCGAACTTATTTTTGCAATCCGTGTTTGTGGACACCCATGACGTCAAGCTGCCTTGGTTGGCATTCTTCACATCAAGGTGCTTTTTAGATGTTGATTTTGAGCATTGTGTATTTTAAATACATCACCCGGTGTTGTGGCATGTTTGAGCAAAAGAGCATTTTACTACTGCTGTCTCTTGAAGTTGTGGTTATTCAATCACTATTATCAGCAAGAAGCATCGGGTTGACAGGATGGCCTAGAAGTTCACACACTCGCCTCTGAGCTGTCTAGCCTGGGTTTGAATCCTGCCCCAGCTAACCGGCTATAAGTCATCCCGGTGTTTCACAAGCAGGGCGATTCATCAATGTGTTTTGCTTCCCTTGGATGGACGTTATACAGGCACCCTGTTTGCCAGCCTTTGTTGGTGGACATTAAAGATCCCATGGTGTACTTCGTGAAGAGTAGGCGAGCTATTGCCGGCTGTGCCATGAACAAATTCCTGTCCTAACGAGCAGAGGACATTGCCTCAGCGGAACAGCCGCCCCCTCAGCCAATGATGCTACCCTGTAACCTTGTGATGCATATGAACGAAGAAGCAAGAAGCACCCATTCATAAAATATATTTGATTACACCATCCGTGCCCTCGCTCGCCATCTCTGTCTATCTCAACAGGGATATCTCTGCTGGCTCAGAACTTACGTGGGATTACGACTACCAAGAAGGAAGCAGCAAGTTGCACAAAATCCCTTGCCTCTGTGGTTCACCCAAGTGCTGTCATTGGGTGCTGGGAATGGATTAGTAAGTTGAAGACGAGATGTATTCATGTTTCACGACTGCTGTCGAGGAGGCAAACATTATAGCCACCAAGAAGCTCGGCACCTCCTCGTTTGCAATTTTACCTTGTTATAAAATCACAAGTTAAAGCATTCACACTTTTCGCTCATCTCTTTGCTCGTTATTATTTATTTTCCCATGGGCAGTTTCAATGGCTAGAAATTTACCATTGGTGCATTTTAAACTCGGTATCTGACCCGTAATGGTTTGGAATTTTTGCTTTCCCTCCGACAGATTTCGATCTGTTCCAGTCTATCAATTGCCTTTGCGACTGTCCTCGGACGAGGTTTCATTCATCAAGTTCTTCCTGAAGGATCTTGCGTTCTCACCCTTCATCCTGCATGATACCATATGTGTTGCTGGCAAAACCACTGGCTATTGAAGTTTCAGTCGCAGATAAGTCTCTTCTAATTTTGATTTGTTTGACTAAATTTCATCTTTAAGCAGGATTTTGACAGAAAATTATTTGTTTGATTGCTCCGAATTATTTTGGTTGTTCCTGAAATGTGAAGTTTTCATAAGATCTATTACAAATGCTTTTGATTTGTCACTGCAATTCCAACTTTGTTTTCCTTTCCAGTTTTTGGAATGCCTTTTTTAAAAAATCGATCGTCTTGACTGCTTTAGTTTATTATCCTGGACGTCACTCGTGGGATGTAGCTCAACTGTTGCTTGCCTCACCAGACCCTGCACCCACAAGTTGGTGTATGAGTGCAGGAACAAGGTTGCAGTTTTTTTTTTTACTGCGATGAGTTTCCAAAACGGGAGCTATCTTCAACATATCCACTGCCGAGTTCCAGCCCCATTGTAAAGTCCATTCGATGCTGATCGTGAAAGATGGCTTTGTGTAGAAGATGATTTCCCATCATTTTTATTTTAAAATTAAAACACCATGAACCTCAATGTAGTGATGTCGCGTGAGGCCATTTATCACAAAGGCTCCTCAGATAGGCACGTTCTGTTACCTGATGTCCAAAGCCTCCCTGGAAGCTCTCGGCTTGCTAAGCCATGACACATGGTGCTGTTTTTTGGGGGGTTTTTTTCCAGTAATTTTGTAATTAGCGTACATTGATGGCGCTGTTGGTGTTCAAGCTATTCAGCACGATCCTTGCAATGACCGTAATGGGAAGCAGATGAGTGCTGGAACACTTCAGTCAAGCAGCGGTTCTGATTGGAAAAGTGACTTGCTCGTGTTCCGTGGTGTTACGATGATTTGTGACTCCTGTACATACAGAACGTTACACGGCTCATTTTTTTTATTTTTTATTTTTATGAACAACTTATTTACAATAAAGTTTGTATCCTCACATTTTGTTAATTGTGATTGGATTAGAAGGAATACATGTGACATTTCCAGGTAAAAATTGTGTGTGTGTGTGCGTGCATGCGTGCGACAAAACACCTGATCACATCTCATCAGTAGAATAACTCATCAGCTCTCAGCTTGGGATCCTAAGCCAGCCACCCTAACGACTAAGGCAACACCAGGCTCAATTTTCCATTAAAGTTTTTGGTTTAAAAAAAAATGAAAAAAGATATTGGCTTTAATATGGCTACATCCTTAAAATAACATGCCTTTATTACCCCCAAGCTTTGAAAGAAACGGGGGGTGGAGAGGGGAGGATATTATAATTATAATTAAGACAGATATAAGACAGATAATTATCTGTCTCTATCCGTCAATCCATCATGCCAGCTCCTCCTAAACGGTTGGGCAGAAATTCACCAAACTTAGTGATGATCACCATTTGGCACGAAGGTGCAAGAGCGGTATCATTTTGGCTCCATCCCCCTGGTGCAGGGTCAAAAGGTCGTCAAATACCAAAAATGAAATTACTGGCACATTTTTAAATGAAACTGGATATACAATACAATCAACATTGGGGAGACAATGAAATATGTAATTTATTTATTTTTGACCGTCAGTTCATGCATCAGGGGGTGGGGACTTAAGGTCACAAGAAGAAAAAAAAAAACTTAACTCAAATTTATAATGGGTCATTACTGGTGGAACTTTTTCCATCTTTCAACTTTGCTTTAGGTGAGAAGCGTGGGGATTTGCGATGGCACGCCATTGACTTCACTCCACTTAGCCCCCACAGCGAGATGGGTTTTGTGTGTGCGTGCGTGTACCCTTGTCCTTCTGTTCAGGCCACGACTTATGTACCATTTGAGCTTCTGTTCAGTTTTAAACAAACCTTCATGAGAATATCATCTAATCATCGTTTTCCAGTCATTTCCAGCTTGCATGTGTTAGCCGTGGTTCACCTAATGGCTGATTTCCAGGCTGCACGATCCCTTGCTCGCCCTCTTGTTAGGCCTTTAACTCTAAGATCATCTCTCAGCAACACATCCCATGTTTTCCTCGGATGGCCTCTAGCTCTCCTTCCATTCATATTTATACACCTCTTCACACAGCTGCGCACCCACATCCTTTCCACATGTCCAAACCATCTCAACCTACCCCTATGCATAACCTCACTAATGCTTTCTACACCTAAGCTATCTCTTAATTCCACATTTGATTTCCTATTCTTCAATGTCACATCACACATCCACCTCACCATTCTCATTTCATTTCATTCACACCTCCATTCATCCTCCTTTTTGATCACCCATGTTTCACTGCCATACAAAATCGCGCTTCGAGCACAAGCTGCATACAGTTTTCCCTTTAATAGGAGAGAGGTCTCTTTTGATGTCAATGGGGGGAACAACTCCCTAAACTTCCTCCAGCCACTTCAAATTATTGCATTCACTGATGCCTCCACACCACCACCTGCACCAACCATATCACCAAGGCAACAGAATTTGTCTACACTTTCCAGGGATATATCCCCATAAACTAACCTTTATGCTTGAACTGGAGTCACTTGTTTACCTGCGCAAACAGCACATTTGAAGTCAGGTAGCACCTGCAGTCTACTCCTGATGCCACTGCACCTCTTGTGCACCGAGCAGTTGCAGGGTTTACACAATATTGAATTGTTACCTACACCTTTTCTGCAGACAGCACAGGGCCACCACCCTCTTTTTTTTTTTTTTTTTTTTTTTTTAAATTTTTTACAAAATTCCTTCTCTCGCACCACTAATCAGTACTTTTGTTTTCCCTGTATTCACTTTCAGTCTTCTGGCCTCCACCCTCCTTCCATACTGTATATTTATCCATTATCTCTTCCACACTGTCGGCTATCAGCACCAGGTCATCGGCATACAGGAGTTCCCAAGGTGAGCCTCCTCTAAATTCTTGTGATATAGCCTCAAGAACCATGATGAACAGGATTGAGCTCAAGACTGACCCACTGATGAACACCCACTTTCACTTCAAAATCCCCACTTTGCACTCCATTTATGCTCAGAGGTTTTAGGGCCATCATACATCACCATGACTACCTTAACTAACCAATCCTCCACACGTAACTTTCTCATGGACCATTGCACTACTTCCTGAGGCACCCTATCGAACACATTTTCCAAATCCACAAATATAAAGTAAAGTTGTTTATTCTTCTCCAGATGTTTTTCCTCTAATTGCCTAACTGTAAAAATTGCCAACTATCGTTCCCCAAATTGCCAAAACCAAATTGCATTTCATGTATATTAACATTATCTTATCAATTTATCCATGACTCTCTCTACCACTTTCATTCCATGGTCCAGCAACTTCATACCCTGATAGTTGCTCTGAACTAAAGCATCACCCTTCCCTTTATAAATATTCACCATTACACTCTTCAACCAGTCATCTGGAATCGATGGCTTCAATATAATTGCATTTATCAATTTAGTGATAAAATTCACTCCAATATCAACAGATGCCTTCAGCATCTCTGCGACAACACCAGTGCTGATCGCTGCTTTACCATTCTTCATTAATTTTTCATCGATGGCTTTCTTCACCCATTCATTCTTTAACTCAGATGGTGGGCCCTGCACCGGCTCTACTGCCTCCAGAATATCCCTGTTCCAAGGGAACTCCACATTTAGCAGGCGCTCATAGTAACTCCTCCAAGCATTTCTAATCTCCCCATGGTCAACCAGTACATGTCCCATATCATCCTTCGCACATTGTTGTCCTACGAGATCCATCTTTTGACCGATCATTTGCTTTGCTATCCTAAATATCTCCTCTCTACTATCTGCATTATTTATCACATCTGAAGGTAACAACCAATCCAAAAGAATTTGTACCTATCATTACCTCCACCACCGAAGGTAAAGGAGGTTATGTTTACACCCCTTTTTGTCTGTTTGTCTGTGGACAGGATCTCAAAAAGTTGTGGACGGATTCGGATGAAATTTGGTTGGCAGGTTCGGTGTGTGACAAGGACAAACTCATTCGATTTTGGTGAAGATTCGGATCCGAATCCCACCACTATAATTTTTTAGTGATTCGTTACCATTGAGAGATTGGGCTAAAATGATATATAGCATGATATCTCAAAAAGTTGTGGACGGATTCGGCCGAAACTTGGTGGACAGGTTGGGAGTGTTGCAAGGACGAATTGATTTGATTTTGGTGAAGATCTGAATCCGGATCTGGATATGAGAATTAATTAATTTTCAAAGTGATTTTTCACCATTGATAGATTGGGCCAAAAACGATATACAGCTTGATATTTCAAAAATGTATTGATTGGGCCTGATATGTTCTCGTGGATCAGGCATTACGTAGTGGAGGTATGCGCTCTACTGAGTGCCCTTCTAGTTTCTATGTGACCATTCTCGCAGTACCCCACCTCCACCTTGTTTCTTGCACACAGCATACATCCACTCTTCTGCAGCTCAAAGTTTCCACCCGCTCACCATTTCTACCACACATGGTACCAACATTCAGACTGGCAACTCTAATACTTATTTTGTCATGCCGAGTGTGCTTTATGCATGACAGGTTTGCTCTCATTTGTAATTTGCACAGCCATATATTTGAGGAAAGTGAGGGAACCTGAGTATGAAAGCCACCCCCATGGTACATGCTACAGCAACTCAGACATCAGCATGCTTACATGACCTGATGCCGAAACACATAGTCCAGTGGCCTCGTCGGTGACCCACCCAGCCCGCTTCAGGGACACCCATCCATGCGCAACATGGCACTAAAGCAGACGGGGTATTTGTCTGCTGATAGAGCAGCCTCCCAGTATGTTACGACTGGGTTCGGGCTCCTGTATGACAAGGCGATACGTGCCAATCTGTTAAGACACGTACCCTGTACCCTCTGGACAATGCAGCAACATTGCCTGGTGTCACCATGGCAACTAACCCAGTTGGGGAAGCACAAATTCAGGTCCCCATTCTGCCAAAAAGGAATATTTAAGGCATGTTTTTGTGGCTGGATGCCCTTCCTGATGCCACTACAGTATCGGCTCTGGGCCTCACCTTTGTTTAATTAACCCAAACACCCAAATTTTCACTCTTCCACTTTCTTGGAGTCTCCTTCGTATGCATGCAAAGTTTCAGGCTGCTAGGTTTCATGGTTTTGGAGTTATGGAGAAGACACAAACACTTATTAGTATAGATGGAGCTTCAGTGTGCATGTCCAGGCCTTAACATTTTTAGCAATTCATTTTGTCATCAAATCTTCAACAAACCTTTTTTAATGACATTGAGAACACAAATTAATAAAATGTACAATTTTTTTTGTCGTGTTTGTCAAGTTCAGTTCGAGTACCAAAGCATCTGCGGACGGGCTTTGCATGTTGAGATGCTTTCTAGTTCAATTTACTTTTGAAATGCAAGATGTAATGTTGAATACCGTAGTTTGAAAATTAACCAATTAAAGTTAATAGAAGTAAAGGTTGGTAAAACTTGTGGCCTTTAGGCTACATCTGATATTCATTCGTATGTGGGTGGAGAGAGGTGTGCAGTACAGCGTTTTCTTAATACAAAATGTCTCCCTCTCTCACCAAGTTACGTGGAGCTGAAATTGTGTATTGCCATGTGGTTGAGCAGCAGTATGCCATGTGACCAATACCCAATAAATAAATGTGAGAAGGGCATTCAAAATAAATCTACAAATAGTCATGGCTAAAAATATTGGCACCCTTTGACTTTTTTCAAATCATGCACCATTTCTTCCAGAAAATTGACAAAATTAAAAAATCTTGGTTTTCCGATTTGTATTTCTTTGGTTTGCAGTGGACCAAAACAAAAAAAGCTGAAAAGAAATACTAAATCTTGCTTTATTCCACACACAAATCCGAAAATGGCCTGGACAATATCATCGGCACCTTTCAGAAGTTGTTAGAAATAATTACATTTCAAGCAGGTGATTCTCCTTTACTTTGGAATCAAACTCATCTGTGTTGAGTTGCAGGTGCCTGCAATATAAAAATCACGCATTCATCCAGTTTGAATAGAGAAAAAGGAATCATTCTGCTGTTTTGTGTCACTGTGTGTACCGCAATGAACATGGAGAGAAGAACGAAAACTAGAGAATTGTCTGAGGAGGTCAGACACATGATTTTAGCCAAGCATGGACAATCTCAAGGCTACAAGTCCATCTCCAGAGAACTTGATGTTCCTGTGTCCACCGTGTGCAATGTTATCAGGAAGTTTAAGGCCCATGGCACTGCAGCCAACCTCCCTGGACGTGGCCACAAGAGAAAACTTGATCGAAGATTCCAGCGAAGGATTGTTTGAATGATGGAGAAAGCACCTCGATAAACTGCCAAACAGATTCAAGCTGTCCTTCAGACACAAGGTACAACAGTTTCAACTCGCACCATCCGTCGCCAACTCAATGAAAGGGAGTTCTATGATAGGAGACCCAGGAGGACCCCACTGCTGCCAGAGAGGGACAAAAGAAAGCCTGATGAGTTTGCCAAAACACACCTGAACAAGCCAAAGTCCTTCTGGGAGAATGGCTTGTGGACAGATGAGACCAAATTAGAGCTTTTTTGTAAAGCACATCATCTCTATGTTTACAGAAAACAAAATGAAGCCTTCAAAGAAAACACCTTCCCGACAGTCAAACATGGAGGAAGTTCAGTGATGTTTTAGGGTTGCTGTGCTGCCTCTGGCACTGGGTGCCTTAAATGTGTACATGACATCATGAAATCAGAAGATTATCAAGGCATTTTGGAGCACAATGTTCAACCCAGTATCAGAAAACTGGGTCTCTGTCGAAGGTCATAGATCTTGCAGCATGACAATGACCCCAAACACACTTAAAAAAGCACCCAGTAATGGTACAATTCAGACAAAACGCTGGACTGTTCTGAAGTGGCCAGCAATGAGTCCAGATGTACATCCCATTGAAAACCTGTGGGGAGATCTAACAACAGCAGTTGGGAGAAGGCACCCTTCAAATCTGGGAGAACTGGAGCAGTTTTCACAAGAAGAGTGGGCCAAACTGCCAGTAGAGAGGTGTAGCAAGCTCATTCATGGCTATAGGAAGCGCTTCACTGCAGTTATTTTGTCCAAAGGCTGTGCTACCAAATAGCAAGTAGAGGGTGTCAATAATTTTGTGATTTGAAATGCCATTTCTTTTTATTTTCTGATTTAAAAGGATATATTAAGTTCTGAATCAAAAACAAAAGTTCTGTAATATTAACAGTGAAATAAAGGATTGTGGAGATGAAATACCTTTGTCAATTTCAACTTATTTTTTGAGAAAATTGTGCGTTATTTGAAAAAAGTGCAAGGGTGACAATATGTTTGGCCACGACTGCATGTCACTCCGCCGACATTAAATAAGGCAATTCATTTCATGTACGCGTATGTACTGTATGTACATCTGAAAATCACAGAAAAAAAAAGGGGGATTGTCCGACCTTCACCAAATTTTGCATACGTGTTGGTAGTAGACAGGGTCAGGTCATGGGTGCAAGGACAAAAAAAATCCACGGGGTGGGGAGGGTAGAAGACTTGCCAATGCTCCCGAAGAGGGTGGGTGTTTCTCGTGACAAAGAAACAACATATAGTGTTACCTTCAAATAAACATGCTCAAACTCTTGCTGTCTTGGACTCGTGTGAGTACCTTGTTTCTTGATGTGGATGTGTATATTGAAGGTAGACATCCATCATTTTGACTTCTGAGAATGTCCTAAGCAAACATATGGACAAATCTTGTTTTTGATGCAACTGAATGCGTATATCATTGACTCCACTCAAGCAGAATATTCGGTTGTAGCTGCTTGCTTTTCTACCAATGCTCTTGAGCTTTCAATGCGAAACCTTAAGATGTAAATAATTTTCACTTTAGTTCAAACAGACATCGAGGGTTGATCTGCGTAGGCCGCACCAGTTCGGCTCCGTCTACTCACGAGAGGCGTGAGGCTCGTGTTTTTGAATGGACATGGGTTCTTGTTCACATCGTGCTCGTTACCAATCATGTGAGTGTGAGATAGTATGTCTTATCCAAGATTAAAATGTGGAATTTAGACACAAGTGTCAGCTACACAAAGCATTCTCATAAACTAACTCACACAAACCATGCAACTTCACAAAAAAGATGTACACAGCATTTTGGTCATGTGATTCAGAAATGCTCCTCCTTTATCAAAGATACTGTACTTGTAGCTTGACGACCAACAGGCTTCCAGGTGAGTTTTGTAAAAACAGCAACATTCACAATGTATTTTGCAAAATTCATCACACTCGACGCTTCAGTATACTTCATATTTATCGTATGTCAAAGGTGATCAAAATGGGAATTGCAGGCTCACCATTGTGTACTTTTGAAAACCCTTAATGCTACAAGTTATTAATACAGCTACTGATAATTTAAATCTCCTTTGTACATCATTTATAGCACATTTGCATATGCGCCAATGAGGCCAGCGAACGTCATGTTGTGTTTGTTCCCTCAGACGCGTGTTTGGGATAACAAATCCCAGTGTTAAACAAGAGGAATGTTGACGTCACCGCAAGTCCAGTATGATGGTGTCGGAGGAGCCTTCCAGCACGTGCTCGCACACCTGCAGTAAGAACCTCGTGAGAATGGCTGTAACAAACTCCCATGACATTGTCATGAATGGTTCAAACTTAAAAATTTAACATCTCGTGTCTTATAATATGTTTTGACAGAGTTCAGGAATGTGCAAAACACCTGAAAAAGCGGTGGTTCCTTAGTGTGTGGATGGAAGTCCTTCTTTCGGCAGTCGGATATTTCTTCCATTCCTCGATCTGTCAGCTGAAAGGTTCCCGTCCTAACCGAGAGAGAACACGGGGCTTGACTGTCACGTAGAAAACAGTCGACACGATATCTTAGATATCAAGGACTGCCTTTGCAAGAGAAAGTTTTCTGAAGCTGTCATTGCACTTTGATTATAAAAATTACAAGTGCCACAGATGGACATGCAGTTGGATCACAAGATCACAACATTTGCTGTTCACCAGTTCAACTTAAATTCATTTCGAAAATTTTAAAGTTCAACTTAAATTCATTAGAGGAATTAATAATTTTATTTTAAAATAAGTATTAAACTCAAGCAATAACCATGTACTTCATAGACAAATACACTCACTATTCCCATTAGTGTTTGAACGATTGCACTCAGAGATTGTAGAGTTAAGTGTCGAGTAGCGGGATGGAGCGGCCATTTCCACGTACATTGTGCATGGCACTCTGAGGGTATGTGACCTTTGGTCAGTAAACGTATATATAATACTGGTATGTCCTGTAATATATATATATAT
>CM068957.1:106860553-106871222 GCA_035128595.1 Eptatretus atami | reverse complement strand
GTTATTCTATGCAGAATCATTTTGATGAGACAGTATGAATTGTAATTAACACTCCACTGCACGTCTGCATTCCCTTCCCCCACCCCTCTTCACTCTCCCTCCCTCCTCTTCCTTTCCCCCTCCACAAATGTCCTCCCTCTCCCCCCTCTTTTTCTATTCCCCTCAGCAAAGCGACGGGTGGTATTTGCTCGTATGTAAATAAAAACCAAACATGTCCTCCTATCCCATCACACCATAAATTACACTGATCTCGATTGATGAACTTTGCGAATTACAAATCATTTTTGTATTTAACTTCATATCGCGTTTAACACACGAGTCTTGCAGCCAATTCTCACTTGTAAAACCATGCACTTTCTTCAAAAAGCTAATCCCCGTACAACTAATCGCTTTCAAAAGAGGTTGCAATTTTCACGGTCACTCACTATATTTAAGGACACTCACCGGCATAAGGGAGAAACTGTGAGGCAAAGCACAAAGACTTTACAGAGACAACTGGAATATGGAGGAATGTGCTATGGTTTGTAGAATTTCTATGTTCAGAGGATTGTTCTCTGTGCATTATAATTCGCAAAAAACTATCCCCACACATGTGTGGAAATGCACCCAGGAGTGAAAGAAGTGCCAATAATTTGAAGCCACAACACTGCCGTATGACTAACTTGTATGAGTGGTAATGGGGCTCGACTAATGATGGTATAAAACACTATTCGTCTGAATTAGTTGTGGGTGTGAACAAGGTTCGCATTCAACTCATTTTCTCACCATTTCCTGCTTTGAGGGTCATGTGAGACAAATTTTCTACAGCCTTAGCGAGAGAGAAGTCGATGGCACGCCATCACAAATCCTCTCACTTCCCACCGAAAGAAAAGTTGAAATATGAAATATCATTCCTGAAACCAGGAATGACCCAATATCAAATTTTGAGTTTTCCGTTTTGACCACTGTGACCCTAAGTCCTCACCCGTTCGGGCATGAAGCGGGGGTCAAATGGAAAAAAAATCGTTACACATTTCAGGCGTCCCACAGTGTTGATTGCAAATGCAAAGTTTCATTATCTCCACATTTGTTGAAAAAAAAACAGGGGGGGGGGATATTGTAATATATCTATCCGTCTATCTATCCGTCCGTCTATCCGTTGGGCTCCGTCTATCCGTCCGTCATGCTATCTCCTTACCGGTTGGGCAGAAAAATTCACCAAACTTCGAAATTATGCACATGGCACGAAGGTGCAAGAGCAGTATCATTTTGGCCTTGCCCACTGTGGTCAAAAATGCAATTACGGGCACATTTTTTTAATGCAAATTTATACATATAAACATTGGAGGACGCATGAAATATATAACGATTTTTTAGGATCTGACCCCGGTTCATGCTTAAGGGGGTATGAACTTAAGTTCACAGACGTCAAAACGGGGAAAAAAATATTTAACTTGAACTTTGATATTGGGTCATTCCTGCTGGAACTTATTGCCATCTTTTAACTTTGCTTTACATGGGAAGCGTAGGGATTTGTGATGGCGTGCCATCGACTTCGCTCGAATTTAAAATGTGCCCACAAATCGCTTTTTTGGTCTTTGACATTTTGATCTCACCCAGGGGAAGTGGCCAAAAATGATAGAACTCTCACACCTTGTTGCCATGTCGTGATCATTACTACCAAGTTTGGTAAATTTCTGCAAAACCGTTTTAGGAGATAGCGTGACAGACAGACAGACAGACAGAGCAGAGATATGTTTTTCACTTTCTTACAGGTCATTTGAATAAGCAAGCCCCTCTGGGGGCACTGATCCTCAGCATCATTTATAAATCCATCACATATGTAGGGATCATGGGTAAGTACATGAACTTTAACAAGCTTTCATCAGGCAGCATACAAATTGCTCCTTTGAGTTTCTCTAGCCTTCGAAGAGATAGGTTTTCATTCATTGCAATTGAAATTTCCTGCATTCATTGAAGTCAGTGTCGCTGTCTCTCACCATTTGTCCTAATCCTATCCCGACCTGTTGGAAAACATTAATCGCACAACCTCTCAGTATTCATCCCGAGGTGGAAGGTGCCGTCTACCATTCTCTCCCAATGAACTGCCATTTCCTCACCTCTGGTACACACTTCCTAACCACACTCTCTGTGCATGGATCAAAACTTACATTTTTCCCTGCTCAGTGCCACCGGCTTGCAGGATCGGTCAACCACGGGAACTTTTCCAGCTTGGCTGTCATTCCCTGCTTTGATGGTCTGCAGTTCATGGGAGGGTTGTCGGTCCGCGGGAATCACTGGCGGGGCTTGAACCCCGTCGACGAGCAATTTGGAGTTTGTGGCAGCTTCGGAGGTCCCGAAAGTGCTGACTATCTCAAGTCGCTCACGCTCCAACTCGCGCCGCCGAAGAGAGTCCTCGAAGGCGCGGAACTCGGCCTCCTCACGCTGCTGCTGGCGCACGGCATCCAGCCGCTGCCGTTCATCCTCCAATGCACGGAAGTGATCCTTTTCTCGTTCCTACTCAACAAACACAGCAGGCAAACACACGATATCTGACTTAATAAGGACAAGTGAACACATGCGTAATGTTCTACGGCATTACCATTTGCATGTAACCCTGTGCACAAGCTTACCTCGTGTTCCAAGTATTTCTGGTATTCTTGGGAGTATTTTGCAATGAGTTTCTTTTTTACTTCCTCAGCAATAGGAAAGACAGACTTAAGCTTCTGCGAAACAAAGGGATGGACCATGTATGTTATTCTAAGCATTGCATCAAGGACCGGACATTCAAGACAATGTGAGGAGCACAGTCAACAGAGCAAAATGCATCACCAGATCTAAACTTATTTCAAAGGAAGAATGGTGCAATATTATACCTGCCAATGTATATACCAACATATGCCACCAAAGTAAATGACTACCAATTAAAAGGCAAATGGCTAATTAACAAACCTGCACATCTCATTACTGTCCCAATACTTTTGGTAATATAGTGTATGGAACAAAGGCAACAAAACGTTTAACATCCCCTCCCTGTCTCCCCTTCTCATTCCTTCTCTCCCCTCATAATGTGCACTCAATCATACAAACCCTTCAGCAACATGAGAGAGCAATGCTTTCGGAAAGTGAGGATAAGACAAAATTTGCACAACAAAATAATGCTAATGCAAATGTGCTGGGACAAGGGAGAGAGGGTGTGTGTGCCAAAACCTTGGTGTATTCTGCACGGATCTGTGGTGCCACAGACTTGTAGTCACAGTGCTCCGGTAACTTCTCCACAAACAGCCTGGGGCACAGTCGGTACGACGTTTTAATTAAAGAGATGCACATTGGTGATACCGGGCCAAAATAATAATAATGATAATTATAATTATAACAACAGTGCGATGCACGTTGAGGCCTCATGCAAACCTCTGGCACGTCATCAAACACGCACGTGATGAACTTGGTGTAGAGAATGAAAGCTTCCTCAAAGTTATCCTCATCCTGATAAACTCCTGCCATGCGCAGCATCTCCTTGCCAGAACGGAAGTAGCGTTGCACGGGAATTCCATCTCTCACTTCCACCTTGCTCCCCTGGTAGCTCAAGCAGCGCACGCGCTCTTCAGGCCGGAAGGCTGACATCGTGTCCCCAACTCCAAATATAAAAATGCAGGCGCTAAATATGGACAGAAGCTGGGAAAAGGAGCCGTGGCAGGATTTCATCAATATATGAAGCCATTAATCACAAACAACCACATCAGTAGCGTTTATTACCTCCGCCACCGAAAAGGGGCGGTGGTTATGTTTTCACCCGTTTGCTTGTCAGTGAATGGGATATCTCAAAAAGTTGTGGACGATTCGGACAAAAATTGGGGGACAGGTTGGGTGTGTGCCAAGGACAAAGTGATTTGATTTTGGTAAAGATCCAAATCTGGATCCAGATACAATAATTTTTTTATGATGCCATCACAGTTCATCAATACTTATTTTGGCCCAAAAGCTCCCCAAATAGTGGGTGCATGACTGAGTTATGTCGAAACATCAAGTAATGTCACTTGATCACACTATTTATCGATAGCTACGTTTTATCATAATGAACAAAATAACTGAGAATCAAGGAAATGGTGAACGGTTTGTAAGTATTAAAAGTCAAATATTTCCCAGTTTTGAGGAGGGTCATACACCACCTTGATCAAGGCACCTGTCACACCATTAATGGCAATGATGAGACACAAATCACCACGCACCGTCCATCCATTGGGACCACAAGTTTTGCAGAGCATTGGTGCTGCCGAAGCAGTCTCCTTACCTATTGGGTACAATCCTGGACAGGTCGCCACTCCGACACAGGATACCAGAAAGCTGGCACTCATTTTGCTGACCTCGGAAGGATGACAGGCAGAGTCAACCCCACCTGGGTTTAATTGAACAGCCGAGCGGGATCCCAAGCCCACCACCCTAACCATTAAGCCAACACCAGGCATCATCACGCACCGATGAGGTGGGAAGGCAGGACGCCAGGGCAAGCTATCTTACATACAGTTAAACGTCTCAAATTAAATTTAAATTCTTCCTTTTGTTTCCATTTTATTGGAAGATCGAGACGTTCTGAGGGTTGTGCCAGAATGACTCACCGGTTTTCAAAGTTCAATCCATGTATCTATATGTTCTGTGAAATATAATTCTCTAAATAAGACAAATATAATAATTTTGTGAAATATTTTGATAACACAAATATAATATAGACACATTTTGGCAGCTTCCATTCAATGAGAATAAATGCAAAGTGGTCCACTATGAGGAGCGACCAAAAGTTTGCCTACACCATAGAAAGTGATTCGTGCATAAATGAAATAAAAAAACGAGAACGAAGAAAGAGATTTGGGTGTTTTGTTTGACACAAGTTTGTCATTCAGCTCTCATGGTGAAGATGTAGTGAGGAAAACGAACGTGAAACTCGAAATGAAGAAAAAAAAGATCATTCTCAGCATTGAGGAAGAAAAGGCTGCTCCAATTGTATAAAACAATAGTGAGACAAACTCTTGAATATCGCAACTCAGTTTGGTGCCCTATATATAAGAACGAAGACCGACTTGAGAAAGTCCAACAGAGGGCAACCAGGCTCGTGCCAGATTTCAGACACCTCGAGTACCCTGACAGACGGAGCACCGAACCTACCGACACTGGTCTACAGGAGACAATGAGCAGAGCTCAGTCGAGATACTTAAGATAATGAAAGGAATTGGTCAACTTAATCCCCAGAAACTATCAGGGATGCCTCATCGCAGTGGTTGTACCACCCCCCCTCCCTAAAACGTAAGTCAAGGGCCAAATCTTCCATACTTCCTGGATTTGTCAGAACGTCACGGTCAGAGTGCTGATTGGTCCCCAAGGACCGGCCGATCCTTATTGTGTCTGTGTCTGTCTCTCTCTCTCTCTCGCTTGGCACGCACGTGCAAACGCAAGGGGCTGTTGCTCAGTCTCCGGCGGTACGTGTGGAGCCTGTGTTGCTTTCTCTCTTCTTTTCATCTCCTTCTCCTTTCTCCAATGTATTTTTTTGGGGTACTTCTTGTGTATAAACTGTTATCAATGCTTTATCGATTACTTGAAAATTGAATTGGTTTCTTCTCTTCTTTTTTTTCCACTCTTGTATATAATCCTTTGCTTTGTTGTATTGAATTTTTATCCTTTATACTTTTTTTGTAATAAAAGGACATAAAAGTCAAAAGTCTCTCCGTGTGTCTCTCTCTCTCTCTCCGTGTCTCTCTCTCTCCGTGTCTCTCTCTCTCCGTGTCTCTCTCTCTCTGTCTGTCTGTCTGTCTGTCTCTGTGTGTGTCGTGGCCATGACTTCGTGAAGGCGGGGGTACACCATCCTGGATGTAGGGGATCTCTGGGTCGCTCCTAGGAGACCGGTCTGCTGTCTTGATGCCGTAGGCTTGTTCGAGAGAACTGTCCAGGGCTCAACAACAACGTCAACTTAATCCCCCAGAAATTCTTTAACACGAACGAGAACTCAAGTACCAGATGCCATATCAAGAAAGTGAGAAAGAAGCATTGCACAACTAAAAACAGGCAAAATACCTTCTTTGTGTCAGAAGCATAAACAATTGGAATGGGGTCTGAATATGCCATAAAAGGAACCTCCATCAACCAATTCAAGGCAGCACTGGGTCCAACCATCCATTAAAATACCAGGCCTTACCAACTAGGATCCAGTGGAGCAACCAGGGGTAAATAAGCATCGTTTCACGTCTCCACATCCCAGTAAGTAAGATATAATTAATGACATTTCCCGGAAATTATTCACATGTTTGGTTGAAAAGTCAATTTCCAGAGGAAGGGATTCGAGTTCGCCGTACTCACACCCACCACATAACATCGCGTCCCGGTTGTGCCTCCCAGACAAGTGGTGGCGTTAACTCTAAACTTACATCCGTGTTTCTTCCCCTCGAACAACAGTCACACGAACCCACGTCACTTCCGGTCACGTGATGGACGCGACGAGTAAGAAAACGGAATACCTCCTCCTTCACCTTAATGACGTACTCAGACGTTTTAATATCACGTTATAGTTCATCTTTTACTTCACATTCCTTCTGTAATTCCACACAGACATTTCAAAATAAGATAGAACAACGGCCTTGCAAGAAAATGTAAGGTGTACACCACGATGCCAGTTAGCTTTTCTGATTGTTTTTACCATCAATGAAAACAATCGTGAAGAACATTCACAATGAAAGAATAAGTCGAATGCTTCAGGTGTACATTTCACCTGCGGATGTGTGCGTACCAATCATCAATTTATCATGTACGCACGGGTCGTTTGGATCCGTTTTTTTTCCTCGCGTTCATTACGCGATGGCCGAGTGAGAAGGGCCGAGTGAGAGGAGCCGAATGAGAGGGGCCGAGTGAGAGGGGCCGGTGGAGAGGAGCCGAATGAGAGGGGCCGAGTGAGAGAAGCCGAATGAAGGGGGCCGAGTGAGAGGGGCCGACGTTTTGGCCTCAACTTACCCCCCCACCCACCGTCGCCCCCATTGGAATACTTCAAAATCGTCGCCTCAAGTCAACAGTTATAGGTCAAAATAATCTCGCCAGTGGCGGTGGGTGTTCAAAAATATAATCATAAAAACCAATGTGCCGGTGTTACTTATAGGTCTTGATCCCTTGGACGTCACACTTGTCCAGACATTGTACTCGGAGATCCTCGTGTGAATGTGTTGTCCAGTCTGTTTCCACCCATATGCCGTATGTCACCGATCCGTCCACAGACCCACAGAATGGATCAAAGGTTGTCCAGTGACCCCAGTACATGAAGTCCATGGACCCCAGTGGTATGTCAAGTCCAGTGACCCAGTGGTAGTCAAGGTTCCGTGCCCCCAGTCTGTGAAGGTCCAATGCCCCAGTCTGTGAAGGTCCAGTCCCCCAGTACATGAAGGTCCACTGCCCCCAGTGCTATGTGAAGGTCCAGTGCCCCCAGTACATGAAGGGTCCAGTGCCCCCAGTACATGAGGTCCATGCCCCAGTCATGAAGTCCAGTGCCCCCAGTGCTATGTGAAGGTCCAGTGCCCCCAGTGCTATGTGAAGGTCCACTGCCCCCAGTGCTATGTGAAGGTCCAGTGCCCCAGTACATGAAGGTCCAGTGCCCCAAGTACATGAAGGTCCAGTGCCCCAGACATGAAAGTCCAGTCCCCCAGTGCTATGTGAAGGTCCAGTGCCCCCAGTGCTATGTGAAGGTTCAGTGCCCCAGTGCTATGTGAAGGTCCATGCCCCCAGTGTTATGTAAGGTCCAGTGCCCCAGTCTGTGAAGGTCCAGTGCCCCCAGTGCTATGTGAAGGTCCAGTGCCCCAGTCTGTGAAGGTCCAGTGCCCCCAGTGCTATGTGAAGGTCCAGTGCCCTCAGTGCTATGTGAAGGTCCAGTGCCCCCAGTACATGAAGGTCCAGTGCCCCCAGTACATGAAGGTCCACTGCCCCCAGTGCTATGTGAAGTCCAGTGCCCCCAGTACATGAAGGTCCAGTGCCCCAGTACGTGAAGGTCCAGTGCCCCAGTCTGTGAAGGTTCAGTGCCCCCAGTGCTATGTGAAGGTCCAGTGCCCCCAGTGCTATGTGAAGGTCCAGTGCCCAGTCTGTGAAGGTCCAGTGCCCCCAGTGCTATGTGAAGGTTCAGTGCCCCCAGTGCTATGTGAAGGTCCAGTGACCCCAGTTTGTGAAGTTCCATTGCCCCAGTGATAAGTGAAGGTCCAGTGCCCCCAGTGCTATGTGAAGGTCCAGTGCCCCCAGTGCTATGTGAAGGTCCAGTGCCCCCAGTGCTATGTGAAGGTCCAGTGCCCCCAGTGCTATGTGAAGGTTCAGTGCCCTAGAAAATGGAAGTTTCCTTTGGGTGGTGTATAGCACAAATAGACCGCTGCCTCGATTGCTCCCGAACAAAACGTGCATGACCTCATTTCCTCTGCATGGGTTATAAATTAAAATCAAAACGTCCCTTTCTTTCATGATAGAAGACTCATTGTTCATTCTTCAAATGTAGGCCCGAGGCCGAGAATTAGTGACCACAATGTCGTCGGTTTGATTTGTTGAGGTTCGAAGTGTGGGTGGAGGCTGCCAGCGAAGCTGTGCCTTGACGGACACAGCTACACAACGACAGACAGACAGACTAGACTGGCAGAGAAGATATGCACCGCATTGTATATGATGATCCCCCATATTTATCTCACCTGGAACGTAGTTCCAGGGAACTTGTGGGATGCCGCGTCGACCGTCCGTCCACAAATACTTTCAACTTCTCTGAAACTACATATCCGATTTCAATGAAACTTGACCACTGTGTTCATCACCGTGTGTGTACCAAAGTTTGTTCATGGCATTAAAAAAAGTAGGGCCCTAAGGAGGTCGACTGGGGTTGCCCCCACAAAAATAGGTATTTGCTTTCTTCTCAGAAGCTACACACACAATTTGGACGAATCTCTTTGAGGTTTGGTGGATGGTTGCCCCCCAAAATAGGTATTTGTATAACATTGGTTCATTGATACATTTTGCTGATTCAGTCCCACGTTGACTTCCTCCTCAGTATCATTATTCCACGAGGTGAGCAGCCACCGAGATGAGGTAATCCCCCCCACTTGTATGACATTCTCATGTTCAGTATTTTATTGCTAGAAATACCTGCTTCCACCAGGTGGTGCTATACGATATACATTTCCTAGAGAGGATTGGGGTCCTCACCCCATCCTGAACCCCAGGGACGATTTTTGTTTTTTACCCCCCTAAAATCTTCCCATGCAACCCTTGAGTACAACCATTAGCTTTCAACTCATTCCGTCCAGTGGTTCAGGAGTGCATATAGATAAAAGAAACAAAAAGATTACCTGGAGTTATATTTGGCATGATTTGTATTAATTTCCTTGCAAGGAACTGTAATACAGGAAGAGAACGTTAGCCCCTTCAAGCCTGCACAATGGTTGCCAACATATGGTTGTTTGTTTGTCCTCCATCCTTCGTGAATGCTGAGCATCACATCCCATTTTTAAAAGGTTTTGCTATATCTCAGGCAGGGTTCGAAACACCAACCTCCCAAACTCAGAACAGACACTCCAACCATCAGGCCACCGAGTTTGCTCTATTTAAAAGAAATCGAATGTTTAAGAGGGAATAATAACAGGTTATCACAATAACCTGGAAAAAGAGAGTGCTTGGGGATTTGGTGGTTATTTGAGGTAGAAGAGATCATGAGTACGGATGAGGGATGAACTGAGGAAGTGGGGAACAGATATCTTGAAGTCCTGGAGGAAAGAATGGGACTGAACAGACTGGGGAAGTTGGTGCCGTGGGTGAGAAAAGGAGGAACAAATGATACAAGGTGAGCAGTGATCCTGGATTTTGGGAGCTTAAGAGGAATAGGATGACTGGTAGACTGTGTGCACCCTGCAAAAACCTGGGAGGGACGGAGGCAAGAGAGGGCAGAGAGTGCAAGTTGAAAACCAAAAAGGAGGCGGTAGAATACAGAGAGGCCGCCAACCTGTCTGCAATGCGTAGGTAATAGGCTGAGACTAGGGGTTCTTAACCTGTGGTCCATGGACCCCTTTGGGGTCCGTAGATGGGCTTCAGGGAGTCCGTGAACCAGGCGCATACAAATTATTTAAAATTTATTTTCGCTCGCTTTTAATAAAAAGTTTTATTTTTGGTCTATGTACAGGAGGATGTTATAATGTACTTATTCTTGCTTCCTGAAGAAGCATGTACTTACTGTTATGTGATGGATGTTATGTGTGATGCATGTACTAAGCATGTAAATGATGGATGTTATGTACTTACTAGTATATCTGAAAGGTAGGTTGAAATGGGATGCTACTGAATGTACACAGTCAGGTAACAAACAGTCATCATCATTGTCAACTTATGACTTCAGGAATAGTTCCTGTCGATAGAAATTGAAGAAAATGTACCCTGCCCCAGATTTTAGGACTGGCCACTAGACCTCGTGTTTACAGTTTGGTATGGTCGTCTGCATGACCGCCACCCAGTGCCACTCCATAACTAAGTGCTTATTTCTCACTTTCCACAGCTTATCACGACTCAGGAATCTTCTCATATACTGGTGAGATTTAAAACTTTATAGTATCTTCAGATCCATTTTTAGTTCGTCTGTTCGAAGAACAGAGAGCTATAGCGATACCCCCGGCGTGAGCGTCAGCGTCAGCGTGAGCGTCAGCGT
>CM068957.1:106840141-106851204 GCA_035128595.1 Eptatretus atami | reverse complement strand
TTATTTATTTATTATTTATTGGATTTGCTAGTACCAGCTAATTGGAAAGTCGAAGAAAAGGAAGTACATGAAGCTACGTACGATATCCTTTGGTTACTTAATTCACTAACGTGATGGACACCAAAAGCCACAGTGTTTTCTTGTGTGCAAGGTCTGCCAATGAAGCATGAGCAACAAACCATGAAGCGAGCACCTACGCATCGTCCATTCCTGAAAAATACATCGGGACAGTGTGAATCTTTTCGTGTGAAAAGAAGGCCTCAATTGAAAAGGTTGGAAACTTTTGCCAAAAACTTGGAATTGCCCAACGCAAAAGCCTCATCTTGAGCATCCGACAAAGGTTGCTTATCGCATGCCAAACAAAAGAAGCCAACACAATTGAGACTTAAGTAAAGCCAGTGCCTTGACATTGGTTTCGAGCTGTTTGTGGATTGAGCGAAGGAAGAAAATTGAAGCGTGTCCTTTGTCAAATGATGTCAATACATTTCCAGAATAGTTGATATTTCTTGTAATATTTTGAAAGCAGGTCATGGAGAATGGCAAGCACGCCATTTCCCTTCGAGTATGCAACTGATGAAAAGTAGTGACATTCTCAGTGTGGCCAGCTCCTTGTTTCGTCCGTTATGTGCATGCGATGCCATCAAAGAAGGAATCCCTAATTTTTGTGAGCCCCTTTTGGAAAATACAAAGGCCATTGACATCTTGAAATGTTGAAAAAATTTAATTTGCCAGCAAAAACTTTGACTGAAGAAAAATTTTGGTACTCTAGTGCCACAGATGGAGCCACCGCTATGCCTTGGCAACACATTCTGGTTGAACTGCTTCTTTGGTGAAGAAAGAAAGCTCCTCACTCATCGTGACTCACGTTTTCTACATCCGCATTCACTGGCATTCAAAGGACTCTCCAACAATCCTGAAGAGAAGTCTTGTCAACTGCCGTGAAAGTCGTCAACTTCATCAGAACCAGGGCTCTGAATCATCGCAGTTTTCAAAGTTTTACACGAAATGGGAGCAGAATATGAAGCTTCTTTCTCCACCACACAGAAGTCGCTGGCTTTCAGAGACAAATCTTTGAAGCCCTTGATGAACTTCGGGCAGAAGTTTCACTTTTTTTGCAGAGAAAAGAAAGTCCATGTCGGAAAAGCAGTTGACAGGGAGGAATTCATTGCACACGCTTGGCTTAATTTGACGGATATTTTGCCCATATTATTGTTTGAAAAGTCTTTCCGCATCAAAGCCCTGCATCACCAATATGGAATGTGCTGAAAACCTACAAGCTCTTTTGGCCAAGCTGCTACTGTGGAATAGGAGCATTGGAGGCAGACAACTATGCAACTTTCCAATACTGTAAGGAAGTGCTCCTGCCCAGGATGGAGTCGAGAGAGACAAAGCCCTGTCAATGTATCGTGCAGCAAAATGTGCAGAACACCTGGAAACACTGCAGAACTCTTTTGAAGGTTAAACTTTGCTCAGATGACCTCAAAGTTCAAACGTGATTCGTAAATCCTTTCCGTGCGCTGCATATACGAAGTCCATCTAAAAAGTAACGGAAACTGTCTTTACAGAAATTTTATTCCAAAATTATTATATTGAAATCACAAGCTTGTCCCCTTCAAATAAGTTTCCCTCCAGTCTCACACAACTTGTCCATCCTCTTCTTCCACGCTTTGATTGCACCCCCGGAAGGCGTTCTATCTGGAATCCTCCGGAGAGCTCCCGTCGTCACGGCCCTTTTGATGCGCCTCCACATCAGTAAATTGGCGTCCCCTTTCATCACCCCCTTGAGCGCTTGGGAATACGGAAAAAATCACAAGGGGTCAAAGTCTGGCGGAATATTGGGCGTTGCATACCAGGGTTGCGCACGTTCGCTCTCCACCAGAAACTATCGAGATGCTCAGGCGCACTGCCCGAGCAAGGGCGTTGTCATGCGTGGGAGCACCCAAGGCGTTGTTCTCCAACAGATCCCTCCTCTTGTCCCAGACTCATCTCATGAGCCGGCAGGATTTACTCCTTGATACACGTATTGATTCACTGTTTGACCCTGTGGTAGAAACTCGAAGTGGATGATGCCCTATGATGTCAAAAAAATGCCGATTGAGCATCACCTTGAACCTTCGACTTCGACATCCTTAGCTTCTTTTGGTCTTGGTGATGCCAGACTTTCCACTGACAACTACTGCCGTTTGGTCTCGGGATCTATATTCAAAATTATCCATGATTCATCGCCAGTAATGACTCTCGCGAGCAGTCTGATCGTTCCTCGAGGGCGCTCGATAATGTCTGACAGACAGTGACTCTTTGCTGCTTTCTGGTCCTCGGACAACAGCTTGGCGACCACTTTGCCACACACCTTGCGCCATTCGAGATTTTCAAGTATGATGCTCCAGACGAGTGTCCTTGTTGAAGGAAAGTTCCTCAAGCAATCATCCGCACCGTGAGCGACGACCTGCGTGCGCACCATCTGCTTCACACTTCGCATGTTGTCTGCCAGTTCTGGTTATTGAAGTCGTTTCAGACCGGGATCGATCTTAAAACCTCCTCCAGTCCCTCTTTGAACCTCTTTGTGCCATTCAAATGCACGTGTACATGACATCGTTCTTCTCCTAGACTTCTGCAGCATTACGAAGGATTCGGAAGCGTGTTTGTTGGCAAAAACTTCAGATTGGCCTCTCTGCTCACGACCATAGCTGCGACAACTCAGCACTAGACAACATGTAAAGCACGACCTGTAAAAAATAATCACACAATGAGCACAGTCAACCAAACCAATCATATATATTGCTGCGAAATGTTGCGAAATACTCTGACGCAACCAGTTCATTCAAGTTGGTAAGTGGAGCACACAGCAGGCCTCAGTCCCTTACTTTTTAGATGGACCTCGTAAGCTGATTACTGGTGTGCAGACCCTTTCCAAATATGACCTCATTGACCTGAGGACAAAGGAAAATGATACATCATAGAGATTCAACTCGAAGAGTCTTGGAAATTTTGTGTTCCTTAAGCACAAGGCCTACCCCGTCGTTCTGGCGAAATGAGCTACGGGAAAGCACATCTTCACTTTATGTCCAAAGCCACATCTTCACTGTTGTCCCTAAATTTTCAGCTTTCTAGCATCAAAGCGTATGGCTGAGAAGGCCCGGACAAACAAAAAACAAAGAAACAAAACTCAAAAAAAACATCATGCAGAGCACGGATTCTTGCAAAAATCCACTCCCCTCTCCAAATGTCCATGGATAACATCAAATTGCCATCATTAAGATTAAAAACACAATCCTAATACAGAAGCTCAGGTCAATCTGATGAAAATGATTCTTTTTTTCAGATTGAAATGATTTAGAAGCTTTGACCTTCAGCTGACCTTTGACCTTCGACCCTCAAAAATTGTTGTTTTCCAAAATTCAGTGATGCACTATGTAAATTGCTGCTAATTTCAGGTTAATCAGATGAACAATTGAATGATTTTCGGATGAAATTTGATGATTTTAGAAGTTCGACCTTAGTTGACCTTTGCAACCTTTGACCTCAAAAATAGTTGGTTTCCCAATCATGCAGTGCAATAATGCAGAATCTTTCAAATTTCAAGTCAATGATGAAAAATTATTTTAGAAAATTGCACCTGAAGATGACGCTTTGACCTAAAATCAAAAGCTTCTCACTTGAGACTACCTCTAACAACTGGAAAGTTTCATGACTTACAACAAACAGACAGAATAACAAAACGACTGACCAATATACTGAAAAAATCTTCGATTTTGCGATTACAAACAAACGAGTGAAAACTGAGCGAACTCCCTTCGCACTCCCGGCCGGAGACCGGCATGCAATCCTGGATAGGAATCGGGAAGACCACGGTGTACAATGAGTGCAGATGAGCAGTGATTCTGCGATTTTGCTTGACATAAATCAAGGTTTTATATGAAAGCAAAACTGTATATTTCTATGACAAAATTAATAAACCCAGGAAAAGACAAGGATTGGTTTCAATGCATCAAAAAAATGACTGATGTGAAGCGGAAGTCCCGAGTGCTACATGGAAGAGCAGAACAAAAATGCATTGATGAAGAGTATTATGACATTATTAGTTATTGAAGTTGTCAGCAGGCTGCTATTGTTTTGTATACAAAGTGTTAAATCCTGGATGAGCAGCGTAACGGAGGTGTGACTTGAACGTGGCGGCAGAGTTCAACACATGATGAGGCAGGGCGACAACAAAATGACACAAGGTGCGCGTAGAAAAAGAAAGAGGCGAAGGAAACATAACAAAGACCCATGGGAAAGGAGTGGGGTTCCCATATTACTAGGATAGAGACAACTGCAAATTTGACGCCATTTTGTAGTCCAATCGAGCATGGCGCACCAAAAACTGTGCCCATTGTGCGTGAAGTGTAATGTGTCTTTTCTAATCAAGTTGTCTTTTTCTGCATCCCCAAAAGGAAGATTATATCACTGGGATGCTTTTTGTTCTTCTTCCCAATGCGTCCTGAAATAAGCAATCAACAAGATTTGTTTAACCTTAAAAACGTATCGTTAGTAACCGTGGAAAAACCAATTGGAATTGTGAGTAAAAGTTCACCACGGATAGATGCTGTATTCAGTGTGTGCAGTGTTAGAGTAGAAGAAACACATACAGGTAGTGACAAGAATGCAGAAATCTTAAAGAAGTGAGGAAGGAAAGCGAAAAGACTTGCATGGAGAGCACAATGCACGCCATATGTGCACACCATCAAGAGAGTACAGAATAGAAAATAACAATTGTGGGCTGGAAGAAAAAAAAGAGAAAACAGCATGAAAATGTATCAATGCCTTGATTGATGATTTTTGCTCTGCTGAAAGGCAGGGTTCCTCGACTACTGGCAAGGGTGATTGCATACCCATGGTGCCATTCGCCTTCGTTTTATATCTCGAGAACCACTCAGTTATTCTGCTACTCTGGCCTCCATTGATGTGAAACCGGATGCCTTTTTGTCCTCTATTATTCTTTGAGCCATCCAACCTTTCGACTCACAATTGAACCATTTTGATTGTGATCTATCATTGGTTGATTATTTGTTATTTAATATATCCTGGCATTTGTATTGGTCCTGCCGAATGCCAACAAAGATCTAATGGTTCACATCCTAATGACTACAGTATTTACGTTATGACTGTTGCATTGACACTGTTGAAGTGTTATTTTGCCAAAAATCCGAAGCAAAAAAAACACGTCTTCAATCGGAATGTTCGAAAGATCAATTATTCTCCTTCATATCTCAAATGGCATCCCAACATTGCTCACACATTAATGGTTTCAATGAACCCAAAAAACCCCCACTGTGCACAAAAATGCAAGCTGTCCTCTATTCTTGAGGTCCCTCGATGGACCACCCACTGCCGCCAAAACTGGATTGGTTGCCATTGTCTTCCCAGCATTTAGTCAAGGCAGGAATTGGTATTTGACCAGGATGACTGGTCATAACTCACCTCTCTTGCGCAGGACTCTCTTGCAGCATATCCAAAAAGTTTCAGACGGAATCCGCCGATGAAAATTCTGTGGGCACCGTTGGGTGTTGTAACATCCGTGATAAGCTGGTATAAGACAGGAATGACATGCGACTTGTACACGGACACATTTTACAATCCTTCGCATTTATAGGACATGCTGTTTTGCGTTGAATTCTTTAATTGCCGTCACAAACATCTTAGAGAACATATGAATGAGGCAAACTTTTTCTTTGAAAAATCGAACAAGTAAGGAAAGAAGAAATTTAGGAAACAACAAAGCAGGAACATATAACAGCACGAGTAGAACGCCTACCTCTGCCAGGCTGAACAGTTTACGTTTTGTTTATCACTGATGGGCCCATCTGCATCTGGCACATACCCTTGAGCGACTACAGCATCTCGGAGTAATTTTCAGGTACAAGTCCAATTTTATTATCACTTCACGATAATAGTCGGAATATAACTGAAATTCAACAGAATGCATAACGAAAAGTACAAGTTTTCGAAATCAAACAAAATTTGTTTTTAAAAAAAATGATGGAAAACTACAAACGCTCTTGCCTCAGTAGTTAGCTTGCAATGTTTGTTCATGCCTACAAACATAAAGTAAGTAAAATTGCTGGGAAAGACATCGAGATACATAACTTTAAAGTTCCGGGACATACGTGTCCCTTTCCTTAAAGGTTCACCCAAAATCTAATCGGCTTTACTTCTCACCACACAACTCATCCACCCAAGTTTTGTCATTAATCCGTCCAAAACTTTTTGAGATATCCTGCTCACAAACACAGACACGGTGTAACACATAACCTTCAACCATAATCTTCGATGCAGATACCGGCCTTTCAGTGGATACAGCCTGTGGAGACCTCCCATCTGTGACTATGTGCTCATATCGAGTGCCGTTCCAGTTTTCTATTTTCATTAAAATATCTCATTATCCCCACGCTTCTAGACAATCCTCGTGGAGATCTCCAAGTCTGACTCACGTCGTTGTTCTCATCTTCTCTATGTGGACTGTTTTTGGTTTCACCAGCACTCCGTTTCCATCGAAACGTCCTGAAAACTTGGCATATATATGTAAAAATCCCCGCCGCAGACCAGTAACCACCTCGAGTTTGAAAATTCCTCTAAAAGAACAAAAATTATGACGTCAAAATATCTCCGCTAATGGAAATCACCTAAAAAATTATCTCTGAAAATAGGCCAAGCTTTTGAATTTTGTTTGCGGGAATCGAACAGGCATTAGCAGAGCATGAATTACCGCACATATATACATTACTATTACACCACCAATTTATGACGTCATTCCTAATTTTTGACATTTTGCTTTCACAACCAAAAGATTTCATCGGAATCTTCGCTGGAAACTTCCATTGCATATGCAGACAAGCCCACGCGCAGGCAGGAACCATCTCCGATTTTGGAAATTCGTCTAGAAAAGAAGTTGACGTTCATATATCGCCGCTAATGGAACAATCGCCTATACCATTATCTCGAAACTACGGCAAGCTGGTTGAATTCTGTTTGCGGGAATCGAACAGGGCATTAGCAGAGATGAATTACCGCAACAGATGATACATCACTATGACGTCATCAATTTATGACGTCATTCCTCCCCTTTCATATTTTTTGACTTTTTTTGTTTCACAACCCAGAGTTTCATCCGGATCTTCAGTGAAACTTGCCATGTATATGCAGAAACCCACCCAGCATAACCATCTCCGATTTTGGAAATTCTTCCGAAAAAGAAGTTGACGTCATAATATCCCGCTAATGGAAATCGCCTCTAGTAAACATTATCTCCGAAACTAGGCAAGCTGTTTGAATTTTGTTTGCTGGAATCAAGCCGGCATTAGCCACAGATAATTTTTATCGCCAAACCTGATACATCACAATACTCATAATTCGTGTTTTATGACGTCATCCTACAGCGAGGTCTTAGCCTCATTTGAGCTTGTTTAAAAAAGGAAACGGCGAGCCTATGATAATCGCTCCATCTGTCTGTCTGCCTCCGTCCATCCATCCAATCCATCCATCACGCTATCTCCTCCTAAATAGTGTGCAGAAATTCACCCAAACTTTGTAGTCTGTATGATCACCACATGCAAGAAGCATGCAAATGTTTTTTCGTCCAAAAACGTCAGGCAATTTTTAGCCCCACCACCCTGGGGCAGGCCTCAAAAGATGAAATACCGAAATATGAAATTGACGGAAACATTTAAAAAAAAGAAATAGCTTTCATGAAACTGGTGTATATGCAATCAATAATTGGTGGACTCATGAAATATAGTAATTGATTTTTGAATTTCGCCCCCAGTTCATACCCCGGGGATGGCGACTTAGGCCATTAGGGATCAAAATGGCGCGAAAAACAATTACAACCGAACATATGAGTCCGGTTCATTCCTGGTCGGAAAACTTTTTTCCTTCTTTCACTTTGCTTTCCGAGTGAGCAGTTGTCGTGGGATTTATCTGATGGTGAGCGCCCATCAACTTCACTCTAGTTAGCCTCCACCACGAAAGTGGAAGGAGGTTTATGTTTTCACCCCGTCTGTCTGTTGATTGTTACTTGGCGAAAAAACAGAATTCGCCACGTATCGTTGACGTCTGCTAGTCGGTATGTGTTGTCGTCTGTCTGTTGTCTGTCACACCGATTTTTGCCACAGTTGTCAAGCACACTGCTTCTGAAATTTGTCTGTGCTAAGGGTGCAGCCTGCCAAGACAGCAACGCTTAATTTGGGAAGATCGACCGATCTGGAAATGAGAATTTTTAAAGTGATGTCTTCACGCATGAAAGATCAGGCCAAAAACGATATATGGCACAATATCTCAAAAGTTATTGATGGATTCAACACGAAAACTTGAACGTGGACAGCGTTGGGGAGTTGCCCACAAGGAAGAATTGATTCAATTTTGGTGAAGATCCGAATCCAGATCGGATACATAAATTAATTATTTTTTAACTATTCCTCACCAATTAATAAGAGATTTGTCTGTCTGTTTGTCTGTCCTTTTTGTGCAGGATATCTCAAACAGTTGCGGACGCGAATCCGATGAAATCTGTGGCAGTTGGGTGTGTTAACAATGACAACTTATTCGTTTTCGTGAAGATCCATATCAGATCCGGTTACTAAATTTTTAAATGATTCTTTCACCATTGAGAGATGGGCAAAAACGATATCTGGCATGATATCTCAAAAATTGTATGGGCCCAATATGTCTCGATGGCATCAGGCATTTACGTGTGGCAGACGTATGACGCTCTTCCCGAGTGCCTTTCTATAATCATGTTACAGATCATGACATGTTAAGTGCAACACTTGGGACTTATTCGAATAAATAAATAAATGAAAAAGTCACTCGTGAGCTGACAACATCATGAACGGAACGGCACTCAGGAGAGCACTTACCTCTGCCAGGCTGAATACACCCAACCTGTCCTCCACCAAGTTGTATCCGAATCCTCCTCAACTTTTTGAGCATACATGCAAATCGTAGCCCCGTCTCTCAACATAAATCAGTTAAAATTAAATATTCCCGTATCCAGATCTGGAATTGAATCTTCAAAAGTTGAGTCATTCCTCCGAGTTGCACTCCCCGTTCCACCAAGTTTCGTTGTTGAATCCGAATCAATATATCTTGTGAATATTATGCCATTTATCGTTTTGACCCTATCTCTCAATCGTGAAGAAAATCACTTAAAAAATTCTCAGCATCCGCGATCCGGGATTCGGATCTTCATCTAAATCAAGCGTTGCCGTCCTCTGGCCGGTCACCTACACCACAGCAAAAAAAAATTCAGAACGATTGCCTTGAAAACTGTGGCCAAAAATCGCTGTGAACAAACAGACAGACAAACCATACGAAAAAAACAATTTCTCCAAGCGATGTGATGGCAAGTTTTGGCGAAAATTTTTTGTTAAAAAAAATTTTTTGGCAGCCAAGTTACAAACAACACGGTACAGACACACAAGTCACGGTTTACTATAAGCAACTTTGTCAGGATTTTCTATGTCATTAATGATCTACACATGTTCCATGATAATTTATGTCCGTTCACGAGTTGTACTTCAAGTGCCCAACTACACCCCCCCAATATGACTTACATCAACCACATATACATATGACATATACAACAACGGACCCACATCTTACCTGGCACAGAAACCACCCGAAGTCCGTTCCCATCTCCATGAACAACTTTTTTTTTTCACAATTTTTTAAATCCCGGCATCTGCAGGAATCTCGACATTTTTAACGCTTCTCCGAATCGGGAATTGGGTGGGACCAAAAAAAATCCCCCGAAAAAATGGCAGTACAGCATCCTGACATTAAAAAAAAACAGAAAGGGAGAAAAATCAGAAGGAGAAGCAGAAGTGGAAGCTATAAAAGTTGGTTCCCATGATCCATGTGATGCAGAAAAATTCCGGGACATGCCACGTCGCTATTCCTCGTTTATCAGGACTCGTAGGCTTTTCAAAAAGCCATAATTGACATTCTTATTTTGAGTTAAAAAAATTTTTTTTTAAAAATAGCCAGAGTGTAAATATAACGTCGTTACAGTGACTGTGTTGGAAATAAAGTGGTGATTTCAGTATTGAGATTCCGAAATGAAATGAGTAACATTGAACTGCCAGAGCACAAAGCCAGTTCGAAGTCCCAAACGAGAGGACTGCGTTTTCACAGCTTACTACCACGTTTTCGTCCAGTTCCTCGTAACTATGGGACTCATCGTCGGATGTCGAAACGAGGTCGTCCACCTCGTTTGTGACGACCTGATAAATCCGCATGTGCGATGCCGTTCTGTTCTACTCCTCGATTTGAAAAGACACAGCGTTTGTACCTGCAAGCCGAGAAAACATTCACGGAAAACATATGAACCACTTCAGTTAGATTCCTGTGGATTGTTAGACGTCAGTTATGAATCTGTATTTATCGTAAGTTATAACGAGGAACACTCTCACCCACACTTAAGCCGAAAATGATGTTCGAGTTCAAGTTGCCGTCTGAATCGAAAATGTCCCAAAGTTATAAGAACAAACTTTTAGAGTTCAATTCAGATTTCCAAAGTAGTATGATGAAACACGCCGCGCTAAAGGTCACTCAAAATTCATAAGGTCACAACCGAAAACAAAACGCTCTCTGTCTCTCCGTCTGTCTCACTCTCTCACCAACCCCCACCCCCAATCCCCCCTTCCACTCTCGACCTCCTTACTCTCCACAGACCTCACTCACAGACCTCCACTCTCACAGACCGCCCCCACTCACAGACCTCCACTCTCACCGACCTCTCTCTCACAGACCTCCACTCTCACAGACCTTCACTTCACAGGATCTCCACTCACACAGACCTCCATCACAGACCTCCACTCACACAGACTTCCACTCACAGACCTCCCACCTCAACACAACTCCACTCACAACACTCTCTCCCTGTGAAAATACATCGGACAGTGTGAATCTTTTTCGTGAAAAGAAGGCTCAATTTGAAAAGGTTGGAACTTTGCCAAAACTTGGAATTGCCCCAACGCAAAAGCCTCATCTTGAAGCATCCTACAAGGTTGCTTATCGCATTGCCA
>CM068957.1:106829391-106839944 GCA_035128595.1 Eptatretus atami | reverse complement strand
TGGAGAATGGCAAGCACGCCATTTCCCTTCGAGTATGCAACTGATGAAAAGTAGTGACATTCTCAGTGTGGCCAGCTCCTTGTTTCGTCCGTTATGTGCATGCGATGCCATCAAAGAAGGAATCCCTAATTTTTGTGAGCCCCTTTTGGAAAATACAAAGGCCATTGACATCTTGAAATGTTGAAAAAATTTAATTTGCCAGCAAAAACTTTGACTGAAGAAAAATTTTGGTACTCTAGTGCCACAGATGGAGCCACCGCTATGCCTTGGCAACACATTCTGGTTGAACTGCTTCTTTGGTGAAGAAAGAAAGCTCCTCACTCATCGTGACTCACGTTTTCTACATCCGCATTCACTGGCATTCAAAGGACTCTCCAACAATCCTGAAGAGAAGTCTTGTCAACTGCCGTGAAAGTCGTCAACTTCATCAGAACCAGGGCTCTGAATCATCGCAGTTTTCAAAGTTTTACACGAAATGGGAGCAGAATATGAAGCTTCTTTCTCCACCACACAGAAGTCGCTGGCTTTCAGAGACAAATCTTTGAAGCCCTTGATGAACTTCGGGCAGAAGTTTCACTTTTTTTGCAGAGAAAAGAAAGTCCATGTCGGAAAAGCAGTTGACAGGGAGGAATTCATTGCACACGCTTGGCTTAATTTGACGGATATTTTGCCCATATTATTGTTTGAAAAGTCTTTCCGCATCAAAGCCCTGCATCACCAATATGGAATGTGCTGAAAACCTACAAGCTCTTTTGGCCAAGCTGCTACTGTGGAATAGGAGCATTGGAGGCAGACAACTATGCAACTTTCCAATACTGTAAGGAAGTGCTCCTGCCCAGGATGGAGTCGAGAGAGACAAAGCCCTGTCAATGTATCGTGCAGCAAAATGTGCAGAACACCTGGAAACACTGCAGAACTCTTTTGAAGGTTAAACTTTGCTCAGATGACCTCAAAGTTCAAACGTGATTCGTAAATCCTTTCCGTGCGCTGCATATACGAAGTCCATCTAAAAAGTAACGGAAACTGTCTTTACAGAAATTTTATTCCAAAATTATTATATTGAAATCACAAGCTTGTCCCCTTCAAATAAGTTTCCCTCCAGTCTCACACAACTTGTCCATCCTCTTCTTCCACGCTTTGATTGCACCCCCGGAAGGCGTTCTATCTGGAATCCTCCGGAGAGCTCCCGTCGTCACGGCCCTTTTGATGCGCCTCCACATCAGTAAATTGGCGTCCCCTTTCATCACCCCCTTGAGCGCTTGGGAATACGGAAAAAATCACAAGGGGTCAAAGTCTGGCGGAATATTGGGCGTTGCATACCAGGGTTGCGCACGTTCGCTCTCCACCAGAAACTATCGAGATGCTCAGGCGCACTGCCCGAGCAAGGGCGTTGTCATGCGTGGGAGCACCCAAGGCGTTGTTCTCCAACAGATCCCTCCTCTTGTCCCAGACTCATCTCATGAGCCGGCAGGATTTACTCCTTGATACACGTATTGATTCACTGTTTGACCCTGTGGTAGAAACTCGAAGTGGATGATGCCCTATGATGTCAAAAAAATGCCGATTGAGCATCACCTTGAACCTTCGACTTCGACATCCTTAGCTTCTTTTGGTCTTGGTGATGCCAGACTTTCCACTGACAACTACTGCCGTTTGGTCTCGGGATCTATATTCAAAATTATCCATGATTCATCGCCAGTAATGACTCTCGCGAGCAGTCTGATCGTTCCTCGAGGGCGCTCGATAATGTCTGACAGACAGTGACTCTTTGCTGCTTTCTGGTCCTCGGACAACAGCTTGGCGACCACTTTGCCACACACCTTGCGCCATTCGAGATTTTCAAGTATGATGCTCCAGACGAGTGTCCTTGTTGAAGGAAAGTTCCTCAAGCAATCATCCGCACCGTGAGCGACGACCTGCGTGCGCACCATCTGCTTCACACTTCGCATGTTGTCTGCCAGTTCTGGTTATTGAAGTCGTTTCAGACCGGGATCGATCTTAAAACCTCCTCCAGTCCCTCTTTGAACCTCTTTGTGCCATTCAAATGCACGTGTACATGACATCGTTCTTCTCCTAGACTTCTGCAGCATTACGAAGGATTCGGAAGCGTGTTTGTTGGCAAAAACTTCAGATTGGCCTCTCTGCTCACGACCATAGCTGCGACAACTCAGCACTAGACAACATGTAAAGCACGACCTGTAAAAAATAATCACACAATGAGCACAGTCAACCAAACCAATCATATATATTGCTGCGAAATGTTGCGAAATACTCTGACGCAACCAGTTCATTCAAGTTGGTAAGTGGAGCACACAGCAGGCCTCAGTCCCTTACTTTTTAGATGGACCTCGTAAGCTGATTACTGGTGTGCAGACCCTTTCCAAATATGACCTCATTGACCTGAGGACAAAGGAAAATGATACATCATAGAGATTCAACTCGAAGAGTCTTGGAAATTTTGTGTTCCTTAAGCACAAGGCCTACCCCGTCGTTCTGGCGAAATGAGCTACGGGAAAGCACATCTTCACTTTATGTCCAAAGCCACATCTTCACTGTTGTCCCTAAATTTTCAGCTTTCTAGCATCAAAGCGTATGGCTGAGAAGGCCCGGACAAACAAAAAACAAAGAAACAAAACTCAAAAAAAACATCATGCAGAGCACGGATTCTTGCAAAAATCCACTCCCCTCTCCAAATGTCCATGGATAACATCAAATTGCCATCATTAAGATTAAAAACACAATCCTAATACAGAAGCTCAGGTCAATCTGATGAAAATGATTCTTTTTTTCAGATTGAAATGATTTAGAAGCTTTGACCTTCAGCTGACCTTTGACCTTCGACCCTCAAAAATTGTTGTTTTCCAAAATTCAGTGATGCACTATGTAAATTGCTGCTAATTTCAGGTTAATCAGATGAACAATTGAATGATTTTCGGATGAAATTTGATGATTTTAGAAGTTCGACCTTAGTTGACCTTTGCAACCTTTGACCTCAAAAATAGTTGGTTTCCCAATCATGCAGTGCAATAATGCAGAATCTTTCAAATTTCAAGTCAATGATGAAAAATTATTTTAGAAAATTGCACCTGAAGATGACGCTTTGACCTAAAATCAAAAGCTTCTCACTTGAGACTACCTCTAACAACTGGAAAGTTTCATGACTTACAACAAACAGACAGAATAACAAAACGACTGACCAATATACTGAAAAAATCTTCGATTTTGCGATTACAAACAAACGAGTGAAAACTGAGCGAACTCCCTTCGCACTCCCGGCCGGAGACCGGCATGCAATCCTGGATAGGAATCGGGAAGACCACGGTGTACAATGAGTGCAGATGAGCAGTGATTCTGCGATTTTGCTTGACATAAATCAAGGTTTTATATGAAAGCAAAACTGTATATTTCTATGACAAAATTAATAAACCCAGGAAAAGACAAGGATTGGTTTCAATGCATCAAAAAAATGACTGATGTGAAGCGGAAGTCCCGAGTGCTACATGGAAGAGCAGAACAAAAATGCATTGATGAAGAGTATTATGACATTATTAGTTATTGAAGTTGTCAGCAGGCTGCTATTGTTTTGTATACAAAGTGTTAAATCCTGGATGAGCAGCGTAACGGAGGTGTGACTTGAACGTGGCGGCAGAGTTCAACACATGATGAGGCAGGGCGACAACAAAATGACACAAGGTGCGCGTAGAAAAAGAAAGAGGCGAAGGAAACATAACAAAGACCCATGGGAAAGGAGTGGGGTTCCCATATTACTAGGATAGAGACAACTGCAAATTTGACGCCATTTTGTAGTCCAATCGAGCATGGCGCACCAAAAACTGTGCCCATTGTGCGTGAAGTGTAATGTGTCTTTTCTAATCAAGTTGTCTTTTTCTGCATCCCCAAAAGGAAGATTATATCACTGGGATGCTTTTTGTTCTTCTTCCCAATGCGTCCTGAAATAAGCAATCAACAAGATTTGTTTAACCTTAAAAACGTATCGTTAGTAACCGTGGAAAAACCAATTGGAATTGTGAGTAAAAGTTCACCACGGATAGATGCTGTATTCAGTGTGTGCAGTGTTAGAGTAGAAGAAACACATACAGGTAGTGACAAGAATGCAGAAATCTTAAAGAAGTGAGGAAGGAAAGCGAAAAGACTTGCATGGAGAGCACAATGCACGCCATATGTGCACACCATCAAGAGAGTACAGAATAGAAAATAACAATTGTGGGCTGGAAGAAAAAAAAGAGAAAACAGCATGAAAATGTATCAATGCCTTGATTGATGATTTTTGCTCTGCTGAAAGGCAGGGTTCCTCGACTACTGGCAAGGGTGATTGCATACCCATGGTGCCATTCGCCTTCGTTTTATATCTCGAGAACCACTCAGTTATTCTGCTACTCTGGCCTCCATTGATGTGAAACCGGATGCCTTTTTGTCCTCTATTATTCTTTGAGCCATCCAACCTTTCGACTCACAATTGAACCATTTTGATTGTGATCTATCATTGGTTGATTATTTGTTATTTAATATATCCTGGCATTTGTATTGGTCCTGCCGAATGCCAACAAAGATCTAATGGTTCACATCCTAATGACTACAGTATTTACGTTATGACTGTTGCATTGACACTGTTGAAGTGTTATTTTGCCAAAAATCCGAAGCAAAAAAAACACGTCTTCAATCGGAATGTTCGAAAGATCAATTATTCTCCTTCATATCTCAAATGGCATCCCAACATTGCTCACACATTAATGGTTTCAATGAACCCAAAAAACCCCCACTGTGCACAAAAATGCAAGCTGTCCTCTATTCTTGAGGTCCCTCGATGGACCACCCACTGCCGCCAAAACTGGATTGGTTGCCATTGTCTTCCCAGCATTTAGTCAAGGCAGGAATTGGTATTTGACCAGGATGACTGGTCATAACTCACCTCTCTTGCGCAGGACTCTCTTGCAGCATATCCAAAAAGTTTCAGACGGAATCCGCCGATGAAAATTCTGTGGGCACCGTTGGGTGTTGTAACATCCGTGATAAGCTGGTATAAGACAGGAATGACATGCGACTTGTACACGGACACATTTTACAATCCTTCGCATTTATAGGACATGCTGTTTTGCGTTGAATTCTTTAATTGCCGTCACAAACATCTTAGAGAACATATGAATGAGGCAAACTTTTTCTTTGAAAAATCGAACAAGTAAGGAAAGAAGAAATTTAGGAAACAACAAAGCAGGAACATATAACAGCACGAGTAGAACGCCTACCTCTGCCAGGCTGAACAGTTTACGTTTTGTTTATCACTGATGGGCCCATCTGCATCTGGCACATACCCTTGAGCGACTACAGCATCTCGGAGTAATTTTCAGGTACAAGTCCAATTTTATTATCACTTCACGATAATAGTCGGAATATAACTGAAATTCAACAGAATGCATAACGAAAAGTACAAGTTTTCGAAATCAAACAAAATTTGTTTTTAAAAAAAATGATGGAAAACTACAAACGCTCTTGCCTCAGTAGTTAGCTTGCAATGTTTGTTCATGCCTACAAACATAAAGTAAGTAAAATTGCTGGGAAAGACATCGAGATACATAACTTTAAAGTTCCGGGACATACGTGTCCCTTTCCTTAAAGGTTCACCCAAAATCTAATCGGCTTTACTTCTCACCACACAACTCATCCACCCAAGTTTTGTCATTAATCCGTCCAAAACTTTTTGAGATATCCTGCTCACAAACACAGACACGGTGTAACACATAACCTTCAACCATAATCTTCGATGCAGATACCGGCCTTTCAGTGGATACAGCCTGTGGAGACCTCCCATCTGTGACTATGTGCTCATATCGAGTGCCGTTCCAGTTTTCTATTTTCATTAAAATATCTCATTATCCCCACGCTTCTAGACAATCCTCGTGGAGATCTCCAAGTCTGACTCACGTCGTTGTTCTCATCTTCTCTATGTGGACTGTTTTTGGTTTCACCAGCACTCCGTTTCCATCGAAACGTCCTGAAAACTTGGCATATATATGTAAAAATCCCCGCCGCAGACCAGTAACCACCTCGAGTTTGAAAATTCCTCTAAAAGAACAAAAATTATGACGTCAAAATATCTCCGCTAATGGAAATCACCTAAAAAATTATCTCTGAAAATAGGCCAAGCTTTTGAATTTTGTTTGCGGGAATCGAACAGGCATTAGCAGAGCATGAATTACCGCACATATATACATTACTATTACACCACCAATTTATGACGTCATTCCTAATTTTTGACATTTTGCTTTCACAACCAAAAGATTTCATCGGAATCTTCGCTGGAAACTTCCATTGCATATGCAGACAAGCCCACGCGCAGGCAGGAACCATCTCCGATTTTGGAAATTCGTCTAGAAAAGAAGTTGACGTTCATATATCGCCGCTAATGGAACAATCGCCTATACCATTATCTCGAAACTACGGCAAGCTGGTTGAATTCTGTTTGCGGGAATCGAACAGGGCATTAGCAGAGATGAATTACCGCAACAGATGATACATCACTATGACGTCATCAATTTATGACGTCATTCCTCCCCTTTCATATTTTTTGACTTTTTTTGTTTCACAACCCAGAGTTTCATCCGGATCTTCAGTGAAACTTGCCATGTATATGCAGAAACCCACCCAGCATAACCATCTCCGATTTTGGAAATTCTTCCGAAAAAGAAGTTGACGTCATAATATCCCGCTAATGGAAATCGCCTCTAGTAAACATTATCTCCGAAACTAGGCAAGCTGTTTGAATTTTGTTTGCTGGAATCAAGCCGGCATTAGCCACAGATAATTTTTATCGCCAAACCTGATACATCACAATACTCATAATTCGTGTTTTATGACGTCATCCTACAGCGAGGTCTTAGCCTCATTTGAGCTTGTTTAAAAAAGGAAACGGCGAGCCTATGATAATCGCTCCATCTGTCTGTCTGCCTCCGTCCATCCATCCAATCCATCCATCACGCTATCTCCTCCTAAATAGTGTGCAGAAATTCACCCAAACTTTGTAGTCTGTATGATCACCACATGCAAGAAGCATGCAAATGTTTTTTCGTCCAAAAACGTCAGGCAATTTTTAGCCCCACCACCCTGGGGCAGGCCTCAAAAGATGAAATACCGAAATATGAAATTGACGGAAACATTTAAAAAAAAGAAATAGCTTTCATGAAACTGGTGTATATGCAATCAATAATTGGTGGACTCATGAAATATAGTAATTGATTTTTGAATTTCGCCCCCAGTTCATACCCCGGGGATGGCGACTTAGGCCATTAGGGATCAAAATGGCGCGAAAAACAATTACAACCGAACATATGAGTCCGGTTCATTCCTGGTCGGAAAACTTTTTTCCTTCTTTCACTTTGCTTTCCGAGTGAGCAGTTGTCGTGGGATTTATCTGATGGTGAGCGCCCATCAACTTCACTCTAGTTAGCCTCCACCACGAAAGTGGAAGGAGGTTTATGTTTTCACCCCGTCTGTCTGTTGATTGTTACTTGGCGAAAAAACAGAATTCGCCACGTATCGTTGACGTCTGCTAGTCGGTATGTGTTGTCGTCTGTCTGTTGTCTGTCACACCGATTTTTGCCACAGTTGTCAAGCACACTGCTTCTGAAATTTGTCTGTGCTAAGGGTGCAGCCTGCCAAGACAGCAACGCTTAATTTGGGAAGATCGACCGATCTGGAAATGAGAATTTTTAAAGTGATGTCTTCACGCATGAAAGATCAGGCCAAAAACGATATATGGCACAATATCTCAAAAGTTATTGATGGATTCAACACGAAAACTTGAACGTGGACAGCGTTGGGGAGTTGCCCACAAGGAAGAATTGATTCAATTTTGGTGAAGATCCGAATCCAGATCGGATACATAAATTAATTATTTTTTAACTATTCCTCACCAATTAATAAGAGATTTGTCTGTCTGTTTGTCTGTCCTTTTTGTGCAGGATATCTCAAACAGTTGCGGACGCGAATCCGATGAAATCTGTGGCAGTTGGGTGTGTTAACAATGACAACTTATTCGTTTTCGTGAAGATCCATATCAGATCCGGTTACTAAATTTTTAAATGATTCTTTCACCATTGAGAGATGGGCAAAAACGATATCTGGCATGATATCTCAAAAATTGTATGGGCCCAATATGTCTCGATGGCATCAGGCATTTACGTGTGGCAGACGTATGACGCTCTTCCCGAGTGCCTTTCTATAATCATGTTACAGATCATGACATGTTAAGTGCAACACTTGGGACTTATTCGAATAAATAAATAAATGAAAAAGTCACTCGTGAGCTGACAACATCATGAACGGAACGGCACTCAGGAGAGCACTTACCTCTGCCAGGCTGAATACACCCAACCTGTCCTCCACCAAGTTGTATCCGAATCCTCCTCAACTTTTTGAGCATACATGCAAATCGTAGCCCCGTCTCTCAACATAAATCAGTTAAAATTAAATATTCCCGTATCCAGATCTGGAATTGAATCTTCAAAAGTTGAGTCATTCCTCCGAGTTGCACTCCCCGTTCCACCAAGTTTCGTTGTTGAATCCGAATCAATATATCTTGTGAATATTATGCCATTTATCGTTTTGACCCTATCTCTCAATCGTGAAGAAAATCACTTAAAAAATTCTCAGCATCCGCGATCCGGGATTCGGATCTTCATCTAAATCAAGCGTTGCCGTCCTCTGGCCGGTCACCTACACCACAGCAAAAAAAAATTCAGAACGATTGCCTTGAAAACTGTGGCCAAAAATCGCTGTGAACAAACAGACAGACAAACCATACGAAAAAAACAATTTCTCCAAGCGATGTGATGGCAAGTTTTGGCGAAAATTTTTTGTTAAAAAAAATTTTTTGGCAGCCAAGTTACAAACAACACGGTACAGACACACAAGTCACGGTTTACTATAAGCAACTTTGTCAGGATTTTCTATGTCATTAATGATCTACACATGTTCCATGATAATTTATGTCCGTTCACGAGTTGTACTTCAAGTGCCCAACTACACCCCCCCAATATGACTTACATCAACCACATATACATATGACATATACAACAACGGACCCACATCTTACCTGGCACAGAAACCACCCGAAGTCCGTTCCCATCTCCATGAACAACTTTTTTTTTTCACAATTTTTTAAATCCCGGCATCTGCAGGAATCTCGACATTTTTAACGCTTCTCCGAATCGGGAATTGGGTGGGACCAAAAAAAATCCCCCGAAAAAATGGCAGTACAGCATCCTGACATTAAAAAAAAACAGAAAGGGAGAAAAATCAGAAGGAGAAGCAGAAGTGGAAGCTATAAAAGTTGGTTCCCATGATCCATGTGATGCAGAAAAATTCCGGGACATGCCACGTCGCTATTCCTCGTTTATCAGGACTCGTAGGCTTTTCAAAAAGCCATAATTGACATTCTTATTTTGAGTTAAAAAAATTTTTTTTTAAAAATAGCCAGAGTGTAAATATAACGTCGTTACAGTGACTGTGTTGGAAATAAAGTGGTGATTTCAGTATTGAGATTCCGAAATGAAATGAGTAACATTGAACTGCCAGAGCACAAAGCCAGTTCGAAGTCCCAAACGAGAGGACTGCGTTTTCACAGCTTACTACCACGTTTTCGTCCAGTTCCTCGTAACTATGGGACTCATCGTCGGATGTCGAAACGAGGTCGTCCACCTCGTTTGTGACGACCTGATAAATCCGCATGTGCGATGCCGTTCTGTTCTACTCCTCGATTTGAAAAGACACAGCGTTTGTACCTGCAAGCCGAGAAAACATTCACGGAAAACATATGAACCACTTCAGTTAGATTCCTGTGGATTGTTAGACGTCAGTTATGAATCTGTATTTATCGTAAGTTATAACGAGGAACACTCTCACCCACACTTAAGCCGAAAATGATGTTCGAGTTCAAGTTGCCGTCTGAATCGAAAATGTCCCAAAGTTATAAGAACAAACTTTTAGAGTTCAATTCAGATTTCCAAAGTAGTATGATGAAACACGCCGCGCTAAAGGTCACTCAAAATTCATAAGGTCACAACCGAAAACAAAACGCTCTCTGTCTCTCCGTCTGTCTCACTCTCTCACCAACCCCCACCCCCAATCCCCCCTTCCACTCTCGACCTCCTTACTCTCCACAGACCTCACTCACAGACCTCCACTCTCACAGACCGCCCCCACTCACAGACCTCCACTCTCACCGACCTCTCTCTCACAGACCTCCACTCTCACAGACCTTCACTTCACAGGATCTCCACTCACACAGACCTCCATCACAGACCTCCACTCACACAGACTTCCACTCACAGACCTCCCACCTCAACACAACTCCACTCACAACACTCTCTCCCTGGTTTTCGTCCGTTATGTGCATGCTGATGCCATCAAAGAAGAATTCCTATTTTGTGAGCCCCTTTTGGAAAATACAAAGGCCATTGACATCTTTGAAATGTTGAAAAATTTATTTGCCAAGCAAAACTTTGACTGGAAGAAAAATTTGGGTACTCTGTGCACAG
>CM068957.1:106810056-106828240 GCA_035128595.1 Eptatretus atami | reverse complement strand
AAGAAGAGATGAATATGGTGATGGTTTGTAAGTATTAAAGTCAAATATTTCCCAGTTTAGAGGAGGGTCATACACCACCTTGATCCAGGCACCTGCACACCATTAATGGCAAATGATGAACAACAAACAACCACGCAGCCGTCCATCATTGGGACACAAGTTTTGCAGAGCATTGTGCTCCGAAGCCAGTCTCCTACTATTGGGTAAAATCCTGGACAGGTCGCCACTCCGCAACAGGAACCAGAAAGCTGGCACTCATTTGCTGACCTCGGAAGGAGGACAGGCAGAGTCAACCCCAACCTGGGTTTATTGAACAGCCGAGCGGGATCCAAGCCCACCACCTAACCCATTAAGCCAACACAGGCATCATCACGCACCGATGAGGTGGGAAGGCAGGACGCCAGGGCAAGCTATCTTACATACAGTTAAACGTCTCAATTAAAATAAATTCTTCTTTTGTTTCCATTTTAATTGGAAGATCGAGACGTTCTGAGGTTGTGCCATAAAAATATAGAATGACCTCCCGGTTTCCAAAAGTTCAATCCATGGTATCTATATGTTCGTGTGAAATATAAATTCTTCTAAATAAGAAAAATATAATAATTTTGTGAAATATTTGATAACACAAATATTATAGACACATTTGGCAGCTTCCAATTCAATGAGAATAAATGCAAAGTGGTCCACCTATCGAGTAGCGACCAAAAGTTTGCCTACACCATAGAAAGTGATTCGTGGCATAAATGAAATAAAAAACAGAGAACGAAGAAGAGATTTGGGTGTTTTTGTTTGGAACACAAGTATTGTCATTCAGTTCTCATAGGTAAAGATGTTAGTGAGGAAACGAACGTGAAACTCGAAAGAAGAAAAAAAAGATCATTCTCGATTGCAGGAAAGAAAAGCTGCTCCAATTGTATCAAAAACAATAGTGAGCAAACTCTTGAATATCGAACTCAGTTTGGTGCCCTAATATAAGAACGAAGACCGACATGAGAAAGTCCACTAGGGGCATATCCAGTGCTGTGCCAGATTTCAGACACCTCGATACCGAATGACGGAGCACCGAACCTACCGACACTGGTCTACAGGAGACAAATGAGCAGAGCTAACAAGTCGAAATACTTAAGATTAAAATGACAAGGAATAGCAACTTAATCCCAGAAACTATCAGGATGCCTCATCGCGTGGTTGTACACGCCCCTCCCTAAAAGTAAGTCAATGCCAAATCTTCCATACTTTCCTGGATTTGCACAGAACTCTAGCAGAGTGCTAATTGGTCCCCAAGGACCGAGCCGATCCTTATTGTTCTGTGTCTAGGCCTCTCTCTCTCTCGGCTTGGCACGCAGTGCAAACGAAGGGCTGTTGCTCAGTCGTCTCGGCGTACGTGTGGCCTGGTTGCTTCTCTCTTCTTTTCATCTTCCTTCCCTTTCTCCAAATGTCATGTTTTTGGAGGTAACTTCTTGTGTATAAACTGTTATCAATCTTATCGAATACTTGAAAATTTGAATTGTATCTCTTCTCTTCTTTTTTTTCATCTTTGTATATAATCCTTTGCTTTGTTGTATTGAAATTTTTATCCTTTAACTTTTTTTGTAATAACAAGGACATAAACAGCTCAAGTCTCTCGTGTAGTCCTCTTCTCTCTGGCTCTCCCTTCCGTGTCTCTCTCTCTCCGTTCTCTCTCTCTCTTTCTCTCCTTGTCTGTCTGTCTGTCTGTCTGTGTGTGTCTCTGAACTTCGTGAAGGCGGGGGTAACCTCCTGGATTAGGGTATCCTCTGGTCGCTCCTACGAGACCGGTCTCTGTCTTGAGCCGTAGCCTTCCGTATCGACCGAAACGTCCCAGGCCCTCAACAACCATTACTCAACTTAATCCCACATTCTTAACAACACAGACCTAGATACCACAGTAAATGACACATATCAAGAAATGAGAAAAAGCCATTGCCACAACTAAACAAGGCAAATACCTTCATTTGTGTCAGAATGCATAACAAATTGGAATGGGTCCTGATATATGCCATAAAAAGAACCTCCCTCAACCATTCAGGCAGCACCTGGTCCAACCATCCATATCAAAATACCAGCCTTACCCAACTAGGATCCAGTGGAGCAAACAGGTGGTAACAATACAGATCGTTCACGTCTCCAATGCCCAGTAAGTAAATATAATTTTAATGACATCTTCCCGGAAATTATTCACATGTTTGTTTGAAAAACTGCAATTTCCAGAGAAGGGATTCGAGTTCGCCGTACTCACACCACACACATATACATCGCTCCCGATTGTCCTCCCAAGACAAGTGGTGCGCGTTTAACTCTAAACTTAACATCCGTGTTCTCCCTCGGAAACAAAGATCACACGAACCACGTCACTTCCGGTCACGTGATGGACGCGACGTAGTAAAGAAACGCAACATCCTCCTCTTCACTCTAATGACTACTCAGACTTTTAAATAGTCACTTTATATTCATCTTCTTACTCACTTCGTCCGTAATTCCACACAGACATTCAAAATTAAGATAGAACAACGGCCTTGCAAAGAAAATGTTAAGTGTAACACCACGATGCAGTTGCTTTTCTAGATTGTTTTTCACCATCAATGAAAACAATCGTGAAGAACATTCACAAATGAAAGAATAAGTCGAATGCTTCAGCTGTACATTTCACCTGCGTGAACGTGCTACCAATCAAATCTTATCATGTAACCGCATCGGGTCGTTTGAATCCGTATTATTTTCATCGCGTTCAATACCCGATGCCGATAAAGCCGAGTAGAATGAAGGGCCGATGAGAAGGGCAGAAGACGGGCCGATGAATGAAGGACCGAAGGGGGCCGGTGAGAGGGCGAGTGATGAGGGATGAAGGCCGATGGTGACTGAGAGGAGGGACGAGATAGAGGGCCGAGTGAGAGAGAGAGACCGAGTCGAAAAATGAGAATGAGGGGACCGAGTAGAGGCCGCGTTTGGCCTTCAAACTTACCCCCCCCCACCTGCCCCTCCATGGACATACTTCAAAATCGTCGCTAAAGTCAACAGTTATAGTCAAAATAATCTCGCAGTGGCGGTGGGTGTCAAAAATATAATCATTAAAACACAATGTGCCGGTGTTGACATTATAAGGTCTTGATCCTTTGGCGATCACACACTTGTCAGACATTTACTCGACGAATCCTCGGTGTGAATGTGTTTCCAGTCTGTTTCCACCCATATGCCGTATGACACCGATTTTTCCGTCCACAACCCACAAGAATGGATCAAAGTTGTCACAGTGACCCCAGTACATTGAATGTCAATGGACCCAGTGAGTGGATCATAAGGTCAAGTGACCAGTGGTAGCCAAGGTTCCGTGCCCAGTTCTGTGAAGGTCCAATGCCCCAGTCGTGTAGGTCAGTCCCCCAGTAACTGAAGCGTCCATCCCCCAAGTCTATGTGAAGTCCAGTGCCCCCAGTACATGAAGGGATCCAGTCCCCCAGTACATGAGGTCCAGTGCCCCCATACATGAAAGTCCAGTGCCCCAGTGCTATGTGAAGGTCCAGTGCCCCCAGTGTATTGAAGGTCCACTCCCCCGCTTATGAGTCCGCCCCATATGATGAAGGTCCAGTGCCCCAGTACATAGGTCCAGTGCCCCAAGTACATGAGAAGTCCAGTGCCCCAATCAATGAAAGTCCAAGTCCCCAGTGCTATGTGAAGGTCAGTGCCCCCATGACTAAGTGAAGGCAGTGCCCAGTGTCTATTGTAAGGTCCGTGCCCCGATGTTAGTGAAGTCCATGCCCAGTCCTAGTCCAGCCCTTTGCTATGTGAGGTACCAATCCCTCAGTCTGTGAAGCTCCAGTTGCCCCAGTCGCTATGTGAAGTCCTAGCCCTCAAGTGCTATGTGAAAGGTCCAGTGCCCCCCAGTAACATGAGTCAGTGCCCCCAGTAACATGAAGTTGTCCACTCCCCCATGCTATGTGAAATCCAGGCCCCAGTACTAAGGTCCAGTGCCCCAGTACGTGAAGTCCATGCCATGTGAAGTTCGCCAGTCTATGTGGAAGGTCCAGTGTCCCCAGTGCTATGTAGAGGTCCAGTAGCCCCATGCACTTGTGCCCAACGAAGTCCAGTGCCCATGCATGTAAGTTCAGTGCCCCAGTTGCTAGTGAAGGCAGTGACCCCAGTTTTGGAGTTCCATGCCCCATGATAGTTCGAAGTCCAGTGCCTCCATGCCTATGTGAAGGTCCAGTGCCCCATGCTATGTGAGGTCACCATGCCCCCAGTTGCTATGTGAAGGTCCAGTGCCCAGTCATGTGAAGGTTCAGTGCGCCTAGATAATGGAATTTCTTTGGTGGTGTATTACACAAATAGTACCGCTGCCTCATTGCCATCCAACAAAAACGTCGCATGACCTCATTTCCTCTGCATGGGCTTATAAATAAATTATCAAAACGTCCCTTCTTATATGATAGAAGACCTCATTTCATTTCTTCAAATGAGGCCCGAGGCCGAGAATAGTACATCAATGTCGCGGTTTGAATTCTGTTGAGGTTCGAAAGTAGTGGGTGGAGGCTGCCACGAGCCTGTGCCTTGACGGACAAGCTACACAACGACAGACAGCAAACTAGACTGGCAGAGAAGATATGCACGCATTGTATATATGATCCCCATAATATTTCTCATCCTGAATAGTTCCAGGAAACTTGTGGAATGCCGCGTCGACTCGTCCCTAAATACTTTTCAACTTCTCTGAACTACCATTCCGATTTAATGAAACTTGACACACGTGTTCATCACGCGATGTTGTGTACCAAAGTTTGTTCATGCAATAAGAAAAGTAGGGCTAAAGGAGGTCGACTGGGTTGCCCACAAATATTAGGTATTTGCTTCTTCTCTAGAAGCCTACACAACACAATTTGGACGAATCTCTTATGAGGTTGTGGATGGTTGCCCCCAAATAGTATTTGTATAACATTGGTCATTGATACAGTTTTGCTGATTAGTCCACGTTGACTTCCTCTCATATCATTATTTCCACGAGTGAGCAGCACCGAATGAGGTATCCCCCACTTGATATGACATTCTCATGTTCATCTTTATTATGCAGAAACATACCTGCTTCACCAGTGGTGCTATACATATACATTTCCTAAGAGAAGGATTGGGGTCCTCACCCTCCTGAACCCCAAGGACATTTTTGTTTTTACCCCCCTAAAAATCTTTCATGACCTTTGAGTACAATCCATACTAGTTTCAAATCATTCGTCCATGTTCATGGAGTGCATATAATAAAAGAAACAATAAAGATTACCTGCAGTTATATTGGATATTTTTATTAATTTCCTTGCATAGGAACTGTAATACAGGAAGAGATCGTTAGCCCCTTCATGCCAGCACAATGGTATGCCAACATATGCGTATGTTTGTTTTCCCCATCCTTCGTGATGCTGAGACATCACATCCATTTTTAAAAGTTTTCTATATCTCAAGCGGTTCGGATACACCAACCTCCACAAACTCAGACACCAGTACATCCATACAATCAGTCCAGCCATGTTTGCTCTATTAAAACAATCGAATGTTTAAGAGGACATAATAACAGTGTATATCAACTAAGTTGACCTGGAAAGAGAGAGTCCTTGGGGATTTGTGTTATTTGAGGTAGAAGAATCACTGGAGTACAGGAATGAGGATGATGAATGAAAGTGGGGAACAGATATCTTGGAAGTCCTGGAGAAGAATGGAGACTAACGCACTTGGAAAGTTGAGTGCTGGTGAGAAAAAGGAGGCAAATATACAGGTGGAGCGTATCCTGATTTTGGGAGACTTAAGAAGGATGCATGTGATTGTTGCCCCTAGCAAAAACCTGGGGGACAAGGCCGAGAGCAAGAGAGGGCGAGAGTGCAAGTGAAAACCAAAAGGAGCGGTAGATAGAGAGCGCGCCAACCTGTCTGCAATGCAGTACGTAATACTGAGACTAGGTTCCTTAACTTGTCCATAAACCTTTGGAGTCGTAGGATGGCTTCAGGGAGTCCGTGACCAGCGCATACAATTATTAAAATTTATTTCGCTCGTTTTAATAAAAGTTTATTGGTCTATGTACAGGAGATGTTATATGTACTTATTCTTGCTTCCAATGAGAAGCAATGTACTTACTTATTGAGATGTTATTGTGATAGATGTACTAAGCATGTAAAGAATGATTTATGTACTTACTAGTATTATCTGAAAGGTAGGTTGAAATGGGATGCTATGAATGACACAGTCAGGTAACAAACAGTATATCAATTGTCAACTTATACTTCAGGAATAAAGTCCTTCGATAGAATTGAAGAAAATGCTACCCTGGCCCAAATTTAGTAGACTGCCATAGACCTCGTGTATTAACGTTCGGTAATGGTCGTCTGCAATTGACGCCACCCAGTGCCAACTCCATAACTAAAGTGCTTATTTCTCACTTTCCCACAGCTTAACAGACCAGAGAATCTTCTCATAATATGGGTAGATTTAAAACTTCCTATAAGTAAATCTTCAATCATTTTTAGTTCGTCTGTTCGAAGAACAAGAGCTATAGCGTACCCGCGTGAGCGTCAGCCAGCGTGAGCGTCAGCGTGAGCGGTAAAAAGGTTAAAGTTTGGTGCAAGTTATTTAGAAGCTTGGCCATTCATTTAATATGTGATACTAGGGTTGCTGATATTTGGCAATGGAGGTTCTTTGGTGTATATTGTTACGAATTTGGAAATTCAATCGCACACACAACGGTTCCCTTAGTCAGCTATGTCGAATAAGTGCATGTTTCCCTAGATAGCTCACCTCCCATTGTTTAAGACTGTTTGAAATCGATTAGATGCGCTGCGGAATCGAATTTATAGTTGGGAAAGAAACAATGAGACGTCCTCCCCCTCTTCCTGCGAAGAGGAAGAAGAACCCTGCGGTGACGTCAACACTCCTCCCACCCGTGGTTGAGCGGGGGAGGTGGATCACGAGGGCATGAGTCACGCCGGGTGCGGGAGGGGTGCAAAAGGATAAAGAGGAACATCTTTTCTTTGTTTAAGGAAGAATCCCAAAAGAGTTCGTGGAAAGAGTCCCGTGGTAGGGCTAGTTCAGTGGATCCTGTGCAAGTTCGTGTGCTGGAGTTCCCGTGGGAGGAGTAAGCTTTTTGCTTCGGTCCAGTTGGGGGAGTCGGGAGGAAACCCAGAAGCCGGGGAGCTGCGTGGAGGTCGGGCGTCGCGAAGGAGACGCGAGCTGGGGGCGCAGCCTTGCCTGCTGTTCGCGCAAACCCGCCCGCCCGTTTCGTGTGGAGAGAAGCCCGGAGAGAGCTCGCCTGCCACACGGGGGGCCTCGAGCTCTGACCGCGGCTACGGCTAAGCTGCCGGGGGAAGGAAGCATCGCGGTCGCCAAGCGCGTTCGTGGTGAGAGAGCCGGAAGAGAGCTCGCCTGCCCACACGGAAGGCCCCGAGCTCAACCGCAGGCTAACGCTAGCTGGCTGTGGGGAAGGAGCATCGTGGGTCCGCCCAAAGCCAGACACAGAGGGTGCAGGTAAACGCTGCAACGGTCTCGTGGAGACTCGTTCGGTCTGCCAAGGTCCCACGCCCATAAAGACCAAGAGGTCCAGTCGAACCCCATTGCCTTTGAGGGGTTTCCTGCTTTTTCTTTGAATGAATGTTGTGGGCGCCGAGTCGCCGTAAGTAAAACCTGTGTAAGTTGACGTACATTAAATAATGATTATAGACGGTTGTATGTTCTTTTGTTGCTTGTTAATTGCATACGTGTTTTCATTATAATAAATGCTCCTTGTGTGAATGTAAACCTGCTCGCTTCGTCGTTTCCCGTCATGACCTGAACATTTCGTGTGTTGGAGTTAGAAAGCCGTTGGTTGCCGTAAATAGGGGGACATTTGGACCGACGGTTCTCGGCGATTACGCCCGCTCGGAAATCGGCGCACGGCCAGCTCCGCCTCGGTGCGGTTTGTTCCGTACGAGATCCGTCGAGGATGGAATACCCCGTAGTTGGATCACGTGGGTATTTAGGCTACATTGAAGATTGGGGCAATCGACCCTAACCCCACGTGAATCTGCCGATTGGCGTATTTCGGTTCTTGTACAAGGACGCCGTCGCTCGGAGTTATCCGGGCGGCGATCTATATTCCGGGCCCGATCGGTCGGGCCGACTCGTTACTTGCGGCTCCGTTCAAGCGGTCGTTGGGCGCCGAGACCGCCTGGTAACAATGGTAGTCAGGAGTGGGGTGTGAAATCCCATCACCTCCGTAAATTTGTAGTTCGAATCCGCACAACTTGTGTCAGGAGGCGTTCGGCCCCCTCTGCCTCCATAACAAAATTCACGGAGTCGGATCAAGGGGTATAACGGAAGCAAACCCCCCCCGTGTCCCAAATTTATGAACGTTAATATAAATTTATTCCCAGCACGCAAATGTTCGCAAGGCGAGCAGGGGCAGGAGGGATTAGGAAAATGGATTTGGAATGTTTAGAATCTATGGCTCAGGACGAAATGACCATGCAGGACACTCCATTATGCAGGTTGACTATTCGCAAAATAAATGCAGAAGTCCGCAAATGGGCGCAGCGGCGGGGCCGCGGTGTATGGCAACCGCCCCCCACGCTCCCTCCTCAGTAAAATCCTCTCAGTCCCATCAGATCCGCGCCCGATAATGCGAAGCGACGCACCGGGGGCACCTGAACAAGGCAGTATAGGAATATTGCTGGCAAAATGGATGAGAAAATGTGCAACGCTGCGGGGTGGAGATGCAGAGCAGGGGCTGATATCCAGGAAGGGCAAAAGGCAGAAGTCTGGGCATAAGAGGGCATAATGGCGCCTGCAACGTGGCGAGATACGGGCGTGGATGCAAAATGGCGGCACCAGTGCAGCTTCGACCGAACCGACAAGGGGGAGTGTGGCTGTGTCGGCCCGTGCGGGGAGGACAAATAATTCGGGAGACGCGTTGGGCGAGACTCGTGCAGTGTGACGGAAAAAGTGACGTGACACAGGAAAAATTAAATGAGGTGACTGAGACATGCAGACGAGACACGTGAGGTGACTGGAATAGCACGGAGACTCAGGAGACAAAGGAAGAACACCAGAGCCACGGGGAATAGAACAGGAAACAGAGGAAAAGCCAGGAAAGAACGGAAATAATAACGAGGTGAACTGAGATAAAGCAAGTATGAGGAGAAACTCAGGTAATTGGACGAGGCACAACAGGTAGGAAGTGAGGACAATGGGGTTGACGGGGAGTGTTTTGTGCCCGGTGCGAGCAGCAGGAATAGCTCCTTCAGGAACACAGGTGAAGGGTAATCTGTGTCCCCTTGAGGGATCGCGACGAGGAATCGGTCGAGCTTGCGAGTACAAGGGGGCGAGGCTGGGAATGGGTGGCATCGCGGAGTTGGGGTTGGAAACCCGGACCCTTGAGGTGGGCTATAATTCCAGCGTGGTTTCCGGTGTGTGTGGTGTCGAATGTGTGTTGCGAGTGTGCCAAAAGCGTGCTTTCCCAGCACGCATGGTGTGGATGAAGCACGAGTGTGGATGAAACACCGTGTGGATGAAGCAGTGGGTCGATGAATACCGGTGTGAGTGGTGTGGTACAGAGTGTGGCGGGGTGCGTGCTTCCAGCACTCCTGTGGACGAAGAAGCCGCCGCGCAGAGAGGCCGTGTGTGTGAGTGAACGGTCTGTGGTGGATGAACACCGTGTCGGTGGACGCACCGTGGGCTGGATGAAGCCCGTGTTTGGATAAGCACGGTGTGGATGAACACCGTGTGGAGTGTGTGGTCACGAGTGTGCCGGGGTGCGGCTTCCAGCATCCGTGTTGAATGAAGCAACCGTGTGTCAGAGAGGCCGTGTGTGTGAGTGAAACGGTCTGTGGGATGAAAGCACCGTGTGTGAGTGAACACGCGTTGGTGTCCCGCGTGTGAGTCCCGCGTGTGTGAGTAATATGGTGTGCCTGGGTGGCGAGGGTGCGAAATGCGGGCCTTCCAGCACGCTGTGTGAAGGAACACGAGTGGTGGAAGAAAGGCGTGTGTGAAGAGCGCTGTGTGAGGAGAATGACAGTCGTATGCCGGGAAACGCAACGGATCCCTGCCCGGTGCCATGGTGAGTGTGTGACGTCGTGGCACGCAGGTGTGTGCGTTGAACGGCGAACTGACGGGAACAGATGAAGGAAAGCCGGGTAGGGCCGTAGTGAAGTGAGAAGTGCGGGTTTCCACAGCAGCGAGCGCGGGGTCGTGTGTGCACGCACAAGGGCCCACTGCGCGCTGCGCAGGGAAACCGGTCCCGGAAACGCACGTGATGTTAAGCCGATACCCCGCGACTGACAGAAGCTAGGCTATATCGAATCTTTGGCCGGAGTGTTCTCACAACGCGAGCGTGTTTGTAAAGCCGACGAGCCAGAGCAATGTGTTCGGGGGGAACCCCTCGAAACGCGGGCTCTTGAGATGCGCAAGTGAGTCCATGGCTGCAGTGTGTTTGGAATCCGGCAGAGGGAATTCCTGCCGGACGTTTACCGTCCAAGAGGGACGAGGGTGCGCGGGGCGCAAGCAGCTGCCATGACGTCACGGAAAAGAGCGAGGCTGTGTGAGTGCTGCGCTGGTGTGTCGCAGAAGAAGAAAAATAAAAAGAAGTAAAGCGAGCCTCGCACTTCGAGTGGACATGAGTCCAGGCAAGGGTGGAAGACCCTTGTTGGGGCAAGGAATACTACAGTTTAGGGGGAAGGGATTAGGATAGTTAGACCGGCTTTCATGGGGACATGGGGTTGTCCTCATGGAGCCCGTGGAAATGGATTAGTTAGAGTGATTTTAAGTTCAGATTAAGGAAATGGGATATTTGTTTAGGATTTTCGGAGAAATGGACCAGACTGGAATGTGTATGGAGACGTAGCTTAGCTGTAGAGTAAATGGAACGTGATAGTTTTAGGGATGAGAGGAGCACGAGTTGGTCAGGGGATTCAATTAGAAGGATGGCAAGTGTGGAGTGTTGGTGTGAGTTTGCGAAATGGAAGTGTGTGAGGAATGAGTGTAGGACAGTGAGCCAAGTGTGCGAGTGGAGCCGATGTGGTATGCATGGTGCGAATGCCTGGTGGGGGGAGGAGTGATTCCCACCAAGTGACCCCGGGTCAGTTAATAGTTAGCTTGTGGGTTATTTCAATTATAACAGAGGTGTTGTTGTGGTGTGAGAGAAGCACGACCCGTTGGAGGGGTGCAAGAGTTATGGACCGGCTGGGGGCTGCTGGGAAAGTTGATATTTGTTTAGTGGGCCACCAGGGCACCGGACTAAGTCGGCCAGAGTATGGCTAAGGGCCAGAGGGGCCGGGATAGTGTATGTGGGCAGGCGACCCGTCAAAACGGAACCCGTAGCACAGAATGCAGGGGGCAAGTGTACTGGCAGGTGACCCTCGAAAGGGAACCCGGGCAATCAACACAGTGGGCATCGGAGGGGCAAATTGCCGGAAGAGGGGGATACCCCCAACATTTATAGGGAGCAGCTAGGCTCGGAGGCCAGCCTGCGGGCCCTGGGGGTGATGGTTAGAGTTTCGGGCCAGAGGGGAGTTCCTGCCATTTGGAGCAGCTGCCAGCCAGGAATGTGCGAGGGCACGTATGAAAAATTTGAGGGCAAGCCCAAAATTTATAATGGACACCAACAGCGACGGGAATCATGGTATTTAGACCGATGATTTAAAAAGTGTGTAAGCGTTTTTGGAAAGCCCGGGGTCAGTTTTAAGGTTATGAATGTAGGGTAGATAGGAGATTACTTCGCACCATCGTCCTTCGCTCGTTTGTAAAGGCGCTGGACTCCCTTGGTAGATGCTTGTATTCTGAGGAGGCATCTGAGGCTTTCGTTGGCCTGAGACAGGACAGCTAGGTCTCTGCTCCTATTCCCCTCCAGAGAGAAAACGTAGGGTGGGAGTAGGCTAGGTGGACATGATAGGCAATCGTACCGGAAAGGCAATAAAAGGGGTTTAGGGAGACAATTAACAAAGGGAAATAAAAAATAAAGGGGCTAAATTTGTTGTTTTTGTGGTCAATTTAAGGGAGCGGTATGGAAAGACGCAAGGCGATAGAGTGGGGGAGCACAGTAGGCTAGGTCCGAGCCCGCACTTCAAGGGCCGCCCACGCATCCTCCAGCGATGGAACACACCAAGGCCGGCCAGCTTCACCTCGACCTGTTGTGCTGCAGCTGGCTGTTCTGCAATGGCTTACTTGGCCCATGCCTAGATTGCCTGCCTCTGCCCATGACCCCAGCCCTTGTTATGAACGTTCCCTCTGTCCACCATCACCATGCGCGCAGGACCATCCAGTTTTGTTAGGAACTGCCCCTGCAGGCAGCCGTTCAATCATCATGTCCATTTGTTTTTGCACGCATCTCCATCCATTCCGTGCACCACAAGCGACTTTGCAACGACTTTGCCTTTCCCTTTCCCTTTCACAGATTACAAGTCCTGGCATAGTTTAGTGTAAATTTATTAAGTTAAGGTTAAGTTGGAGTGAAACATTGTAATAACGTGGAACTCCGCCTGCATATTTGTTTAGCGGCGGCATGTTTAGTTAAGTTGTCGAATGAGTTCGTGTAGGAGTTTGTTTAGTTATTTATTGCAGCGCATTGGTTTATTTATTTTTTTGGACACGTTAAAGAAAATGTCGCACTCAGGGACCGAAGGTAAGGGGAAACTTACACTGCGGTCACACGAAATTTGACGACTTCGTGGACGAGTCTGTAAAAAGGGGAGGGGTAGTGTTAACGAATTTGAATTCAATCGCACAAAATACAGGTTCCCAGTTAGTCAGCTATGTCGATAAGTGCATGTTCCTAAGATAGTCCACCCCCATTGTTTTAAGATGTTTTGGAAATGATTAGATGCGCTGCGGATCGATTTTTAATAGTTAGGGAAAGAAAAATGGAGACGTCCCTCCCTCTTCTGCGAAGAGAAGAAAACCCTGCGGGAGTCCAACAAACTCCTCCCACCCGTGGTTGAGCGGGGGAGGTGGATGAGAGGGCAATGGAGTCACCCGGGGTGCGGGGGAGGTGGCAAAGGATAAAGAGAATCTTTTTTCTTTGTTTAAGAGACTCCCAAAAAGAGTTCGGGAAAGAGTCCCGTGTAGGGGCTGAGTTTGTGGGAGTCTGTGGCAGATTCGTGTGCTTGAGTCCCGTTGGGGAGGAGTAAGCTTTTGTTCGGCAGTTGGGGAGTGAACCAGAAGCTGGGGGAGCTGCGTGGAGGTCCGGGCCGTGCGAAGAGACGGAGGTGGGCGGCAAGCCTTGCCTGTGTGTCGCGCAAACCGCGTTCATGTGGGAGAGCGGAGAGAGCTCGCCTGCCACGGGGGCTCGAGCTCCCCGGCTAAGCTAGCTGCGTGGGGAAGGAGGCATCGCGGGTCACAGCGCGTTTCGTGTGAGGAGAGCCGGAGAAGCTCGCCTGCCACACGGAAGGCCCGCTCAACAGCGGCTACGCTAGCTGCTGTGGGGAAGGCAATCGTGGGGTGCAAGCAGACACACCAAGGGTGCAGTAACTGCAACAGTCTTGTGGACTCGTTCGGATCTGCCAAGTCCCACGCCATAAAGACCAGAGCTCCAGGTCGACCATTGCCTTGTGATGGGTTTTCTTCCTGCTTTTCTTTCGAAGAATCGTTTGTCGGGGAGTCGTACAGCACACTCGTGCGTACGCTGACTGTACATTAATATCGCTTATAGTGCTGTTAGTTCTCTTGTTGCTTGTATGCGCGTTTTACATTGCTCTGATACCTGTCGTTGCTTCATTCCCCATATCTACATGACAATCGTCGTGTCGGATAGAACGCACACTTGCCGCTCTGCGTCCCACTACCTCATTCGCCTGCAAACCCGTGTCGTTCGCGAGCATTCACGACACGCTCGACTGGCTACATGTACTACTTGGCTCGCGGTTTGTCGACGGATCCGCTTCAGTGACACCGCCGGTCTTGGACCACGTACCTTGTCACTCTGGACCATGCGCCAACGCACCCACGCTCCACCGTCGGCCGTCCTACGCTCGACTCCTGACCGCCCACACTCAGGCTCTCGGACGTGGGTATTTAGGCTATTTGTAGACAGGACCGTCGCCTCCGACCGCTCCGACCTCCCGAGGCGTCTCCGGGTGCAAACGCCTCTGCCAGTCACTCCCGGGCGTCCACTCCACCTACGCGGCGATCGGTCCGGCCCCGCCGACTCCGACCCTTGCCCGCGCTCCAGTCAGAACGGCTCCCGTTGGCGGCGAGACCCCCGGCTGTAACAATAATTATTCGAAGTGCGCGACGTTTGAACAAAAAACATTTCAAATTTTTTAAATTTTGCTCTGTTTGAACTTAACTTTTTTGTAGCACATCAACGTTAAAGTTTTGGTGCAAGTTATTTAGAAGCTTGCCATTCATTTAATATGTGTACTAGGATGCTGATATTGGGCATGGATGTTCCTTTGGGTATACTATTGATGTAGTGAAGTTGAAATAAAAAAATAATTTCAAATTTTTTTAATTTTTGACCTGTTTTGAACTTAACTTTTTTGTAGCACATCAACGTTAAATTTTTTCCTTTCTAATGTTTTATCTACACACTCTTTTTTTTACTGATTACAATATACAAATACATACATTGCTTAAAATTATTTGATCAGACTCACTGCAATGCTTATAAAAATATTATAGACTAGTCCTTTAAAAGCGATGAATGTATAAACAGGTAGCATGGGTGGCTTTGACACCAACTCTGGTTTTTTTCCTATACAATTATACTGGATATTTCAATTACCATCAATATAATTTTTCCATCTACCTGCGTCACATACAGGCTCTGATTTTCCTTCCCGCTTGCCATGTTTTTATCTGCATTCATTTTCTACATTACAATATATTGTATATCTTTCATCCATATTTTAATAGATAAATAATGCATGAAACTGAATATAATATTGGGTGCCATGTTTTTCTCCATTTCTTCCATTCGAAGATATTTACATACCATACCCAGGTATTATCATTAATTCGAAGTAGAATCAGTGAGCTTGTCTCAAATTTCATGGACCTCTATTTAATGTATGCTCATGTTGACATGTCATGTACCCAGGATGAGTGAACAATTCCTTTGACATGATGCCATTGTTGGTGCCTTTTGACCCAGTCACGAAAAATGTGTTTTTTGTTTAGTTTTGTGTGTGACCGGCAGTTGATCCAGCAGATCCGAGATTTAATGAAAAGTATGCCTCAATTATGTTTCGTACACCACAGCTGGCCTAAACTTATTAATTTAATTTTTGTTCACTGTTTCTGTTTTCCATATAAATTACAATCAGAGTGTTTTTTATTATATTATTATTATTATTTATTTATTATTTTATTATTTATTTGCAGACCTAGCTAAGTTGGAAAGTCGAAGAAAAGGAAGTACGATGAAGCTACGTACGTATCCTTTGGTTTTTACTTACATCACTGAACGTGAATGGACACAAAAGCCACAGTGTTTCTTGTGTGCAAGGTCCTTGCAATGAGCATGAAGCCAACAAACCTGAAGGAGCACCTCGCATCTGTCCATCCTGAAAATACATCGGACAGTGTGAATCTTTTTCGTGAAAAGAAGGCCTCAATTTGAAAAGGTTGGAACTTTGCCAAAACTTGGAATTGCCCAACGCAAAAGCTCATCTTGAAGCATCCTACAAAGGTTGCTTATCGCATTGCCAAACAAAAGAAGCCACACACAATTGGAGACTTTAGTAAAGCCATGTGCCTTGGACATGGTCGAGCTGGTTTGTGGATTGGAGCCGAGGAAGAAAATTGAAGCGGTGTCTTTGTCAAAATGTCATACATTCCAGAATAGTTGATATTTCTTGTAATATTTTGAAAGCAGTCATGGAAGGATTGGCAGCTACGCCATTTCCCTTAGTATGCACTGATGAAAAGTAGTGACATCTCTCAGTGTGGCCAGCTCCTTGTTTTCGTCCGTTATGTGCATGCTGATGCCATCAAAGAAGAGAATTCCCTATTTTGTGAGCCCCTTTTGGGAAAATACAAAGCCATTGACATCTTTGAAATGTTGAAAAATTTATTTGCCAAGCAAACTTTTGACTGGAAGAAAAATTTGGTACTCTGTGCACAGATGGAGCACCTGCTATGCTTGGCAACAATCTGGTTGTTAACTGCTCTGGTGAAGAAAGAAGCTCCTCACGTCATCGTGCTCACTGTTTTCTACATCGGCATTCACTGGCATCAAAGACTCTGCCAAACAATCCTGAAGAGAAGTCTTGTCAACTGCCGTGAAAGTCGTCAACTTCATCAGACCAAGGGCTCTGAATCATCGCGTTTTCAAGAGGTTTTGACACGAAATGGGAGCAGAATATGAAGTTCTTTTCTCCACACAGAAGTTCGCTGGCTTTCAGAGGACAAATCTTGGAAGCCCTTGATGGAACTTCGGGCAGAAGTTTCACTTTTTTTGAGAGAAAAGGAAAGTCCACTGTCGAGCAGTTTTGACAGGGAGGAATTCCATTGCACGGCTTGGCTTATTTGACGGATATTTTGGCCATATTATGTGAAAAGTCTTTTCGATTCAAAGCCCTGCAGTCACCAATATGGATGTTGCTGAAAACCTACAAGCTCTTTTGGCCAAGCTGCTACTGTGGAAAGAGGAGATTGGAGGCAGACAAACTATGCAACTTTCCAATACTGAAGGAAGTGCTTCTGCAGGATGGAGTCGAGGAGACAAAGCCCTGTCAATTATCTGCAGGCAGAAATGTGCAGACCCTGGAAACACTGCAGAACTCTTGAAGGTTAACTTCTGCTCAGATGACCTCAAAGTGTCAAACGTGGATTCGTAATCCTTTCCTTGCTGATATACGAAGTCCATCTAAAAAGAACGGAAACTGCTTTTACAGAAATTTTATTCCAAAATATATATTGAAATCACAGCTTGTCCCCTTCAAATAGTTTCCCTCGTCTCACACACTTGTCCATCTCTTCTTCCACGCTTTGATGCACCCGCCGGAAGGCTTCTTCTGGAATCCTCCGGAGTCCGTCGTCACGGCCCTTTGATGGCCTCCACATCAGTAAATTGGGTCCCCTTGATCACCCCCTTGAGCTTGGGGAATAGGAAAAAATCACAAGGGGTCAAGTCTGGCGAATATGGGGGGTTGCTCCAGGGTTGGCACGTTCCTCTCCACCAGAAACTATCGAGATGCTCAGGGCACTGCGAGCAGGGGCGTGTGTCATGGTGGAGCACCAGGCGTTGTTCTCCCACAGATCCTCCTCTTGTCCCAGACTGATCTCATGAGGTGCCGGAGGATCTCCTTGTACACGTATTGATTCACTGTTTGACCCTGTGGTAGAAACTCGAAGTGGATGATGCCCTTGATGTCAAAAATGCGATGAGCATCACCTTGACCTTGCGACTTCGACATCCTTGCTTTTTTGTCTTGGTGATGCAGACTTTTCCACTGACAACTCTGCCGTTTGGTCTCGGGATCATATTCAAATATCCATGATTCATCGCAGTAATGACTTCTCCGAGCAGGTCTGGATCGTCTCGAGGCGCTCGATAATGTCTTGACAGACAGTGACTCTTTGCTGTTTCTGGTCCTCGGACAACAGCTTGGGGACCATCTTTGACACACCCTTGCGCATTTCGAGATTTTCAGTTGATGATGCTTCCAGACAGTGTCCTTGTTGAAGGAAAGTTCCTCAAGCAATCATCCGCACCGTGAGTCGACGACCTGCGCGCACCATCTCTTGTCAACACTTCGATGTTGTCTGCCGTTCTGGTTATTGAAGGTCTTTCAGACCGGTGGATCATCTTAAACCTCCTCCAGTCCTCTTTGAACCTCTTGTGCCATTCAAATGCACGTGTACATGACATCGTTTCTTCTCCGTAGACTTGCTGCAGCATTACGAAGGATTCGGAAGGTGTTTTTTTGTTGGCAAGAAACTTCAGATTGGCTCTCTGCTCACGACTCATAGTGCGACAACTCAGACTAGACAACATGTAAAGCACGACCTGTAAAAATATCACACAATGAGCACAGTCAACCATCACCAATCATATATATTGCTGGAATGTTGCGAAATACTCTGACGCAACCAGTTCATTCAAGTTGTGTAAGTGGAGCACACAGCAGGCTCAGTCCCATTACTTTTTAGATGGACCTCGTAAGCTGTATTACTGGTGCAGACCTTTCCAAATATGACCTCATTGACCTGAGGACAAAGGAAATGATAC
>CM068957.1:106783574-106808674 GCA_035128595.1 Eptatretus atami | reverse complement strand
TTTTGTATCCATCGAGCATGGCGCACCAAAACTGTGCCCATTGTGCGTGAAGTGTAATGTGTCTGTTTTCTAATCAAGTTGTCTTTTTCTGCATCCAAAAGGAAGATTATATCACTTGATGCTTTTTGTTCGTTCTTCCAATGCGTCTGAATAAGCAATCAGACAAGATTTGTTTAACCTTAAAACGTATCGTAGTAACCGTGGAAAAACCAATTGGAATGTGTGAGTAAAAGTTCACACTGATGAGTGCTGTATTCAGTGTGTGCAGTGTTTGAGTAGAAGAAACACATACAGGTAGTGACAGAATGCAGAAATCTTAAAGAAGTGGAGGAAGGAAAGCGAAAGACTGTGATGGAGGAGCACAATGCACGCCATATGTGCACACCATCAAGAGAGTACAGAATAGAAAAGATAACAATTGTGGGTGGAAAAAAAAAAGAGAAACAGCATGAGAAGATTGATCAATTGCTTGATTGATTGATTGTGTGCTCTGCTTGAAGGCAGGTCCTCGACTACTTGGCAAGGGTGATACCCATGGTGGCCATTCGCCTGGTTATATCGAGAACACTCAGGTTATTCTGCTACTCTGTCCTCCATTGATGTGAAACCGGATGCCTTTTTGTCCTCTGTTTTTCTTGAGCCATCCAACCTTTCGACTCACAATTGAACTTTTGATTGTTGGTCTTCATTGGTTGATGTATTTGTTATTTAATTAATCCTGCATTTTGTATTGGTCCTGCGAATGCCAACAAAGATCCTAATGGTCACATTTCCTAATGACTTACAGTATTTACGTTATGACTGTTGATTGACACTGTTAAGTGTTTATTTTGCCAAAAATGCCGAAGCAAAAAAACACGTCCTTCAATTCCGAATGTTCGAAAGATCAATTATCTCCTTCATATTCTCAATGGCATGCAACATTGCTCACACATAATGGGTTTTTCAATGAACCCAAAAAAAACCCCCACTGTGCACAAAATGCAACTGTCCTCTATTCTTGAGGTCCCTCGATGGACCACCCCACTGCCGGCAAAACTGGATGGTTTGCCATTGTCTTCCCAGCATTTAGTCAAGGCAGGAATTGGTATTTTGACCAGGATGCTGGTCATAACTCACCTCTCTTGGCGAAGGACCTCTCTTGCAGGATATCTCAAAAAGTTGCAGACGGATCCGGATGAAATTCTGTGGGCAGGTTGGGTGTGTAACATCCTGATAAGGCTGGTATAGGACAGGGAATGGACATGCGACTTGTACACGGACACATTTTACGAATCCTTGCATTTATGGACATGCTGTTTTGCGTTGATTCTTTAATGCCGTCACAAACAGCTTGAGAACATATGGAGAGGCAAACTTTTTCTTTGAAATCGAACAGTAAAGGAAAGAAGAAATTTAGAAAGAACAAAGCAGGAACTATAACAGCACGAGGTAGAACGCCTACCTCTGCCAGGCTGAACAGTTTACGTTTTGTATACCACTGATGGGCCGCATCTGCATCTGGCCATACCCTTTGAGGACTACAAGCATCTTCGGAGTAATTTTCAGGTACAAGTCCAATTTTATTATCAGTTTCACGATAATAGTCGGGAATATTAACTGAAATTCAACAGAATGCATAACGAAAAGTACAAGTTTTTCGAATCAACAAAATTTGTTTTAAAAAATGATGAAAACTACAAACGCTCTTGCTCAGTAGTTAGCTGCAATGTTTGTCAATGTACAAACATAAAGTAATGTAAAATTGCTGGGAAGACATCCGAGATACATAACTTTAAAGTTCCGGGACATACGTGTCCCTTGGTCCTTAAAGGGTTCACCAAAATCTAATCGGCTTGTTCTTCTCACCACACAACTCATCCACCAAGTTTTGTCATAATCCGTCCAAAACTTTTTGAGATATCCTGCTCACAAACACAGACAGGGGTGAACACATAACCTCAAACATAATCTTCGATGCAGATCCGGCCTTTCAGTGGGATACAGCCTGGTGGAGACCTCCATCTGGAGGTATGTGCTCTATCGAGTGCCGTTCCAGTTTTTCTATTTTCATTAAATATCTCATTATCCCCACGCTTTCTAGATCCTCGTGGAGGATCTCCAAGTCTGACTCACGTCGTTGTTCTTCATCTTCTTCTTGTGGACTTTTTTGTTTCACAGCCTCCAGTTTCCATCGAAACGTCCTGAAACTTGGCATATATATGTAAAAATACCCCGCGCAGACAGTAACCACCTCCGATTTTGAAAATTCCTCCTAGAAAGAAAAAAAGTTATGACGTCAAAATATCTCCGCTAATGGAAATCACCTAAAAAATTATCTCTGAAAATAGGCAAGCTTTTTGAATTCTGTTTGCGGGAATCGAACAGGGCATTAGCAGAGATGAATTACCGCACATATGATACATTACTATGACACCATCAATTTTATGACGTCATTCCTAATTTTTGACATTTTTTGTTTCACAACCCAGAGTTTTCATCGGATCTTCGTGAAACTTGCCATGCTATGCAGAAAGCCCACGCGCAGGCAGAACCATCTCCGATTTTGGAAATTCTTCCTAGAAAAGAAGTTGACGTCATAATATCGCCGCTAATGGAAATCGCCTATACCATTATCTCCGAAACTAGGCAAGCTTTTGAATTCTGTTTGCGGGAATCGAACAGGGCATTAGCAGAGAGAATTACCGCACATATGATACATCACTATGACGTCATCAATTTTATGACGTCATTCCTATTTTTTTGACTTTTTTGTTTCACAACCCAGAGTTTTCATCGATCTTCGTGAAACTTGCCATGTATATGCAGAAAGCCCACGCGCAGGCAGTAACCATCTCCGATTTTGGAAATTCTTCCGAAAAAGAAGTTGACGTCATAATATCGCCGCTAATGGAAATCGCCTATACCATTATCTCCGAAACTAGGCAAGCTGTTTGAATTTTGTTTGCGGGAATCAAGCCGGGCATTAGCACAGATAATTTATCGCAAACCTGATACATCACAATGACGTCAATATTCGTTTTTATGACGTCATCCTTAAGAGGACGAGGATCTTAGCTCATTTGAGCTTGTTTAAAAAGAAACGGGGAGCTATTGTAATCGGCTCCATCTGTCTGTCTGGCCGTCCGTCCATCCATCCATCCATCCATCACGCTATCTCCTCCTAAATGGTTGTGCAGAAATTCACCAAACTTGGTAGTTGTGATCACCACATGGCAAGAAGATGCAAGATGTTTTTTTCGTCCAAAAAACGTCCACGGCATTTTTAGCCCCACACCCTGGGGCAGGCTCAAAAGATGGAATACCGAAATATGAAATTTACGGAAACATTAAAAAAAGAAATTGTTCATGAAACTTTGTATATGCAATCAATATTGGTGGACTCATGAAATATGTAATGATTTTTGGAATTTCGCCCCCAGTTCATACCCCGGGGGATGGGGACTTAGGGCCATAGGGGTCAAAATGGGGAAAAACAATTCAACTCGAAATATGATGTCGGTCATTCCTGGTGGAACTTTTTTCCTTCTTTCAACTTTGCTTTCGGTGAGCAGTGTGTGGGGATTTGTGATGGTGCGCCATCAACTTCACTCTAGTTAGCTCCACCACCGAAAGTGGAAGGAGGTTATGTTTTCACCCCGTCTGTCTGTTTGATTGTTACTTGGCGAAAAAACAAATTCGCCACGTATGTTGGTCTGTAGTCGGTCTGTGTTTGTCTGTCTGTCTGTTTGTCTGTCACACGATTTTTGGCCACAGTTTTCAAGCAACTGTTCTGAAATTTTTGTGTGTATAGGTGACCGGCCAAGGACAGCAACGCTTAATTTTGGGGAAGATCCGAATCCCGATCTGGAAATGAGAATTTTTAAAGTGATTCTTCACGATTGAAAGATCAGGCCAAAAACGATATATGGCACAATATCTCAAAAGGTTATTGATGGATTCACACGAAACTTGGTGGACAGGTTGGGAGTGCCACAAGGAAGAATTGATTCAATTTTGGTGAAGATCCGAATCCAGATCGGGATACTATAATTAATTATTTTTTAACTGATTCCTCACCATTAAAGAGATTTGTCTGTCTGTTTGTCTGTCTGTTTTTGTGCAGGATATCTCAAACAGTTGCGGACGGATCCGGATGAAATTCTGTGGGCAGGTTGGGTGTGTAACAATGACGAACTTATTCGATTTTGGTGAAGATCCATATCCAGATCCGGTTACTAGAATTTTTAAAGTGATTCGTCACCATTGAGAGATTGGGCCAAAAACGATATCTGGCATGATATCTCAAAAATGTATTGGGCCCAATATGTTCTCATGGATCAGGCATTACGTGGCAGAGGTATGGGCTCTTCCGAGTGCCTTTCTAGTTAATCATGTTACAGATCATGACATGTTAAGTGCAACACTTGGACTTATTCGAATAAATAAATAAATGAAAAATCACTCGTTGAGTGACAACATCATGAAACGGAACGGCACTCAGGAGAGCACTTACCTCTGCCAGGCTGAATACACCCAACCTGTCCACCAAGTTTTATCCGAATCCTTCCTCAACTTTTTGAGATATCATGCAATATCGTTTTTAGCCCCGTCTCTCAAACATGAAGAATCAGTTAAAAATTAAATTATTCCCGTATCCAGATCTGGAATTGAATCTTCAAAATTGAGTCGATTCCTCCGAGTTGCACTCCCAACCTGTCCACCAAGTTTCGTGTGAATCCATCAATAATCTTGTGAGATATTATGCCATTTATCGTTTTTGACCCTATCTCTCAATCGTGAAGAATCACTTAAAAAATTCTCAGATCCGGATCCGGATTCGGATCTTCATCCAAATCAAGCGTTGCCGTCCTTGGCCGGTCACCTACACACACAAAAAAAATTCAGAACGATTGCTTGAAAACTGTGGCCAAAAATCGTGTGACAAACAGACAGACAAACAGTACGAAAAAACATTTCTCCAAGGATGTTGATGGCGAAGTTTTTGGCGAAAATTTTTTGTTAAAAAAAATTTTTTGGAGCCAAGTTACAAACAACACGGTACAGACACACAAGTCACGTGTTTACTTATAAGCAACTTTGTCAGGATTTTCTTGATGTCATAAATGATCTACACATGTTTCCATGATAATTTATGTCCGTTCACGAGTTGTACTTCCAAGTGCCAACTACAATATGACTACAGCACCACATATACATATACATATACAAACACGGGACCACATCTTACCTGGCACAGAAACCACCCGAAGTCCGTTCCCATCTCAGATGAACAACTTTTTTTTTCACAATTTTTTTAAATCCCGGCATCTGCAGGGAATCTCGACATTTTTAACGCTTCTCCGATCGATTGGTGCATCCAATGGCAGTACAGCATCCTGACATTAAAAAAAAACAGAAAGGAGAAAAATGAGAAGGAGAAGGAGAAGTGGAAGTAAAAGTGGTTCCCATGATCCATGTGATGAGAAATTTCCGGGACATGCCACGTCGCTATTCCTCGTTTATCAGGACTCGTAGGTTTTCCAAAAAGCCATTAATTGACATTCTTATTTTGAGTTTAAGAATTTTTTTTTAAAAATAGCCGGAGTGTAAATATAACTTCGTTATCAGACTGTGGTTGGAAATAAAGTGGTGATTCAGGTTTGAGATTCCAAATGAAATGAAACATTGAACCTGCAGAGCACAAAGCCAGTTCGAGTCCCAAACGGAGAGACTGCGTTTTCATCAGCTTACTCCACGTTGTCGTCCAGTTCCCTCGTAACTTGGGACTCATCGTCGGAGGTCGAACGGGTCGTCCACCTCGTTTGGTGACGACCTTGATAAATCCGATGTGCGATGGTTCGTTCTCTCCTCGATTTGAAAAGCACAGCGTTTGTCCTGCAAGCCGAGAAAACATTCACGGAAACATTGAACCACTTCATTAGATTGCTGTGGATTGTAGACCGTCAGGTTGATGAATCTGGTGATTTATCGTAAGTTATACCGAGGAACACTCTCACACACTTAAGGAAAATGATGTTCGAGTTCAAGTTGCGTCTGAATCGGAAAATGTCCCAAAGTTATAAGAAACAAACTTTTAGAGTTTCAATCAGGATGTTCCAAAGTAGTAATGATGAAACACGCCGGGTAAAGGTCATCTTCAAAATTCATAAGGTCACAACGAAAACAAAACCGTCTCTCTGTCTCTCTCTCTGTCTCACTCTCTCACCAACCCAACCCCATCCCCCTTCCACTCATCGACCTCCTCTCTCACAAGACCTCCACTCACAGACCTCCACTCTCACAGACCGCCACTCACAGACCTCCACTCTCACGACCTCCTCTCTCACAGACCTCCACTCTCACAGACCTTCACTCTCACAGATCTCCACTCACACGACCTCCACTCACAGACCTCCACTCACACAGACTTCCACTCACAGACCTCCACTCACACAGACTTCCACTCACAGACCTCCACTCTCACAGATCTCCACTCTCACAGACTCCACTCTCACAGACCTCCACTCACAGACCTCCACTCACCAGACTTCCATCCACAGACCTCCACTCTCACCGACCTCCTCTCTCACAGATCTCCACTCACAGACCTCCACTCACAGACCTGCTCTCTCACAGACCTCCACTCTCACAGACCTCCACTCTCACAGATCTCCACTCACAGACCTCCACTCACACAGACTTCCACTCACAGACCTCCACTCACACAGACTTCCACTCACAGACCTCCACTCTCACAGATCTCCACTCACACAGACCTCCACTCACAGACCTCCACTCTCACAGACTTCCACTCACACAGACTTCCACTCACAGACCTTCCCACTCTCACAGACCTCACTCACAGACCTCCACTCACAGACCTCCACTCACACAGACGTCCACTCACACAGACTTCCACTCACAGACCTTCACTCTCACAGATCTCCACTCACACAGACCTCCACTCACAGACCTCCACTCACACAGACTTCCACTCACACAGACTTCCACTCACAGACCTCCACTCTCACAGATCTCCACTCACACAGACCTCCACTCACAGACCTCGACTCTCCACAGACTCCACTCACAGACCTCCACTCACACAGACTTCCACTCACAGACCTCCACTCTCACAGACCTCCACTCACACAGACCTCCACTCACAGACCTCCACCTCTCACAGATCTCCACTCACACAGACTTCCACTCACAGACCTCCCACTCACACAGACCTCACTCACACAGACTTCACTCACAGACCTCCACTCACACAGACCTCCACTCACAGATCTCCACTCACACAGACTTCCACTCACAGACCTCCACTCACACAGACCCCCACTCACAGACCTCCACTCACACAGACTTCCACTTCACAGACCTCCACTCACACAGACTTCCACTCACAGATCTCCACTCACACAGACTTCCACTCACAGACCTCACTCACACAAGACCTCCACTCACACAGACTTCCACTCACAGACCTCCACTCTCACAGATCTCCAACCACCACAGACCTCCACTCACAGACCTCCACTCACAGACCTCCACTCACACAGACTTCCACTCACAGACCTCCACTCACCAACCTCCTCCACTCACGTAAATGGGCTGAAAAAGAATTTGGAACTTCACGCTTTGTCGCTATTTCTCAAAACATTTTGGTAAAAGTTAACGTTTTAAAAGAAAATGCCGGCTCACTGGTCACCAGTATCTGTTTTTACTCCCCCGTGGAACCAACTACCTCAGTCTATTCAATGTCACTCGACCTTCCAGCGCTTCAAGATGCCCGTTCACCAACACCTCAGGTCATTCCAAATCCAAACCCATGATCTTTTCTATCCTCATGAACCCTCCCCAAGCACACCCCTTCCTTTCCTGGTTTCTGTTTCCCCCTTTCCTCCTCACCCCTTTTTTGGGTTTGTTTTTTGTTTTGTTCCATTCCTGTTTCTTCTCAAGCCTTTCCCTTCCTCTTATGGTGTTTGAACTTGTGTCCAACTTGTTCACCCCCTGTGTCCTCCTCCCCCTGGCTGTGATGTCATTCTTCCTCATGTGCATTTTCCCTCCAAGTGTCTCTGTACCCTACTGTTGGTGTGTCCCTCCTATGGGAAAGGGGTGAGGTTAGTATTCTTTTCGTGACGAATGTCGAGAAGTTCATGTAAGAGCCGAACTACTACTACTACCACTACTACTAGTACTACTACTACTACTACTACTACTACTACTACTAGTACTACTACTACTACTAGTACTACTACAATGGCCCCAATTATTCCTACATTCTGATAGGGTCGGCCGAGGAAAGTTTATGCCCAACATCCTCAGGAACCTGCTGGCCAGGTGGGACGTTCGACTGCAGGTGACAGGATATTAGATTTGTTCAGGATGTGGGTGCTGGGCGATAACTCGCCTACTCTTTGTGAGACCCATGGGATCTTAACGTCCACCAGCTATACAAGCAGGGGATAGCCGCTTAACGTCCATCTTCGAACGGCGCACTTTATGGTGCAACATCCTGCATGGGAAACAACCCGATGGTTATCGTGGGATGGGAATCGATTCCGGAGACACACTCGTGTCCCAGGTGAAGACTGCCTCGTGGGTATGCCAGACACATGCACCGGAGACCAAGTTTACAAGATTTACAAAAAAAACTCAAGCAGGAGGACCCATTCGGCCTATCAAGCCTGCCAACCATGACAATATATCCAAGTAGCCCCCTACTCCCACTCTAGATACCTATCTCAATTTCAAAAAAACTCCAATGCAGGAGGAGCCCATTCGGCCTATCAGGCCTGCACAACCATGACAATATATCCAGTAGCCCCCTACTCCCACTACTAGATACCTATCTCAATTTAAAAAAAAAACTCCAATGCAGGAGGAGCCCATTCAGCCTATCAACCTGCACAACCATGACAATATATCCAAGGCCCCCTACTCCACTACTAGATACCTATCTCAATTTAAAAAAAAACTCCAATGCAGGAGGAGCCCATTCAGCCTATCAGCCTGCACAACATGACAATATATCCAAGTAGCCCCCTACTCCCACTACTAGATACCTATCTCATTTAAAAAAACTCCAATGCAGGAGGAGCCCATTCGCCATCAGCCTGCACAACCATGACAATATATCCAAGTACCCCTACTCCCACTACTAGATACCTATCTCAATTTCAAAAAAAACTCCAATGCAGGAGGAGCCCATTCAGCTATCAAGCCTGCACAACCATGACTATATCCAAGTAGCCCCTACTCCCACTACTAGATACCTATCTCAATTTAAAAAAACTCCAATGCAGGAGGAGCCCATTCAGCCTATCAAGCCTGCACAACCATGACAATATATCCAAGTAGCCCCTACTCCCACTACTAGATACCTATCTCAATTTTAAAAAAACTCCAATTCAAGAGCCCATTCACACTACTCTGCACAACCATGACAATATATCCAAGTAGCCCCCTACTCCCACTACTAGATACCTATCTCCATTAAAAAAAACTCCAATGCAGGAGGAGCCCATTCGCCTATCAAGCCTGCACAACCATGACAATATATCCAAGTAGCCCCCTACTCCCACTACTAGATACCTATCTCAATTTAAAAAAATTCCAATGCAGGAGGAGCCCATTCAGCCTATCAGCCTGCACAACGATCTAATATCTCAAGTCCCCTATCCCTACCTATGATACCTATCTCAATTTAAAAAATACCCAATGCAGGAGAGCCATCTAGCCTCTCAAGCCTGCACAAACCATGACTATATATCCAAGTTGCCCCCTACTCCCACTACTAGATACCTATCTAAATTAAAAAAAAACTCCAATGCAGGAGAGCCATTCGCCAATCAAGCCTGCACAACCATGACAATATATCCAAGTAGCCCCCTACTCCCACTACTAGATACCTATCTCAATTTTTAAAAAAATTCCAATGCAGGAGGAGCCCATTCAGCCTATCAAGCCTGCACAACCATGACAATATATTCCAAGTAGCCCCCTACTCCCCTACTAGATACCTATCTCAATTTAAAAAAAAACTCCAATGCAGGAGGCCCATTCGGCCTATCAGCCTGCAAATCATGACAATATATCCAAGTAGCCCCCTACTCCCACTACTAGATACCTATCTCAATTAAAAAAAACTCCAATGCAGGAGGAGCCCATTCGGCCATCAAGCCTGCACAACCATGAACAATATATCCAAGTAGCCCCCTACTCCCACTACTAGATACCTATCTCAATTTTAAAAAAACTCCAATGCAGGAGGAGCCCATTCAGCCTCTCAAGCCTGCACACCATGAAATATATCCAAGTAGCCCCCTACTCCACTACTAGATACCTATCTCAATTTCAAAAAAACACAAACTCTTCACTACCTTTTCCAGGGAGACTCATTCCATGCTTCACCACTCTCTGAATTAAAGCCCTTGCATTACATGGCCCACTGTCCTCTTCTCTACTCTGAAACTGTAGCCCCTTATCCTGCCAGAGTCCATTCTGATGAATTATTATTCTGTACTCATTTCCTTCTACACCCTTCATTATCTTAAACATCTCTATCATATCCTCTCCTCTCGTAATCGCCTCCTTTCTAATGTATAAGGTCCTCTCTCCTTCAACTGGTCCTCATGTCTCACACTAGATAACTCTGCTGAAATCAATCGAGTTGATCTACTCTGAAACCTCCATATGTGGTAGCTGGATGTCCATCCTCAGATGTGGTGACCAAAACTGCACACAATATTCCGGATGAGGTTCAGTAAACTATCACTGACTTCGTGTACATTGTTAACACTACGTCTTTTGATTGATAATTTATAGCCCCATCAACACAACGTCAAATGCTGTTTCCTTTACCTATACCTACCTGGCTGACACTATGCTGTCTGTTTACCCCTCTGTGTCTATTACCACCCCCAGATCCTTCTCCTGTGTGACACGCTCTAGGATTGCCCCTTACATCATGTAATCTTTATTTTCATCATTCTTACCCATCTCCAGCACCTTGCACTTGTTTAGGTTAAATTGCATCCACCAATCGTTGTCCCAATCCATTCAAGTATCTCGACTTTCATGGATATCCCCCTCTCTGCTATCTAACTTACCTCCAGCCTTAGTGTCTGTCATCTGCAAAGTTAGAAAGCCTACTCTTACCCCCACAATCCAAATCATTGATGTAAATTATTAATAATGGTCGTACTACTGCTCCTTGTGGTCGTTCAATATTTACATCCTCCCAGCTATACATCTTCCCACTCACAGCCACTCTTTGCTTCCTATCTCTAATCCAATTTCCAATCCAATTAGCTACCCGACCAGCCATTCCACAAGCCCTTACCTAAGGTGACATCCTTCTATGTGGTCCCTCATCAAAAGCTTTTTGAAAGTGGAGATAAACTACATCCTCTCCACTTCCCTCATCCATCCACTTAGAAACTCCCTCGTAGAACTCCAATAGATTTGTTAAACATTACTTCCATTTAGTGAATCCGGATTACCTTCGATTGGTTTGAAATTATTTAAATGGTTCCTCCTCTGGTCCCTAATTAACGTGCTCAATATCTTCTCCACAACTGAAGTCAAACTAACAGGTCTATAGTTTCCCAATTCTTCTCTGGATCCTTTTTTAAATAATTGGTGTTAACACATTCATTATTATTTCAATATTAACATATTTTCAAACCACAAAAATTAATTAACATTAAATTTAATTTTATAAACATATTAACAACAACAAAATTTAACAATTTAAAAACACATTGCTACTCTCCATCCTCCGGTACCTGTCCTGACTCGTGAACTATTGAAGATATCCGTTAAAATCAGATGGATCTGCTCAGCCACGTCCCTCAATACTCTTGGCTCGTCGTGGAGCTGACACAACACACACACACACACACACACACACCACTGTTATATGACACAAACAACCACTGAGCTTGGGGAAAGTGCCATCACTTTGTGGGCACTCTGGGTACCAGCGACGTCACCACACTCAGCAGGTCGTTTCCTAAGGAGTTCCTCCTCCCCAAAGTTACCAATCTATGGAGATTGTCCATGCTCTTATCCTTTCAAATGCTGAACATCAAGCAAGGAAGCAGCACACACCATTTTTAAAGTCTTTGGTATGACAAGGTCGGGGTTTGAACTTCGAACCGCCAACCTCCTACAATCGGAGCGGACACTCCAACCATTACATCAGCGAGTCTGTGAACCACCGATTACACCACCAACTCCTGGATACATTTTATCTGACTTTTTAGTTGCTCCAGCCTCCAGCTTTGTGGTCTTTGGAGATATGTTTAGTCAGGTTGCGCTGGCGAGGATCCAGCGTTACCTGGTTGGAAACAAGATAAGGTGTACCGTACTTTGTTAGCAATTACCGATAATGAAGAACGCTTACGTGAGGAATTCCAAAAGGTCCACGAACGGGAGACTCTCAACTTTTAACAAGAAATGGAGAACAAGCTGCAGGAGTAAAATAAAGGACACCCTGGTAAAGTACAAACAAGGATGTCAAACTATATTTTAATAACGCTCTTGACTTGAATAATGGATAAATACAAAGAAACGTGAGCAATCCATTTGGCTTTTCTATGGACAACATTTAAACAGTGATGACCAAATTATTGAATCCTAATGCAATGATCAATTTATTGTAATAATTAATTTCATCCAACAACATCACTTTAAATGGAAGGGCCCTCGGTAGAGCGCATACCTCCGATCCACGTCATGCCTGATCCACGAGAACATATCGGGCCCAATACATTTTTGAAATATCATGCTATACAGTTCTATATCGTTTTTGGCCCTTTCTCTCAATGGAGAAGAATCACTTTTGAAATAAAATAATTATCGTCACCAGATCTGGATTCAGATCTTCACCAAGATCCAAAGAATTCGTCCTTGTCACACACCCAACGTGTCCACCAAGTTTCATCCGAATCCGTACACAACTTTTTGAGATATCCTGCACACAAACAGACAAACAAACAGAGATGGGTGAAAACACAACCTCCTTCACCTTCGGTGGTGGAGGTAATAATTAAGATCTCACATCTGGCATCAACATCAGCAAGCAATGACCTTCCCCTTTCAATTGATACCCGGGGATTTTTCATGTACAAAACGAGAATGCATATTAAATCGATGGCTTTATGTGTCCCATTGGACTAGGCTTGCCCCAATATGCAACTTCGCTGCTGTCATTTCACCAATACGAGGCTGCAGATGAATGGAATGCAGAAGATCTAAAAAAAGAAGTACATTCGCTATCCAACCATCGTTTAATTACCATGAACGAACAAAGAACATTTCACAAGTGTGCTTTGTACTGTTTGAAACTTTTACAGAAGTGTGACAAGCACGTTCATATAATACAATCGCAAGATTAAAGGCTATGAGTGTAATTGTGTATGCCTGTGGGGGAGAATGGGATACAAATTAAAAAAAGAAAGATAAGGTGGCATCGGGCGTACAATGACTGGCTCGACGCCGGGTCTGCTCTGGCTCGACGCCTGGTCTGCGATGGCAACACGCCAGGCGTACCCTGCCTTGATGCCGGACATACCCTGGCTGCACACCGGACATGCCCTGGTTGGACGTCGGACATACCCTGGCTGGATTCCGGACATGCCTGGCTCAATACTAGGCTACCTGACCCTATGCTGGTCCTCTGGCTAGATTGCGAGTCTCCTCGAGCTGGGCACTGGGCCTCCTCTTGTGAGATGCCAGACCTACTCCAAATGGACAACATGCCAGCTGTACCAACAGTGGAATAAATTCGGTCCGGGTTCGTTGGCTACCAAAACGTAGTACAGACCAACCCATAGTGAGGGACAAGGGAGAGTTGAGGTGAACGAGTAAGAGTAGAGAAGGGAAGGGACAATGTGTGGGAGATATGGTGAATAACGAAATAGGGGTAAGTGTGTTGACATTCCGAGGGGTGGTTCTTAACATGTCTGCAAAGTTCTTCATTATCATTCCCGTTGTTCCAATTATCACCAGTACAATTTTGGCACTCTTCAGCTTCCATGATCTTTTCACTTCTTTTTGGAGATCTTGCTATCTGGTCATTTTCTTGATTTCTGCATTGTTTAGGCCAAAATCGTTGGGTACTGACACCTCAATTAGAAATGCCATCTTTTATATTTTGTACCCACATATGATATCCAGTTGCAATGCTTTGTTTTCTATGTTCACGCTCGATGAGATCATCAGGTCATATGTGAGTGTTATTTCCTTGTTTTCAATAATTATCACCTTTGGTTCATGTTTCCATGAGTTTTCCGAAATTGGGATATTGAAATTTTTGCAGATGTACCAGTGGATTATTTGAACTACTTTGTTGTGCCTTTGTGTGTACGGCTGATCTGACATGAGTTGTTTTACATCCTGAGAGGAGGTGACTTGTGCTTTCTGTTACCTACCTTGCAGAACCTACACGCTACACCTGTCCCCGATTGACTCAGTCCCACCATTTTCTTAAAGCCACTGGTATAGTGTTCTCGGTCTTGGGTATTTATTTGATTCGTTCTGCCTCCCAGTTGAGCTGATCTCTTCTTAGCCATTTCAATGAGCCTTCTTTGGCTATGCCCATTCTGACCAACTCTTTTTGTACCTTTCTGCTCTTTTATCATTCTCTCAGTTGGCGGTGTATATCTGTTGCTATTTCATTTTATATATTTTGCTATCATTGGGGCTGTATTCGTTGCTGTTTTGGTTTCATGCGAGACATCTTTTATTCGCACCTGCCTTTGGAAATGTTTTGCTGGCTGGGTTAGGGATCCCTTTTCTGGCTTCCTGTCTTCATGTTTGCATACAATTTGAATTTGGTAGTCCGTTCAACTTTTTCAACTAACCAATTCAGCCAATCCTACTGTTGTCATTCTGTGCCCTTGGTTGATCTCCATCAGGCTGCTATTCCCTTCTTGTCTCAGCAGGTACATCCCCGGGATGCACTTATTTGTGGAGAACAATTTGTGGATGGTGAGGAGTTCCCTTGCTTTGATTGCTGGTTTATTGATTTCTGCTTGTGGCCAGTTTAATATTCCACAGCTGTATTGGTACACTGGTACTGCTAGTTGGTTAATGGCTTTGATTTTGTTTGTCGGGGAGAGGTACATGTTTTCAGGATCAAGCTCATTCTACATTGGTGTTCTTTGGAAATTGTTTTGTGCATTTGTTTGGGGGTCCTCTTCTACTCCGATATATTTGTATGATGTTTCATTTTCTAGTTCCTGCATTGTTGTATTTGGGGTGATTTTTATGTTGTCCGTTTTTGTTGGTCAACCTTGTACGAATGTGCACTTGGCACACTTATCAAGGCCAAATTCCATCTGGATGTCGTCGGAGCACCGTTTCACGAATTTCAGTTGTTCTGCCAATTTTTGTCGTTTGGTGCAAAGAGTTTTAAATCATCCATGTGCAGTGGATGTGTAACCCTTCCTGTCTCTTTGGATGCTCTCTTATTGGATGTTAGGGTGTATCCATGTCATTGCTCATTAATGAGGTTGCTCAGTAGGTCCAGGGCCAGGCAAAACAGGAGGGACGAAAGGCTGTCTCCCTGGAAGATCCCATGTCATATCTTCACTCCTGGTATTTCAATCATTCCTTCCGAGTGCTGTAATATCAATATGGTATTCCAAAGCTCCGTTGCTTTTTAAATCTGTTTGATTATTTGGGTTTGATGTTGCTTACCTGCATGCATTTTATCATCCATGAATATGGGACACCATCAAAGGCTTTGTTGTCGTCGATCCATGCTGTGGATAATTTGGTTCTTCTCGTTTTACAGTTTTCGAGTATGGCCTTGTTTAGTCGTAGGTGGTCTATTGTTCCATAGCATCCTCCTTAACTCCTGTTCTGCCTTTCGGTCTCCTTGTTTGTTAGGTGGTGGTATATCATTTCTGTGATGATTCCCGTCAAAAGTTTGTAAGTTGTTGGTAGACATGTTACCAGTCTATACTTGTGAGGTAGTTAGGTTTCTTTAGATTTTGGAATGAGGAATGTGTTGCCTTTTGTGAGCCACTCATCCATTACCTTTTCCTCTTGGACAAGTTTGTTGAATGCTCGAGTGTAGTGACTGTGTAGAGCATCTCGTTGCTTTAGATTGACATTTTTTTCTTTCATCAAATATCACCAGGGGCATTTCCCTCAATGCTGCTTTTCTTTTCCATGTTTTGGATTCAATCCTCCTCCTTGTTGTGCTATTTTGGGTCTTCATAAATTCCTTTCCAGAAATTTTCAAGTTGATCCGTCTCCGGGGGACTTGATATATTTACCTCCGCCACCAAAAGTGGAAAGAGGTTATATTTTCACCCCTGTCGGTTTGCCTGTCTTTGAGCATTATATCTCAAAACGTTATGGACGGATTCAGACAAAACTTGGTGGACAGGTTGGGTGTGTGCCAAGGACGAATTGATGAGATTTTGGTGAAGATCCGGATTCGGATCTGATAATTTTTACAGTGATTCTTCACCATTGAAAGATAGGGCTCAAAAACGATATATAGCACGATATTTCTAAAATGTATTGGGCCAGATATGTTCTCGTGGATCAGGCATTACGGGGCGGAGGTATACGCTCCACCAAGTGCCCTTCTTGTTTATTCAGTGATTCTTCTCCATTGAGAAATGTGACCAACAACGATATATCACATGATATCTCAAAGAGTTCAATACATGTTATGACAAAACTTTGTGGATGAGTTAGTTAGGTGGCAAGAACAAGCTGGTTAGATTTTGGTTAAGGTCTGGATGCAGATCTGGCCTATCAGTGGGATATAAAACATAAACTGTTCACTCGGGCAGAGTTGTGTGCTCTACCGAGTGCCGTTCTGAATTGTCTTTGTTATACTTGATCTCCTCCTCTCGACCTCTGGTGCGAAGCCATAGTCCAACCTTCAGCTTCGTTGCATAGCCTCTCCCCATTCCACTGCAGCTAAGTCCCCTTCATCCTTCTCTTCATCATCCGGCAGGCACCCAGCTGCCATTGTCTTGACTTTTTTGCCACTTGCTGCCTGGCCCTCGTTTTAATTTCTTATATTTTATCTTCAGTTAGATATTCCTGGAGCGTTGATGCCACTCTTTCAAATTTGGAGAGTGGGATCATCTCTGTCCTGCCAGCCAACTTTGTTGACTTTAGTTGGTCCAATAATCTGTTTCCCTTCCCTTTCATCCCCCAAGCTTCATGCATGGAACGCAGTTTGCAATAAAGGATGATTTCTTTTTTCTCCAAGCTTCAGCTTTCCTTATTTGAGCCTCTCATCTAGAGCTTTACCTTTGGTGATTGTGCGGCAGATAGCACCTTCACTGCTTCACACCCCAGTGCAGATCTCTGCCTCACTAATGAGATTAAGGTTTTGGCCCATTTGAGGAAGTGCAGTGATTATTTTTTTTTTTCTCAGCGCACATTCTGTTTTCGAGATTTTTTTTCACATTCAACACACTATTTGTCTCTCCCGTCTCCCTGTTCCATCATCCCCTACCCTACCCCTGCTATGCCTGTTGTTGGCTTAATGGTTAGGGTGATGGGCTTTGGATCCTAAGGTCCTGAGTTTAAATCCTGCTCAGCTGTTGAAGTAATACAGGTAGGGTTAATCGGCCTGTCATCCTTCCGAGGTCGGCAAAATGAGTGCCAGCATGCTGGTATACTGTGTCGGAGTGGCGACCCGTCCAGGATTGCCCAATAGCCAAGGAGACTGCTTCGGCAGCACCAACACTCTGCACAGAGTATGGTCCAATCTCCTCTTCCTCTACCACCCTGGAAATAATTTCTCCCTCCATGAGTCAGCTCTCAGGCTGCCCGATATCTCAACCAGGGCCAGAGCTGCCTTGTATCAGTCTGGGTTTACCCCATTCTTCCTACCACAGGCCACAAGACCAGCAGCGACTACCATGATCATATCGGCATGAGAATCGTTCAGGTCCTCAGGTGGTCCATTGTTGATGTGAGTAGCGGTGCACTGCCATGAGCATAGGCCTCAAAAGCTGCGCACGCTCCGTGATGACTTACCTATCTATGGCTTATTGGGCCTTCTCTATCCAGCCCCACTGCTGTTCCTGGTCTCAAAATCTCCTCACTCAATGTCCTGGGCTCCAGGCAGTCCATTAGAGGCATGATCAGCCATGCAACACTCTCGATAAAGCATCAGCGTTACATCCGCTGGCATCGTTGATGCAGCCCACTTCTAGAGTCCCTAATGAGCCTCTCCATTTCTTTCTCCTCACTCGCATCACTCCCAGAGTACTTTACGCGTTTCCTTCCATCTCCTGGTAAGACTGAGATACCAGGATCGTCTCTGATGGGCTAACAGTGTGTTCGACCTGAACGAACACGTACCTTGCGCGACGCTCACATGGTCGCTTGCAAAACCAAAACAAGTTACAATTGCCAAGTAGAATATAGCGGTTGAGCTGGATGACAAGAATTGTTGTGATTTTAGTTCAAATGTATGTATGATGCAATTAATGTTTTCATTAAAAATTGACTCATTTATTATTACGAGTTAATATACCTCCACAGCCATCCTTGACCATGTTGAGGAATGTCGGCTGAGGCCCCTGTGTGAATGAGATGAAGATAGATTATACTGAAGGTTCCAGTCAACACAAAGTTCAGGATAATATTTTTGTGCTCATTAACCTATATGTTGTCCATTGTACCACAACACAGACACGGTGTGTATGATGGAGATTAGAGATGGTGAAAGCCTAATTTTCTTGAGCTTGACCTGAAAAAAGGTTTCAAACAAAGAGCCCAAACTTGTGTTTCTTCCTGGTAAATCGTTTTTCCAAGAATTCCTTGAAAATTGCGGGCAACTTATTCGAGATTACTGCCTTTTCCCGTTTTTTTCTGTCAAGGCTCAGAAAATTTGGGCTCAAACCATCTCTAGTGGAAAGTGTAGATATGCTTGCGCTTCTGCAATGTGCTCTGTGCACCTCCTTTCCCAACACAATGGAAAGACTCATCAACTTGTATTTTATGGCCTTCAAAGCCATACCACAACCAAATTGAAAAAAAATCCTTCCATTTCTCCACCAGCCTCATCTCAGATCATCAATTTAGATTCAGATCAGTTGACTCTACCTTGGATATGCTGCTTATACTCTACCAACAATGGATGGAGGCCCTCAATATCAGACATGAGATGAGGGCTGTCTCTCTGGACATATCTCGTGATTTTGGACATATCTCTCTGGACACACAGCTTGACAAAAATCACAGGCTGAACAAACACTTGAAATATGACTTTCTATCCTGACAACTATCTATCTCTATCTCTATCTCTATCTAGTCTGGATGCAGAACTGGAATTTTACCCTCGGTGTGTTTTGGAGTACATACACAATTTTATTGCAGATCTGGTAACATCAGACTTATACTAAACTCAAATCCGAGTGATGCCACTTTGTCACGCTTGAGCAATTTTTTTAGGAGCAAAATTAAAAATGGCCGCCATCAAAACCGTTTTTTGGCCGTAACTCGGCCAAAAATCCAGATATGAACCGGATTTCAGTGGCAAACCTATGTTTTGGGGTCAAGGAATACACTGATATGTTTAAATAAACCATACAACTCATAATAATAGTCTATATTGCAATTTTTTCTATTTAGATTAATATTTTGACTGAAAAAATATCGACCGAACTATTTTCAGCCGTAACTATGCCCAAAATCTATATGAACCTGATTTAAGTGGTAAACAGTATATTGTATTGTATTGTATTGTAACAGTATATTGTATTGAATTGTATATCTTTATTTCCAACAGTACAGTTGAGTAATACAATGATTAGGTAACTACAAACTATAATTAATTATATTAACACATAACCAAATAAACGTAATAAGCAAGGTTTACACAAATTTTACACAAATTCAAATCCAAAAAGGGTCTGTACATGCTATCAACTATGAATACACTGATTGGTTGCTGATTAACTTCTTTCATTCTGCTTTCACTCAATCTTTCTTTCACTCAATCTCACATAAAGACAGCTGCATAAATCAAATAACTAGTGTTCACTCAAGTTCCACAGCTTCGCTTGCTGATACAGACTTTGTTTGGTCGTTCTGACATTCCTCCATACCATGGCAGCCACAAGAACAATGAACAGGAGAGCCTGGCGGCAGAGCAACTACATCTATCGTTGCACAGGGTCGCACTGAGCTGCACCCACACCTGATCATCTTGAGAACATTATCAGGAGCTCTGATGAACATCCAGAGGCAGAACACAGGGAGCAACATGCTCGACACTTCTTCATGTGACCATCCATGACTCGTTGGATCGATCAATGGTGGTCTGGATCTAATGCAGCCCGCCATATTGCTGCCTGCAAGTGCGCCCTGAGAACGTGTTGGATGAAAGCCACAGTGGTTGGGGTAGAGTTTTTATCTCTGGTGCTGATGTCAGCTCTTGTTAGCCATCTTTGAAGACCAGACATCAAATCGAATAGCTGACATGTCTTCTGTTTCCTGGGATCCATAGCAAGCAGCAAAGAAGGCAGTTGCTTCAGATATGACATCTGGTAATTCTGCATCAAGATCACTAAAATAATTTATTGACGACCATCTTTGAGGTGTTTCACAATTGTGCCTTTTCCGATACCCACAGGTAGGCAACTGTGTCACATCCAGACACCACATGTGCTGCCAGAACTTGCGTGACAATATGTGCATGCTTCTGCACTGTCGCCTTGATGTCAACAGACGATCTGTCACGACTTGTACCACCATCACAAGGTTGCATGCCAGTTCCTTCAGTTGGTAAAAATGCAACAGCAATATGAAACATCTGTGTCGTCTGAAATTACCCGGATACTCGGAACTCCTGATGAGGCTAGAAGGACCATTTGTTTACCATAATAACATCGGCTTCTTCGTGAGTGGTTCTTAGGTCAGGCTCTCTACTACTTGGTATTCTGCAATTTCCATAGGTATTGGGTTAGGTCCAGTTAATATGAGCTTGTGTTGGTAAAAAATGCTTCAGGATGGTCGTTTGATGTAGCTGCAAATGATATTTATTAACTGGACTTGTTCTCTGTCACTGTCAAAACGATCTTTTGTGCAGGGAGTGGCGTCGTCAGATTCAGCTGGTGTCGTCGACTGGCATCTTTGCCTGCACGAGCGGTTCGCGGGACTTTCTTGATGTTATTGTCATAATACCGGTCAAAGACAAATACGTGTCACATATCTTCAGCTTATCTCTCAAATAAGAAAGAAGATTCTGCACATGCCACCCATCACCTCTACGTTTGCTCGCTTCTACGATGGTGTTGAGCCTTTCAGGTCCAGCTACACTCATTGGCTGTTTACTGGCACTGCATTTCATGCGACTATTGAGCAGGCAAGAAATGTTAAGCTGTGATGCCATCGTTCAGTTCAAGCGGATTCAAGATCACAGCTGTCGAATGTTGTCACTAGAAAAAGACAAGCAGAAATGTTCAATTGTTGTTAGATCAATATAATGCAAAACAATCACGAAATAACTGTATGTCTTATATTCATTGTTCAGAAAGTTAAACACCCGATGCATTCTAAATGGAAGACATTTACAAGGGGTGATGAACAAATTAATCATTTCATTTATTTGTAAAATACATGTATAAAAAAATCAGAAAACCTGTTCCCACCTGTGTACTTTAAACATCATCACACAAAACGGTTGCTATGGTATCAAAACAATCATGATATGAAGATACAAAAACGTCTTGCTTTCAAAAGAAAATTGATTAGTCTACTGATAACAATACTTTACTGTTAATTAACACAGTTTTGCATGTTTCTTTAAAAATCCAAGCATATAACTTACTTGATCTGTTGACACAGTTCATTGATCTTCATGGCAGCCATTTTTGTCACAACTGTACTGGGGAAAACTGCTCTGTGAAAAATTATTTTTAACACTTTTCGCTATACCATGAAACTGAATTGGAACCGTGCTACAGCTATATATAAACACAATAAAAGTGCAATAAAAGCACATCAGCAACCTTTCAGTGTGTTCATCGTATACCCTTGATATTATTTGGCTCAAGCTTTATAGGTCTAAACTTCAACAATTGGTCAATAATTTATTACAATTTTAGTCAATATGGTATCTGATATACCAATATTGCAATATGACTATTTATATGGATGAAATGGTTTATTTAATCAAATCAGTGTATTTCTTGACCCCAAAACATAGGGTTTGCCACTGAAATCGGTTCATGTCTTGATTTTTGGCCGAGTTACGGCCAAAAAACGGTTTTGATGGTGGCCATTTTGAATTTTGCTCCTAAAAAAAATTGCTCAAGCGTGACAAAGTGGCATCACTCGGATTTGAGTTTAGTATAGTCTATGTTACCAGAATCTGCAATAAAATTGTGTATGTACTCCAAACACACTTTAGCCAATGGCTGCCAGACTAATCTCTCTCTCTCCTCTCTCTCCTCTCTCTCTCTCTCTCTCTCTCTCTCTCTCTCTCTCTCTCTCCTTCTCATATCTCTCTCTCTGAAAGGACAGTCTGGAAACCACCACCCCCCCTTCCCCCACCCCCAGTCTACTTTCTTAACAATCCTCTTGAGGAATTTCAGTCGTTCAAACTCCTGAGTCTCACTATCAGCCACGATCTTTCTTGGGCAAACCACACTTCAAAGTTGACCTCCAAAGCCAGCCGCTGACTGGGTATCCTCCATCGTACAAAATCCTTCCTTGGCAAGCTTGAACTCCTATCCCCTGACAAGGCCTTCATCAGCAGCTTGATGGAGTACTGCTCTCCCCTCTGGGCTGGCTCCCCTGACTCACATCTTGCTCAGCTTCATGCAGTGGTAGTCTGTAACTGTGAAAGGAGAGGAAGTCCGTGAGCCATGAGTGGAGATTGCCTTAGATACCATAGGAAGAGAGTTTAGTGAGTAGGGCGGGGTGCCTGACTGTATCGAAAGCTCATGATATGTCTAGAGAGATGGCTCTAATCTCATGTCTGCCATTGAAGACCTCCATCCATTGTTGGGAATGCAGAAGCAGCATATCCAGGGTAGAGTGACCTGGTCTGAATCTAAATTTATGATCAGAAATCAAATCATTTGAGAAGATGAAGCATTTAATGTCAGAAGCAATGATGGATTCCATGACCTTCCTGATGACAGGGAGCAGGCTGATTGGTCTGCAGTTGCAGGGATCTGTTTTTTCACCGTTTAAATGCAGAGCGGTAATGTTTGCTGATTTCCAAGTGGATGGCAGATGACCTTGAGCAAATGAAAGGGTGAATAGAACAAAGAGAGGGTGAGCAAAAGCAGCAGAGCAGGTTTTTAGGACATGTGGGCTGATGCCGTCTGGACCGGTTGCAGAATCTGAGTCGAGGTTTGAAAGCAAACTCTCCACTTTGTCAGAAGAAAAGGACACAGAGTCCAGGAACAGCTGGGTATGACTGGGTAAGGTGGGAACAGAAAACAAAGGGTTTGGGACACAAGATTTAGAAGCAAACACAGAATTTAGGCATTCAGCCTTTTCACGTGCGGTATCAACTGTGCGGCCATTTGAGGTAAGGGAGGGGATGGAGGAGGAACACACACCAGGAACAGACTTAACCAGACACCACCAGGATTTAGAGGAGGGATACAGGTTTGAAAGTTCAGACTTGAGATTAGAAAGATGGTGTTTCCGAGCTCTCCAGAGGGTAGACACACACTTGTTCTGAGCTTTGTGGAAGGAACTGAGATTGCCTTCAGTAGGATATGCCTTTCATGAGGCGAAGGCAAGTTGTTTCAGGACAACAGCCTCGCCACAAGCTTCAGTGTACCATGGTCTGGAGGAATGGTAAGACAACTGAAAATGAGATGGGATAAATCTGTGCATGAGAGACAGCAAATTTCTTTGAAGGAATTACCAGGATGAGATGATGTCAGAGAAAGTAGAAATGGGAGACCATTCTAGAAGTATGATGGCTGCTTGAAATCCCTGCTAGTCGGCCAGAGTGAAATGCCAGACTCGTCCGCGATGAGGTGGTTCTCTAATAACAGCCAGAGAGATGTCCACTTTGATGAGCATATGCTCAGATGAACCAATTGGAGCAGAAGGAGAACAGTAGATATTTGCAGGGAAATTGGTCAAAAACAAATCCAGAAGAGATAGAGTACCATTGACTGAGATATGTGTCGGGAAATTGAGATTGCGGAGAGATCAGTTAGGTTAGAGCGAAGGCCCCAGATGTTTGAGGTCCACACTGTTAAGGAAGAGGGAGGGGAGGTTTTGGGTGCAGGGGAGGGGAGAGGGAGGGTAGGACGAGGGAGGAGAGGGGAGGTAGGGAGGGCTGTTGACAGTGTGTCGGAGATTGCAGAAGAACTAGGGGATATGGTCGGATGAGGAAGATGATAAAAGGCTCGGTGGTGATGGGATGAGGCACAGTGGGGAGTAATAAGAAAAGGGGCAGAAATTTAGAACCCTTTAGAACCCATTAGAATTTACCCTTTAAAACCCTTCAGAATTGCCCTTTAAACCCCCAAAGAAGTTACTCTTTTGAACCAATTCCAAATTTCCCATTTAGAACCCTTTAGCATTTACTGTTGAGAAGCTTTTATAATTATGCTTTAAAGCCCTTTGGAATTACCCTTAATAACTATTTAGAATTTACCATTTATAATTTGCCCTTGATGACCGTCTAGAATTTACCATTTAGAATTACCTTTCAGAAGCCATTTGCATTTACCCATGCAGAACCCATTATAATTACCCTTTAGAACCCTTTTATAATTTACCCTTTAGAATCCATTAGAATTACCCTTTACAATCCATGAGAATTACTCTTTACAATCCATTAGAATTACCCTTTATAACTCTTTAGAATTTACCATTTATCATTTACCCTTTAGAACCCTTTATAATTTACCCTTTAGAACCCTTTATAATTTACCCTTTAAAACCCTTTATAATTACCCTTTCTAACCCCTTATAATTTACCCTTGAGAACCCTTTATAATTTACACTTTTTAACCATTTATAATTTACCCTTTAGAACCCTTTATAATTTACCCTTTAGAACCCTTTATAATTTACCCTTTAGAACCCTTTATAATATACCCTTTAGAACCCTTTATAATTTACCCTTTACAACCCTT
>CM068957.1:106761359-106773100 GCA_035128595.1 Eptatretus atami | reverse complement strand
AGAGAGAATGAGAGGTGAGCTTGAGGGGGTGGTGTTGTAATCGGGGAAGAAAAGATCATGGTTTGAATGGGTGATCTGAGATATGGTGAGCAGCTGTCTTGAAGACCGAGAAGGAGTATAAGATTTGAGAGATGTGGAAAGTTAATTCCCCAGGTGGAAAAAGAAGAGATATGAATGGTGGAGTGAGCAATGATCTGATTTTGGGAATTTACGAGAAGGGGGTTACGATGGATTGCTGCCCAAGAAAAGATCATGGCTGATGGTGAGGCAAGGAGTTTGAATGGCTGAACTTCTTACAAAATGGTTAAGAAGTTGATAGGAGGGTTTGCCAGACAGTCTTTGAGAGAGAGAGAGAGAGAGAGAGAGAGAGAGAGGAGAGAGAGAGAGGGATGAGAGGGAGAGAGGAGGCGAGAGGGAGAGAGGGAGAGAGAGAGAGAGGGAGAGAGGGAGAGAGGGAGAGATAAAGGATAAAGATTTGCAGGATCGACGAGACATATTCCAGTGTTTGACCAGCTTGTGATTTTGCCAAGATCTGAGAGAGGGACGCGGTACTGTATGCCTATATGAAGGAGGAGGGATGTCATGACACAGGGTAAGGTCACGCAATAGATAGGGGATTTTGCAGAGAGTCAGAGAGATAGTTGATGAAGATTAGAAATAGGACTGGACCCAGAATACTGCCTTGCGCACTCCCTGCTTAAATGGAGAGAGATGAAAGTAGTCCTATCAGCAGACCAGGTGAACCTTTCAAAAACTATTTGCAAGATTCACCCCCTCATAGACAAAGAAGAAAGAAAACGGAGGAGATGGAGGACAAGAAGCAAGCTTGAATATGTCCAACGAGAAGGTCTTGATCTCATGTCTGACATTGAGGGCTTCTGTGCATTGTTGGAGAGTATAGCACACGTCCAAGGTTAGAATGACCGGTCTGATTTTGAATTGGTATCTGAGATGAGCCATTGGAAAGAGAATGTTTATGTCAACCATGATGAAATTCCATGACTCTACTGATGATTGGAAGTAAGCTAATTGGGCTTATCTAAGGGAATCCGTTTTTGCACCTTTTATTATGTATGCAGTGATGTTGGCTGATTTTCAAGCAGATAGATGACTTGGGCATATGATATGGTGAAAACAGCAGAAAGAGGATGCGCAAGAGCAGCAGTGCAGCGTTTTTAGGACATTGAGCTGATGCTGTCCGTCAAGTTGCACAATCAGAGTCGAGTGTTGTTAGAAACTTTGCCACCTTCTCAGGTGAAAAGACAGAGTGCAGGAGCAATTGGGTATGACTGGATATGGTGGGGAGAGGGAGAGAGAGAGAGAGAGAGAGAGAGAGGAGAGAAGAGAGAGAGAGAGAGAGAGAGAGAGGAAGGAGAGAGAGAGAGAGGAGAGAGAGAGAGAGAGATAGAGATAGAGATATAAGATTTGGAAGCAAACACAGAACTGAGGCATTCAGCTTCACATGAGTGGAGTCGGCTGTGTTTACATTTGAAGAGAGGGAAGGATGGAAGGGAAGCATACACCAAAGACAGACTTATCAAGGCACTACAGGTTTTAGAGGAGAGAGACAAGTTTGTAAGTTCAATCTTGAGTTGGACAGATGTTGTCTTCTGGCTCTCATAAAAGTGGACACACACTTGCAGAGGGTTTGTGGAATGATCTGAGATTACCTTCTTGGGGTTACTTTCTACAGGGTGATTCATAAGTCCCTGGACATGGTTTTAGCTGCTTTACAAGATTTGTTTGTATCATCTACCAGATTGAGCCATAATCCCCAAGAATATAACATTTACAGTAATAACAGTAATACTTAAAAAGAGGAGTAAGTAGAAGGGCCAATGGTAGAGGCACATACCTCCACCACGTAATGCCTGATCCAGAGAACATATCGGGCCCAAATCCATTTTTGAAATATCATGCTATATATCGTTTTTGGCCCTTTCAATGGTGAAGATTCACTTTAAAAATTAAATAATTATCGTATCCCGATCCGGATCCGGATCTTCACCAAAATCGAAACAATTCTTCCTTTTCAAATACCCAACATGTCAACCAAGTTTAATCCAATCGCGTCCACAACTTTTTTAGATATCGTGCTATACAGTCGTGGCCAAAATATGAGACCCTTGCACTTTTTCAAATAACTCACAATTTTCTCGAAAAATAGTTGAAATTGACAAAAGTATTTGGTCTCCACAATTCTTTATTTCATGTTGATATTACAGAACCTTTTGTTTTTGATTCAGAACTTAATATATCCTTTTAAAATCAGAAAATAAAAAGAAATGGCATTGGCAAATTATTGACACCCTCGACTTATATTTGTAGCACAACTTTTGGACCAAATAACTGCAGTCAAGCGCTTCCTATAGCCATGAATGAGCTTCCTCACTCTCTCTACAGGCAGTTTGACCCACTCTTCTTGTGCAAATGCTCCAGTTCTCCAGATTTGAAAGGTGCCTTCTCCAACTGCTGTTTTTAGATCTCCCCACAGGTGTTCAATGGGATGTACATCTGGACTCATTGCTGGCCACTTCAGAACAGTCCAGCATTTTGTCTTGAACCATTCCTGGTGCTTTTTGAAGTGTGTTTGGGGTCATTGTCCTGCTGCAAGGCCCATGACCTTCGACAGAGAACCAGCTTTCTGACACTAGGTTAAACATTGCGCCCCAAATGCCTTGGTAATCTTTTGATTTCATGATCCGATGCACACAATTCAAGGCACCCAGTGCCAGCGGCAGCACAGCAACTCGCAAACATCACTGAACTTCTCCATTTTGACTGTAAGGGAAGGTGTTATTTCTTCGAAGGCTTCATTTTGTTTTCTGTAAACATCGAGATGAATGTGCTTTACGAAAAAGCTCTAATTTGGTCTCATCTGTCCACAGGACAATCTCCCAGAAGGATTTTGGCTTGTTCAGGTGTGTTTGGAAAACTCCAGTCGGGCTTTCTTTTGTCTCTCTCTCAGCAGTGGGTTCCTTTTGGGTCTCTTACTATAGCACCCCCTTTCATTGAGTTGGCGACGATGGTGCAAGTTGAAACAGTTGTACCTTGTGTCTGAAGGACAGCTTGAATCTGTTTGGCAGTTTATCGGGTGCTTTCTCCATCATTCAAACAATCCTTTGCTGCAATCTTCCATCAAGTTTTCTCTTGCGGCCACGTCCAGGTGGTTGGCTGCAGTGCCATGGGCCTTTAACTTCCTGAATAACATTGTTACGGTGACACAGGAACATCAAGGTCTCTGGAGATGGACTTGTAGCCTTGAGATTGTCCGTGCTTGGCTACAATCATGTGTCTGACCTCTTCTGACAATTCTCTGGTTTTCTATCTTTTATCCATACTCATTGCAGAACACACAGTGACCCAAAACATCAGAATGACTCATTTTCTCTCTCAAACTGGATGAATGAGTGATTTTTTTTATTGCAGACACCAGCAACTCACCACAGGTGAGTTCAATTCCAAAGTAAAAGGAGATCAACTGCTTGAAATCTAATTATTTCTAACAACTTCGAAAAGGTGGTAATTATTATTGTCCAGGCCATTTTAGGATTTCTGTGTGGAACAAGCAAAGACTTAGTAAATTTTTCAGCTTTTTTTTTGTTTTGTTCCACTGCAACCAAGAAATACATTTGGGAAAACCAAAAGATTTTTTAATTTCAACAATTTTTTTCTTGTTTGTGTTTCTCTCTCATGTACCACACCACTGATAGCAGCCTCTCTTCCACTGTAAGTTGACTGCTTTCTGCCATATTGGTTTAATGTATTATTTGTAATCTCTGAGAAAAGAAGGAAAACAGTATAAATGCATGTTATAAGCAGCCAGAAGCGTATCCTGTGACTTATGACTCACCATGTAGGAAGTGAAGGCAAGTTGTTTCGGAGGAACTGCCTCACCACAGGATTCGTGTACCATGGGTGGGAAAGAAGGTAGGTAGGATAACTGAAGACGAGATTGGATGAATCTGTGCATAATAGAGGGAAGGTTTCTGTGGAAGATTTCCAGGCTGAGTTAATATCAGGGGTGGTAGATAAAGCAGACCAGTCCTGAAGTGTGATGGCTGTTTGCAGTCCCTGCCAATCTGCCTGAGTAAACTCCAGACTTATTGGTGCTGAGACAGCTATCTGAGAATAGCCAGAGAGATGTTGACTTTCACAATCATATGATCAGATGCAACAATTGGAGCAGAGGAAGAGCAGGAGACATTTGTGGGGAAGTTTGTCATCACAAAGTCCAGAAGGGAGGATTTGCCATTGGGAGAAATATATGTTGGATAGTTGACAGATTGAGTCAGTCCCATGTGTAATGTCGTGATGTACAAACGATCAGACCGATCGTGATGCATTCAACTTCACAAAGGTTTTTATTGAGAACACTCGGCTCCATTGCTGGTCCCGTGTGTCACGCAGCGCACACGGCACTCACGTCAAACCCAAGGAAGAGCAATACATCACACCATCAGTCACATCAGTCCATTGCTGAATTGCCATGGTGGTGAGAAAGGTAACAACACCCAGCCAATTGGCATGGTGCAAAATATGCGACTTTCAAAATGATGTAATCTGTCCCAGAATGCTCGCGTGCATGCGCAGAAACCCCAAGCAACAACTATCACTGAGGCAAGGAAGTATATCATGCATGCCAGAGCAGGATTGTTACCTGAAATGGCTCACAAAGCCTCTAAAAGAAGTGAAAATAGGTGGGAAAGTACCTGAGAGAAAGTGGTGTGCCTCTGCACAACAAAGATTTGGAGAACTTTCCGATCAACTCCCCCAAAAGTTGATATGTTGTCGCCCGCACTACAAAAACTCCCGATGATATGGTGTTACGAATTTGGAAGCTTACTGCACTCAACATTCAGGTCCTTAGAGAACAGTTATATCGGTAAGTACGTGTTTCTAGTTAGGGTCCCATCCTAGTCTAATGGGAATTAAATGTTCATGCGCTGCAGAGTTATTTTGATAGTCAGGGTTTTCTTTACATTTTTACATCACCAACAACAACAAAACAACACCAGCGCACCGTCGCTCGCTCACCTACGCATAGCGCAGTGTTTCTGGCTGCGGACGTGGGTGGGACCCCTCGCTCCAGAGCCGAGTCCGCCCACGAGGGCAAGGGCACGCCCTTCGTCCAATCAGGAGGCTCATCGCCTCAGATCGGGACTCCACCCAGAAAGGTGGGAGTCGCCCCGCTTCCGTGGGCCTGTCCAATGAGGGACGGCAGCGAATCGCGTGACGCAACCGCCCAATCAGGAGGCGAGTGGCCAGGGAAGAAATCCTCCCACCTCGGGAGAGGAATAGTGACCGGACGTTCTGTCTGGCTGTCTGAGTCGGCCTCGCCTGGTGTCATCGGATCCGTGGAAGCTTTTCGGCCTTGAGCGCCTGTCGACTCATCGTCTCCCGCCTCGTCCGCCTTCGTGCTGGCTGGCGTCGTTGTTCTGTCCCTTCCCTGGTGCTTGGTGCTGCGAGGCGGTGGGTTCGAGTCCCGCCACCAGACAAGCTCGACCAGACCGCATGAGGCGGGCAGTGCCAGTGTAGGCTCTTGCCCTCAGCTCGCTTTCCCTCCTGAGCTGAAGGCCGAATAAAGGCCGCGCCATCATTTATTTTTGGGTGTGTGCGTGTGTGTCTGTGGGCCAGTCTATAAGTAGCAATTGTTAAGTGCTTTTGCTTGAACATTGACTGCACTTCTCGATAGTCAGATAACTCTGCTCTTCTGTGTCCCTCCCTGCCTATTGTAAATAAATATCCATTTTGTTGAATGTTTCAGCTTGTTTTTGTGTTTCTTTCATTGGTTTAGCACGGTGCGTGTTGAGAAGTTGGGAAGCGGCAAATTGTGCATTTTGACGCGGGACTCGGTAACCATCCGCTCGGGTTACGCACGGTTCGAGGACGCTAACGGCTCGTTCCGCTTGAGCTCCGCCGAGGGTGATTTTCCCCTGTAGTTTGGACGATGTGGGTATTTAGGTAAATTGAAATTTGCAATCGACCCTATCCGTGGTCGACCTATTGGCGATCTTCGGTCCGATAAGGGACCCGTCGGCTCCGGAGTTATCCGGGGTGACGACCTATAAATTCTGGGTGTTCGGTGGAGCCGACTCTACTGCTCCATCTAGCGGTCGTGTTCGCCGCCGAAACTCGGGCCCATAACAATGGGAGAGCAAGGACTGTGGACGGGTACCTACTACCCAACCTTCCGATCATCACCGTCAGTGAGTGGACTTTGAACCTTGCGGGAGCGGACTTTACCTCGTGTGAACATGGCAGGCTGAGTGATTTATTTAATGGAAGTCTGCAATTAAGAAGACGATGCCATAATTGCCAACATTCATTCAGACGTCCTAGATACCTAGAGGGAGATACCACATCTGGTTTTTGTACTTCTTACACCTAATGGAAGGTCATACATGGGCTCGTCATGCACAGGGTAAGTTTAATGATGATATTTACTATTAATCATGTTTGGGGTGTAAGTGGGCAGGGGAGTGGGAGTGGGAGCTTTTTGGGTTGTTGCTCAGTTTTGGCAAATGTTGCAAATTGCTCAATTTTTCAATCATTTAGCAGACATTAATCTATACTAATAAATGACAATGTGTGTGTGTGTGTGTGTGTGTGTGTGTGTGTGTGTGTGTGTGTGTGTGTGTGTGTGTGTGTGTGTCAGTGTGTTACTCCATAACTCCAAAACTTTAACACCAAGCAGCTGGAAACTTTGCAAGCATCCTAAGAAAATTCCAAGGAAGTGCAAAAGTGAAAATTGGATGTTTGGGTTCATTAAAACACCCCTTTTTAAGATAATTAATGGCCTTATTTAATTATATCCTTAATCAAGCGATCTTCAGCCACCTCGCTGTCTGGGGGCCTAAGGTGTTTCCTGGGTAACCTCGCTGGGGTCTGAAGCTGCCATGTGTTTTTGGCCTGCTCAACCATGTCTTGACTTGGAACAGGCTACAACGATTTCTTGATTATAAAGCTTCTTTTTTCACTTTCCTCACTCGTATTATCGAATGCCTGTTTATCATAGCTAAAAATCGTTGTCTACATCACTTTTGTAAGTATTATAGTTTTCAAATTAGGAGCTTGGAGCGATTTCATGCATTATATGATATGATTTTCCACGATCTACTCCCACTGACAAATGAGAATATATCACCGAAATATTATTTCGGTTTTGAGGATCGGATATGGTCCGGATCAAATAAATGTCGAAATCTGTTGTGAAATCTGACAATTTAAAGAAATAACGAGTCTTATAACAAAGCCGATATACCTATTTAATTTAAGCATGTGAGGATGCGTTCCCTCCTTCTCCCTACATACACAAGAAAATGTGAAATTTCCAAAGCATTAAACTTAACTTTCTCCCACTGTTTGGAGAATTTTATTGACTGAACAAAAAAATTAGGAATGTGCCAAAATTAACTATCTTCATTGAACAGGATGATTTAATGCATTCGTGGCAAGACCTCACGCCCTATCCCCCAGAGGGACTGCCGATCCATAGCATCTGTCAGATCTGTGTTGATATTTTGGAGGTTTCGTGAGGTGCTCCGCAAGGAATCAAAGCAAATCTGGTGAAAAACGGACGTTAAAAAAAACAACTTAATAACCTTTTTGCGGACCCCGAACTGACGATTTACTACATGATGCGCGCACAGACGAGCAGGCAAGACGGAAGATTATCTGCAATGTTTATTTCACGGGTGATTGAACTTTGTGATGTCTCCAGGGTTGTTCTGCATTAAGCTGTAACTCTTGTGGATAAAGTCATTATTTGAACAAATTCATATTATTTCATTAACTGCTGCGTGCACGGACCGGCTTTGAAGTTAAAGCAATCCTTTATGATATGCAGCAACAACCTGGCCAACCATTCCTTATCAACCATTTAATTGGAGTGCTTGCATGAGTGCTTAAGCCACTTGCCAAACACATTACACTTGATAGTGGAACCACGCTACGTCTTTCTGAGCGAATCGTTCACTCACTGCAGACGCTTTCGCCCTTCAAGCTATTCAGGGTGAGTGGTTCGTGCTCTGTCGCCCTGAGCGAGTGGTTCGAGCTCCGTCACCCTGAATGAGTGGCTCATGCTCCGTCAGCCTGAGCGAGTGGTTCATGCTCCATCACCCTGAGTGAGTGGTTCATGCTCCGTCGCCCTGAGCGAGTGGTTCGTGCTCCATCCCCCTGAACGAGTGGTTCATGCTCCGTCGCCCTGAGCGAGCGGTTCGTGCTCCGTCGACCTGAGCAAGTCGTTGTGAAATAACACCCAATTTCTGAGCTTTTTGCGATAATAACGTGTTTTCTAAATTACCAAGCGAAAGTGTTTTTTCTACCCGTCACACGCGGCTGTTTATAAAGATTAATGTTTTTGAACATATCCCTGAAACATCTATATAAATGCAACGTTGTTTTTCGGTGAAAGCTACTCATGGTTTTTGGGTTGTTGCCAATATCAGCCAAGCATGTGTGTGTGTTGTTCTTAACGCATAACTCTCTCTGTCCCATCCTTGCTCTACCCCCTCCCAATACAGTGCAGCACCCTCCTCCAACACCACTCTCTCCCCATCCTCTCTCCCTCTCTCTGTCTCTGGACATATCCGGATGTTGGTTATGTCTGGACGGTGTTTTCTCTGGACGTTTCTATGCAGTGTTTGTCTATGGACGTGTCTGGGCGGTGTTTATGTTTGGATGGGATTTTGTCTCCGGACATGTCCAAGCGGTGTTTGTCTCCAGCCATTGGCTCAGTGCGTCCGGCGGGTTTGTCTCTGGACGCATCTGGGCGGTGTTTGTCTCTGGATGCGTCTGGTGGTGTTTGTCTCCAGCCAACTTGGTCCAGATGAGTCTGGGCGGTGTTTGTCTCGGGATGGTCCGGGCGGTGTCTGTCTCCAGATGCGTCTGGGTGGTGTTTGTCTCCGATGTGTCTGGGCGGTGTTTGTCTCTGAACGCGTCTGGGGGGAGGGGGGGGTAATTAACGCTCCACCGCATGTCTGCCTTCCCTTCCCCCACCCTCCTCTCTCCTCTCTCCTGCTCTCTCTCTCCCCCACCCCTCTCTCCCTCTTCCCCCCAAGTTTTCTCCCTCCCCCTTTGGTATTCCCGTCAGGGAAGCGACAGGTGGTATATGCTTGCCATGAATAAAAGGGGCCAGAAGTGAACTGTCAGTTGTGGGAGAGAAATGGAGCAGGTATGAGAGGGAAGCTGAAGCTGGAGCTGGAGGAAGGGGAAGACGACGAACACATAATGTATCAAATGAGATACGAGCAACCATCGTTCATCATGTAATCAATCATATGTGTGGTGTTGGCTAAATGGGTGGTTGGCTTGGGATCCTAGGATCCTGAGTTCAAATCCCACTCGGCTGTTGAATTAATATCAGGTGGGTTTGACTCTGCCTGTCATCCTTCCGAGGTTGGCAAAGTGAGTGTCAGCATTCTGTATCCTGTGTCGGAGTGGCAACCTGTCCAAGATTGTGTCCAATAGCCAAGGAGACTGCTTAGGCAGCACCAATGCTCTGCACAGAGTATGGTCCCGATGGATGGATGGGTTGACTCAGCCTGTCATTCTTCCGCGGTCGGCAAAATGAGCACCAGGTTGCTGGGATGATTGAGCTATTCAAGTATCCTGCGTCGGAGTGGTGACCCATCCAGAATTGTGCCCAATAGCCCATGGGACTGTTTTGGCAGCATCAATGCTCTGTGCAGAGTATGGTTCCAATGGATGGATGGATGGATGGAATCAACCATGGACTGACCATGAGAGAAGTTGGGCAGTGGGTGCAACCCAATCTGACCAGATCAACGGTTGCTTCAGTCATTCGTATCTTCAAGAATGAGAAAAGGTAAGTGACTTTTGCAAAGTGTACACCTCTGTACTGTCTCTACTCTGTAATGTATTGTCTTGTTAGTGATCGAGAAAAAGTACATTTGAAGGTGTAGTTTTGCTTTCATTCATTGGCATATGATGTTCCCAAGGTCAACATTCCATCCATTTTTAGAAGTGAAAGAAAACCTCCTTCTGTTGGCAGAGGACAACTCTTCACAGAACAGGAGACTGATTCTAGATATGGTCATTGCAAACAATGCCATCCATCGAAAAGACATTCATAGGAGGATCATTCAGGCCAATGATACATTTCCAAATACAAATACTAGAACATCTGCTCTCTATGAGACCAACCAGGAGGAGGGGGGGGGAGGAGTGGCAGGGGATCACACGTACGTGTGCACCATGCAGACAGCAGTTTGTTAATATCTTTATTGTATGACGGCCACAATTATTTCCACATTATTGTGGGGTTGCCTGGGGGAAGCTTGGCCCAAGTCTTTCACGAACCTTCTGGCCAGGCCTGATGTTTGACTAAGATTAAGGCAGGGATTTGTATTTTGTTCAGGGTGCCACAGTAAGCTAACCTACTCTTCCTGATGGACACTTTGGGATATTTAAAGTCCATCAACTAATGCTGACAGATGGGATGCCAGATTAACATCCATCCGAGAAATGGCACACACTGATGAATCACCCTGCCTGTGAAACACCGGGATGCCAACTGGGTTGGGATTCAAACCCAGGCTAGACAGCTTAGAGGAAGGAGAGTGTGCATATCTCGAGGCCATCTTGCCAGCCAGCGTTTTAATATTGTCATTATGCTCTTATCATTGCACGAAATTCACCAATTTTTTTTGTGTTTAGAATAATTTTGATGAAAAATATAACTTGGATGACAAAGGCTGGAGTCTTCATTGGAGAAAGATGTATCAACAACCTGATGATACCATTCTGTTGGCAGAAAGTAAAGAGGATTTGACAAAATTGCTGCAGACAGTGAAGAAGATAAGTGAAAAATCTGGTCTTTATTTAAACCTAAAAATCACTAAAATGGGGTCAACTGAGAAAATCGACATGTTCAGAAGAGATGTCTTCCATTACCAATCAGTTTGTGAAGCGCTCGACGTGTGGCTCGCTTGAATAGTTAATAAGATGTTACATCAGGTCATCGAAAAGATCAGACCATGCAAGACATTATAAGGTAGTTGCGGTTTTGAGAAACCGCTATTGTAAATGTGCACTCACGACATGTTGGTCCTTGAGTGTAGTTATTTCCGTAATAAATGTTTAGAATGGTCTCTTACCTTTAGATGGGTCAGTGGGATCCCAATTGCGTTGGAACGGGTCGGTTAGGATTCACCCCTTATTTTTCTTTTGTATATGGAAGGTTGTCGGCAAGGTGTTGGCAAACATTTGATGTGGGTGTGTGCTGATCCCTTCCTTACATTCCCTTTATCATTAATTTCCCTCTCTCTCTCTCTCTCTCTCTCTCTCTCTCTCTCTCTCTCTCTCTCTCTCTCTCTCTCTCTCTCTCTCTCTCTCTCTTATTTATCGTTAATTTCCGCTCTCCCTTTCTCTTTTCTCACACCAACCGTAAGTGCACGCACTTTCATTTCATTGAGACTGTAGTTTGACACGATCTCTTCCGACACACCCGTAAGGCAATCAAGACATTAAGTACAGTTACATAACCTCAAACTCCACCTGCTCTCAATAGGATCCCTCATCCCGTGACCCTCAACCCCGAACCCTCAACCCCTAACCCCATTGTACGCCATCGTGATGGCTTTCGCATCCCCGAGCGATGTTTGGTGAGCATTGACCTGAGAGGAATGGGTTCCTTTCGTTTCCCCATAATTGTTCTTGAGCGCCTCGAACCAGCGGAATGCTCTCTCGCCTTAAGCGTGGCAAGCGAGGTCCGACTC
>CM068957.1:106737448-106752831 GCA_035128595.1 Eptatretus atami | reverse complement strand
GTGTGGTGTGTTTTATATAACTCTCTCTGTCCATCTTGCTTACCCCCCCCAATACAGTGCAGCACTCTCACACCTCTCTCCTCTCTTCCTTTCTCTTTCTGGACATTCGGATGTTTATTTGACTGTGTTTTTCTGGACGTTTTATGCAGTGTTTGTTGATACGTGTCTGGCGGTGTTTAGTTTGGATGGATGTTCGGATATGTCAGCTGTGTTTGTCTCAGCAACTTGCTCGATGCTCGGCGTGTTTTCTTCTGGTCTGGGCAGTGTTTTGTCTGGATGCGTTCGGTGTGTTTGTTCTCAGCAACTTGTCGAGAGTCTGGGGGTGTTGTCTCCGGATGCGCCGGCGGTGTTCGTCTCCATGCGTCTGGTGGTGTTTTGCGATGTGTCTGGCGTGTTTTGTTTTTTCTGGACGGTCTGGGAGGGGTATTACGCTCACGCAGTGCTTCCCTTCCACCTCTCTCTCTTCTCCTGCTTCTTCTCCCCCCACCCTCTCTCCTCTCCCCAGTTTTCCTCCCTTGGTTCCTCGGAAGCGAGGTGTATCGCTTGCCATGATAGGGCCAGAGTGAACGTCAGTTTGAGAGATGGCGTAGGGGAGCGGCTGAGTGAGGAAGGGGAAGAAGACACATAATGTATCCAAGCAGGATCGGCAACCATCGTTTCATTTCTCATGTTGGTGTTGGCTAAATGGTGTTGGTTGTGCTCTGATCTGGTTCAATCATCGCTGTTGAATTAATATATGGTTTGACTTGCTTTATCCTTCCGAGTTTGCAGTGGTTCGCTTCGTTCTTTGCGTGTGGCACCGTCAAATTGTCATAGCCAAGAGACTCTAGCGCACATGCTCTGAACGAGTATGGTCCGTGATGGAGGGTGGATTTAGCCTTCTCCGCGGTCGCAATGGACATTGCTGGTGATGAGCTATCAAGTATTCCTTGCGTCGGGTGGTGACATTCCAAATTGTGCCTAGCCATGGACTGTTTTGCGAGCATTCATGCTCTGTGCGAGTTGTGTTCAATGGATGATGGATGGATGGATCAACATGACTGCCGTGGGAAGTTGGCAGTGGTGCACCATTGACCAAGATCAATCGTGCTTCAGTCTTCGTCTTCAATGAAAAGAGTGAACTTTTGCAAGTGTACACTCTTGTCTTACTGAATGTATTGTTGTTATGTCGAGATCATTTTGAAGTGTGTTTTGCTTCATTTATTGGTATGTTTCCAAGGTCAACTTCCTCATTTTTAGGTGAAGCAAACTCCTTCTGTTGGAGGACATTTCACAGACAGGAGACTGATTTAATATGTCATGCCAACAATCCATCCATCGAAAACTTATAGGCTCATTCGGCCAATTGATACATTTCAAACCAATACATGACATCTTCTCTTGGCACCAGGGGGGGGGAGTGGCAGGGATCACCGTAGTTTGCACTGACAGCGTTTGTCTAATATCTTTATTGTTGCGGCCACAATTATCATTATTGTGGGGTTGCCTGGGGGAAGCTGCCAAGTCTTTCCGAACCTTCTGGCAGGCCTAGTTGACTAGTTAAGCAGATTTGTTTTCAGGGCACAGTAACACCTACTTTCTGATGACACTTGGTATTAAAGTCCTCAACTTTGTGACAGATGGATGCCAGATTTACATCCATCGAGAAGGACACATGATGATCACTGCTGTTGAAAACACCGCGTGCATGGGTGGGATTCACCGCTGAGCTTGAGAAGGGGTTGCAATTATCTCGAGGCATCTTGCGCCGCGTTTTTATTGTCATTTGCTTTTCGCGAATCACCAATTTTTGTGTTTGATATTTGATGAAACTATACTTGGATGACAAGCGGGTTTATTGAGAAAATGTTCACACTGTATGTACATTCTGTTGGCGAAGTAAGGATTGACAAATTGTGACGTGGAAAGGATAGGAAATTGTCTTTATTTATATCAACTAATGGGGTCATGAGATCGACATGTTGAAAGATGTCTTCATACATCAGTGTGAGCGCTCGCGTGTGGCTCGCTTGATAGTTATAATTTACATTAGCATGAAGATCAGACATGAGCATATAAGTAGTTCTTTTTAGAAACCATTGTAAATGTCACTCGACATGTTGATCTTGGGTAGGTTTCTAAATGTTTAGATGGTTCTACTACTTATGGGCGTGGATTCCAATTGCGTTGGAACGGTGTAGGTCACCCTTATTTTTTGAATGTTGTCGGCAGTGTTGGAAATTTGTGTGGTGGTGATCCTTTCTTCATTCTTTATTAATTCCTCTCCTCTCTCTCTCTCTCTCTCCCTTCCTCTCTTCTCCTTTTCTCTTCTCTCTCTTCTTATCTTATTTACGTTATTTCCGCTTCCTTTCTCTTTTCTCACACCAACGTTAGTGCACGCTTTCATTTCTTGAGGCTGTGTTTGCCGATCTCTCGCCCCTAGGCAATCAGGACATTATCCAATTATACCCAAACTCACCTGCTCTAGATCTATCCTGCTCGAACCCGCCTCAACCTAACCCCATTGTACGCTCGTGGGCCTTTGCATCCCGACGTGTTTTGAGCATTGCCTGGAGATGGGTTCTTTCGTTTCCCATATTGTTCTTTACGCTCGAACAGCGGATGCCTTCGCTTTAGTGCAAGCGATCACTCTACGACGCAGAACTTGACTTAGAGACTGCTGCAACTCGAAAGGCGGCTCGGCGGAGAGGCCAATCTGAGTGCGCCCGCATCCGCAATCTCGAGCTCCTGGTGGCCTTAAAGGAGGAACCTTGGACGTTTGCTTGAGGCTCTTTCATGTCTTCAGGCTCTTTACATCGTACCTGGCTCTTTAACGTTGTTGCACCTTTCTTCTCTTCTCCATGGTGTTTGTGCCATTTTACCCTTGTTGTTCACCTTGTATCTACTGACATGGACAAGACGATTATCGGCAAACTAATTCACACCGCTCCCTGGTGATTCACACTTAACTGCTACCTACACTCTTTTGCTGCCACCTTTCTCAGTATCCCTTTTTCAAACCACCCACACACACCAACACACAACAACACACCACACCACACCACACACTCTCTTCTCACCTAGCACCTCGTTCTTCCCACTTCTCTCTCTCAGCGTTGATACCGTTGTGAATGCGCCCGGTACTCGTTATGGCAGTGTAGCACATGTTACGTTGCTATCTGTGTTTTTTTCTTCTTTTTTCATCTCATGCTTTCATATATTGTTCACTTTCATTCTCCCAATGCATGATTCTATGTCCCCCCCCCTTTTTTTCTGCTCCTCACTATGTATATAACCTTTGTTGAACTTTATTCCATCTCCATGTCTGTGTCCATTGTCTGTACTGTCTGCAGATAGATAGCTGGGTGAGTTGAATACCCTCGGTCGGTGCAGGTCGCGTGTGCTAGCGGTACTGCTCGGCCGCATTCAAGATCACCAGATAACGGAAATGGCACATTTTCCGAGGGTGCATTCCCCAGTCGGGGGGCCACGGGACCCCCAGTAAACGGTTGTTAGACGGACGGACACTCGGACTCATGGTCACTTGATTGGCGTTCGTAGTTAGTTGCATCATAGTTGCGTCGCCAACCACCGTGGGGTGAAGTTATTCGCTCCCGGTGGCCTTAGGTCTGGGTGAGTTCGAGAGAAACCGGTGATTTCCCCCTCATAGTAGGCTTGAGCCCCGAGACCGCAACAATTTGTTTGTCAGGATTGGGATAGAACCTGAGGTGTGCTTCACGGTAGACAAAATTTTAGTTAAGTATATGTGCGAACAATGGCAGACCAATACAGACATATCCCGGTGGGCGATGGAGATAATGTAAATAATGAAGTGACCCAGGACCCGAAAGTAGCAGTAATGGAGGGTGAGGAGGAAGTAATCACACAAGTAGGGCATGACCTCCACCTCCATCCCCTGGAAAGCGCAATGTCGGCAGCACAGAATGGCGGACGGGCACCGTTACAACAGCCCGACATGATTCTTTCAATGGATCAACTCATGAAAAAAATGGAAGCAATGAGCGGTAACATGCAATTGAAAAATGAAAACATCAGGGCTGATATGTAAACAATGGGCAATGGAATTAGCAGCACAATGGACGCGATGAGTGAAAACATCAGGGCTGATATGTAAACAATGGGCAATGGAATCAGCAGCACAATGGACGCGATGAGTGAAAACATCATGGCCGATATGTAACAATGGCAATGAATCAGCAGCTACAATGGACGCGATAGTGAAAACATCAACCTGGCCGATATGTAAACAAGGGGCAATGGAATCAGCAGCACAAGGACGTGATGATGAAAACATCACGGGCTAATATTAAACAATGGGCAATGAATCGGCAGCACAAATGCCGCACCGCAGAGAGTGAAAACATCAGGCGATATGTAAAATGGGCAAATGGAATCAGCAGCACCAATGACGTGATGAGTGAAAACATCAGGGCTGATATGTAAACAATGGCAATGGAATCAGCACACGAATGGACCGCGATGAGTGAAAACATCAGGGCTGAATGTAAACAATGGCAATGGATCAGCAGCACAATGGAGCGATGAGTGAAAACTATGGCCGATTATGTAAACAATGGGCAATGGAATCAGCAGCAAATACGTGATGATGAAAACATCAGGCGATATGTAAACAATGGGCAATGATCAGCCGACAATGGACGTGATGAGTAAAACATCACTGGCCGCATGACTGGTCTCAATATACAATGGCAATGGAATCAGCAGCACAATGGACGTGATGAGTAGAAAACATCATGGACACGATATGTAACAATGGCATGGAATCAGCCAACATGCGACGTGATGAGTGAAAACATGCAATGGTGATAGGTAAACAATGGCAATGGAAACAGCACACAATGGACAGATGAGTGAAAACATCATGGCGTATGTAAAACGATATGGGCAATGCGAATAGACAGCAACATTTGACGTGATGAGTTAAACATCATGGCTGATCTGTAACAATGGGCAATGGATCAGCAGCACAATTAGCGTGATGAGTGAACTATCATCAGGGCCTGATATGTAAACAATGGCAATGAGAATCAGCAGCACAACATGGACGTGATGAGTGTTAAAATCAGGCTGATATGTAAACAATGGGCAATTGAAATCAGCAGCACAATGGACTGATGAGTTAAACATCAGGGCTGATATGTAATACAAGTGGGCAATGGAATCAGCAGCACAATGGACGTGATGAGTTTTAAACATCATGGCTGATATGTAAACAATGGGATGGAATCAGCAGCATCAATGGACGTGATGAGTGAAACATCAGGGCTGATATTAACAAAGGCAAATGGAATCAGCAGCACAATGGACGTGATGAGTTTAAAACATCATGGCTGATATGTAAAAATGGCAATGGAATCAGAGCACAATGGACGGTGTGGTGTAAACATCAGGCTGATATGTAAACAATGGGCAATGGAATCACAGCCAAATGGACGAGATGAGTTAAAACATCAATGGTTGATAATGTAACAGAACAATGGGACATGGAATAGCAGCGACAATGGGACGTTGAATGCGTTTAAAAACATCAGGGCTGATATGTAAACAATGGGCATGGAATCGCACACCATGACACGATGAAGTGAAAAACATCATGGCTGATATGGTAAACAATTGGGAAAATGAATCAGCAGCACAATGGACGTGATGAGTGAAAACATCATGGCTGATATGCAAGCGATGGACGGCAGACTGGACGTAATGAGCAGCAGAATGCACGCCAAGGATTAGTCCGTGCATGACATTATAACATGGCAGACCAGGTCATTGAAAGGATCAGATCAAGCAAGATTTGGAAACTGTACCTCACCATTCTGAATTTCCAAAAATATAACTTACTTCTGTGAGTGTTTTTTAGCCGCGTCGCGTTGCGAACGGTGGCTCTAAGAGAGCTCCGCGTTGTTCTTCTTCTTCTTCTTGTTCCTCTTCTTCCTTCTGTTTTGTTCTTCTGGTGAAGACAAAACTTTATGACGCGGCTCTTGGCACATTTGTCCTTGTTTTTTCTTTTGGGGGGGGGGGGGGGGGTGTCTCACGCAACAAAAACCTCTTCGGGAGGGGGCCTTTTTGTAATAACATTATATTTGCTGTTTTAATTATTAATCTTATGTAATAACTTTAATATCATTAATATTAGGCCGCTTCTCAAAACAAAAATAACACCACTGATTAATTAATCGTCAGTGTTGTTACTTTTGTTATGAGAAGCGGCCTTGGAAGAACGCCACCATTAGCTATCTTAACACGGCTTTCCTCAAGGAGGTTTATTGTCAGGTCAGGCCAGATTAGATGTGCGATTTGCTACAGGTACCATGTAAACCTGTACTAACCTGTTTCATGGTTGGGTAATCGTCGACTAAACCGTCTCCTCCACCAGGTTTTCTGGTTAGGAGGGTGTATGATATGGGCATGTGTTATGAGTATGAGTGTATGAGGAGCAGGATTAAAAACAAAACCTGTCAAAGGGCAGAGGAGCTCCTTGTGAGCCAATGGCCATCCATATCTAGTGCCCAACTGTGTCTGTGGATGTCCTGCAGTTTAGGAGGTTGGTGGTCGGATTTGCACTCCGGCCACCGTAAAACCCTTCACTCCGCAAAACACAAAAACACAAAGAAATCTGAAAATCCACTCCGTGGGAGTACCTCCTGTGCTGCTGCCCTCCGCAGGGCAGCTCAGCGGATGGTGGGATTGGGGCAAAGCCTTCAGGAACCATGTGACATGCCTTATGGTTGCAGCAGGTTTGATCGGCATCTCAAAGGAGATGGGGAATGGGCCAGGCATCTGCCTGGGGGGTGGCCAGACGGATGTCCCTGGAGTACCGGCGGAAAGTGTAAGCAGCGACGCACTGCCCTGGCACATGCTCCCATACCTGACCTGTCCTCAAGGAGGAACACTCCTTCGAGAAGGAGAATGAGGGGGGTGGGGGTGGGGGCAAGTTAAATATGGCTAAAACCTCGGTCATCCAACCTCCATCATTCATGTGTAAAGACTCATGTAAACAGCTTTATTGTTATCTAAATATCTTTGCCGCGAACCTAAAGGTATAGCAAGTCGAGATGGCTCTGATCGGCTGATCCGTTCTTCTGAGGGGGACGAGATAAGTACAGAATGCATTATTCATGTCGAGTTTCCTCGAAAAAATTTTCAGCTTAATGGTGACCATTTTAAAATGTAATTGTACGCGGATAGAATTGACTGATACGTTTGTGTTTAAAATAATTTTTACATCTGTAAGATGTGCCACATGAAAGCCATAATAACCTATTATATATACCTCAACAGGTAGTTTGTGCAAGGCGCAACCCCCCTTTGTGGATGGAAGGAAGTTAAATCACTACAACCTCCATCATTTGATCCTTACTCCCCCTGCCAAGTTTGGTTGAGATTGGACAAGTAACCACCGAATGTATCACGATCAAAAAACAGTCAGACAGACACCAAATTGCGTATTTTAGTAAGAAGATTGCCCGTGTTAGTTTGGCAACTATCGACCGTGTCCTCAAGAGAAACCGTTTTAAAATGAAACAAGTGTACATGCTCCTATATGAGAGGAACACTGAGAGGCTAAAGGAGATTTGGTGTCAGGATGTACAAGTCATTCACTGCATTCTTTACTGCACTATACTGTAATGTAAACATATATATATATATATACATATTCTATACTTCATGGTTAAGACAGTGATTTGGAGTTTTCTGTAATATTAATATTGTATAACCTGTGATACTTTTTTTTCAGCGAATGCTGGAGCTTGATGCCAGTGTTGCTCCACGTGATTATGTATTTGTGGATGGGGCTGGTTTCAATTTGAGCAAAAAACACAGACGTGGAGGAAATCTCATTGGTCATCGTACCACAGTTGATGTCCCGGGTCAGCGTGGAGGAAATATAACCACGTGTGCTGCAATTTATAGAAATGGTTTGATCTCCCATAATGCCACCATAGGCCCATATAACACATCACGCCGGCTTGTGTTCCGAGATGCAATGTATGAAAAACTTATCCCCCCAGAAGAGCGATGTGCTGGAAAAGCAAGAGTATCCAAGACAATCTCCATTCTAAGCTTACAGACTTCCTCTCCTATCGCAGTCAACGTTTGGCTCTAGATGGAATTCTCTCATCTCCTCTTCCTGTCCAGGCTGGAGTTCCTCAAGGTAGCGTCCTGGGCCCTGTGATTTTCTGGTTTTCATCAATGATCTCTCTGACTCTGGAAAATCCTCTTCATCTATTTGCTGATGACTCCACCCTCTGACGTACCAACTGTCATCCCTCAGATCAGCAAGCAGTAGTCTCTTATCTCTCTGAAGACCTGGTGAATTACAAGCTGGTCAAATACTTGGAACATGTCTATCAATCCTGACAAATCTCACACACTCACTACGTCTCTCTGAAAGGACCGTCTGGAACTCCCAACCCCCCCCCCCATCTACTTTCTCAAAAACCCTTGAAGAAGTCCTTTCATTCAAGCTTTTGGGTTCACTATCTGCCAAGATCTTTCCTGGGAAGGCACATTTCAAGTTGGCCTCCAAAGCCAGTTGCCGATTGGGCATCCTCTATCGTGCAAAGTCTTCCTTCGCTCACCTGAGTCCTACACATACAAAGCTCTCATCTGCAGCCTGATGGAGTACTGCTCTCCCCTCTGGGCTGCTGCTTCCACCGGAGCTCGGCTTTACGTGTGGAAACCAAGGCTTTTAGTATCATTGGTACACTACATGGTCAAAAGTATGCAGACACCCATTCTAATTATTGGATTCGGCTATTTCAGCCACACCATTGCAGAAGCACACAGCTATGCAATCTCCATCTGTGTGATAAGGCCCAGTCACACCTTGACGTTTTAGCCAGCTTATGCCGATTTTTGAAACATTTGTTCTAAAACGCTGGCACACGTCGAATACGTTATGGGTAAGTTTTGGAAACATTGAGAGCACGCTGAAAAACACTGCCATACGTCGTAGTACACTGGCTTTCATCGTTGTATTTGCGGTTGTCCTCAAATTTTAGCATGCTTGAAATTTACGACGTATGCCAGCGTATGACTCACACGTTCCGCTACGCTGGCCATAAGTTGTAGGCACGTTATGCGATCGTTGACACACGTCGACACACGTTACTTGTAAGTTACTCATAAGTCGAAACACGTCAATGTAATGGTTGGCGTCAGTGTTCCAGACTCCTTGTTTTTTTTCTTCTTTTTATCTTGCCAAAACGAAGTTTTTGCAAGATATGTTAGTCAGTCTGTATGTTTTTTTTTTTTTTTTTTATCTTGCCAAAACGAAGTTTTTGCAAGATATGTTAGTCAGTCTGTATGTTATTTTTTTTTTTTTTTTTTGTTTGGTTTGTTTGTTTGTCTGTAATCACGAAAAAAATATTCTGCAGACCACAGTTTTCATTGGAAATTTTTGTAACTTCGCATATCAGAGGCCTATGGAGGTCCTTTCAGGCCATAAATTTTGAAGGTCAAGGTCAAAGGTAAAGGTCACTGTCGCAAATCAGGGGAATCGACAAACCTTATTTTTTGAGTAATTTTGATCGGATCGCTTCAAACTTCATGGAAGATAGTTCATGGTCTGGCGCTCAGCTGATTAATTTTTGGTGGCGATTGGCCTTGACTTCATGTGTTTTTTTTGTTGTTGTTTTTTTTTTTATCTGTAATCACGTATAAATCACTCTGCAGAGCACAGTTTCATTGGAAATTTTTGTAACTTCGCATATCAGAGCCTATAGAGGTCCTTTCAGCGCATAAAATTTTGAAGGTCAAGTCAAAGGTCAAGGTCACTTTGTCGCAAATCAGGGGAGTCGACGAACCCTTATTTTTGGAGTAATTTTGATGGATCGTCTTCAAACTTCATGGAATATAGTTCATGGTCTGGCATTCAGCTGATTAATTTTTGGTGGCAATTGGCCTTGACCTTCATGGTTAACGCCTAAGGTCAAACATATTGACCCAAGGTCAAATTTTCAAGTTTTAGGAACCATATCGTGTAGTACCTCAATTGAACACCTCGATGAGCTTTCTAGATATATCAAGCTGAGACATTATGACGTGATTTGGTGACGTTATGAGGCAAACGCATATTTTTCATGGTTACTCTGTAGAACGATTCTCATCGGAATCTCTCGTAGGCAGATATTCCTCAAGGAGTCGCTCCTGGTGGATAGCAGCTCTGTTCACCTCAGTTGTGACCTTAAAGAAGTCACACGTGTCACCTTTTGGCAAATACGGGTCACTCGGGGTGACATTGGTTTATTTTTTTTCTTCGGTATGACGGTGATGTTGACACTTCGATTCCTAGTGCGGTTATGATTGAAATCGTTGAGCGGCAGTCTATTAATTATATTATATTATAACCGCACTAGAAATCGAAGTGTCAACATCACCGTCATACCGAAGAAAAAAAACCCTAAAAAAACCAGGGAGTCTGGAACACTGACGCTACCTAACCATTACCTCAACGTGTTTCGACTTATGAGTAACTTACAGTAACTTTTGTCGACGTATGCAACGATCGCATATCGTGCCTACAACTTATTCCCATCGGATGCGGAACGTGTGAGGCATACGGCAAGTACGTTGTAAAATTTTTAACACGTTTAAGTACAAGACGTACTCCACTTACTACGACGTATGATAGCGTACTTTAGCGTTCTATACGTATACCAAACTTACCCATACCGTATTCGACGTGCGCCAGCGTTTTAGACGCATTTTTCAGAGGTCGGCATACGCTGGCAAGATCGCCAAGGTGTGACTGCGATGTTGACACTTCCATTTCTCCGGCGGTTATGATTTGAATCGTTGTGCGGCAAGCCTTTTAATAGGCTACGCCGTGATCGTCGGCGATATGTGCAGCACGCTATGCATAAGTTAGACTATCGTTGGGCATAGGTTGTGAAGCCGACAACAGGCTAAGCATTCGTTGGTATAATTTATCTATAAGACAACGAAACGTTCTGTGTCCTTATAATATGTTAGCATACGACCAACTCGTTATGAATACGTCCGAATCTTTAAAAAAAACATCAAAAGTTCAGCGTAAGCCAGCGTTTTACATACATTTTGATACGTTGCCATTGCTGGCTAAAACGTCAAGGTGTGACTGGGCCTTTAGCTTCGATACGAGCCTCAACAATGTGTTAGAAAAAAAGAAGAAAAAAAAGAGCTGACCAACTTTATCATTGTGTGGGACAATTTCAGCTTCCACCATTCTGCGCTTGTCCGAGGGTGATTTGAAGCTCATATACGCTTCTCAATAGTGTTGCTCCCACCCTACCCTCATTTCCTGAACCCCATAGAGGAGTTGTTTTCCGCCTGGTGCTGGAACGTGTATGACTCCATGAGCAGGCAACACCTCTCTAGGCCACGGAGGAGGCATGTCAGGGTTGGCTCCGTCATACAAGGTGCTTTTTTCAAACATGTATAACCAGAGAGAACATTCTCTGTGATGTCGACGAGAACATGTGGCCTGACAGAAATCAAACTGTTGAATGTTGAATAAAATGCATTTTTTTTTCTTCAAAAAGTTTGTTTTCTGTTGTAATTGTAACAAACTGATTTTATGTACAAGTTTTCAGTGATGTCTGGGTCATCTGTGACCAAGTCTACTGAAAAAAATATATTCACTTACAGGTAAACATGGAAATGGTCAAATAACACAATTTACAATATGTAAAGTAAGAAGAGTAAAGAGGTAGAAATGGTAGGAAGAAAAAAGTAATGAAAGGGTAAAACATTCCAATGTTTATATTTTGAATTTACTGCACCTTTGTGAAATGGTTGACAATATGAGCTTTTCAAGTGATGACAAATGTATCATTTTGATGCATATATTTGATGTTGAGATGTGTATGTTGGGATTTGACAGCATTATTGCATTTTGCAAAGGATTTTTGAAGTTTTGCAGACCACAAGACCATTTGGATTCTTGGGTTAACCATTTTGGTAACGTAGGATATTGTTTCAGGAAATGTATTCAAGTGATCAAGAAAAACTGTAATCTACCAAAAGGTGTAAATGGAGGTATCTAGTTAATGTACCATAAACTGAAACTCAAGCTAGCTTGTTATTGAACCAATCAGAAACTCACGGTGAGAAGTTCATTCGGGGACCAAGCCATCCTGGCATGGTTCAGATTATTCTTCGCTGCGCTGAAAACCTTTAAAATCCCTCCTCTCTGAAACCGAACCGCTTAACCAATCGATGCAAAACTTTAAATATACAATCGACTACCCATGTGGAAAAAAAAGTTTCATAACTATGGCGTCATAGGTCACGTGGTCTGGCAGCGATATTGGATCTAAGGAAAACGTTTAAAAAAACTCTTCTCTGAAACCACTGAACTGATCAATGCAAAAATTAAAATATATGATCGACGTGCCATCAGGATTTTTTGATAATGACGTCATCAATCACGTGGTCTGGCAGCCATATTGGATCCAATAAAATCTTTCACAATCCTTCTCTCAAACTGCTCAATCAATCAATGCAAAACTTTATCCAGTGTATGTGATTGCCTCCACATCGGGGGAAATGTTTAACACTGACAGCATCAATCAAATGGTCTGGCAGCCATATTGGATAAAAGCACAAACCTTTAAATTTCTTCTTGCCTTAAACTGCTTAACTGATCACAAACTTCAAATATGTGATGGAATACCCATGAGAAAAAATTTTGATACAATGACGTCGTTAGTCACATAGTCTGGCAGCCATATTGGAATGAAGGAAAACCTTTAAAAATAATTTTCTCTGAAACCGCTCCACCGATTCATGCAAACATTAAAATATGTGATCGCCTACCCATGGGAAATATAGTTTGATAAAGATGACCTCATAGGTCACGTGGTCTCGCAGCCATATTGCATTGAAGGAAACCTTTATGTTACTGAAACAGGTGGCTTGGACTCCCGCATCACTGCTCGCAATGTAAATTAATATTGTTACGGATCTGGTCTGGAGCTGGAGACGATCACCTTCATGTGGTGGCTCTGACTTCAAGTATAAGCAGACAATCCTCATAATCCTCCCTGCTGCAGTCCTTATACTATGCAAGAACTACAGATGGCGGACTTGAGCGAAGGCGCAAACCCATGATCCTGGAGATTACACTTTTTCATTTTTTTTCTTAGAGAGATTCAGGCATCTCCAGCCACCTGAATCTCCTACTTCTACTTGATGGAGACATTGAACTCAACCCTGGCCCACCCATCTACATTTGTCCGACATGCAGCATAAGAATCACCAACCATCACTACTCAATTCTATGCACTAGATGTAGCAAGTGGCTCCAAAAATACAAACCTACCTTCATACAAAGATTACAACTGGCAATGGACCTGTGGCTGTCCTATACAACACCTCCCTACAGTCATTCAGTCTACCCCACAATCACAAAGCAATACATTTCACCTGAAAATACTACAGTTCAACATAGATGGCATTCAAAACAAAATAACACAACTTCAAAATTTCATCAGCAAACACAAAATAGACAGAGTACTCATTCAAGAGACTCAACTCATCAATGCCTTCAAACTCTCCCACATATTCCCAAACGACTTTCATCAGAAAGGGTCGACCAGGCAACAGAGGCGGTGGAGGGCTCCTCACCCTCATCCACAAAATATAATATTTTCCAACACAGCTAGAGACACCAAGAAACTGCTTCTTAATGACAATACCATTGAAATCATCAACTTAAAAATAAATATTGGGAATTCATAAAAACATTATCAGTATTTGAATACCCCCACCAAATTTGTCGCCAACAGAATACCAACTCCAACTTATCAATATGTGACTTTCAAGATGACATATTCATGCTAACAATGCTTTTGTGCAGGCACGGTGTGTTTTTTAAGTGACTCAGTTCTGCTAGCCAGGTCCTGATAACCGTTGCTAGCGTGAAAGTTTGATAAGAATCCTGTCGTTGCTAGCGCAAAACATGTCATTCAGATAAGCTTTTAAACATAATTTTCAGCATTTAAACGAAAGAGTGGCAATTTCAAAATGGTTAACAACAACTATTCTGTCCCTGAATGCAAATGTGATTCACAGAAATAAGAGAAAACATGAGAAATGTCCTTAGATGAGAGAGGTCGAGTTCCTACCTTTTCCTGTTGTCAAAAAATTTCAGTTCTTTTCCTTCGGAGTTTGAAGCACTTACCACATGCGTATGGAGAGAGAGAGGATTTATTAAACAGTAACAATACAAGGTACAAGCAATATTGCACGTCATCCTCTCTCTCTGATCCTATACATGGATATGAGCCCTTCTATACTTAAACAACAAGTGGGGGACAGAGGGTGAGATGATTGAACAAAAGAAACAGCTGTGGTCAAAGGCTTGTTCAAAGCCTCAAGTCAGATTGCAGCCTCACGGAGCAACCTCTCCAACACTTTCCCAGGGTAGATGACATTCCTAGCCTTTGAGATAACACCATAAAATAAAACAGCTGCCTCGAAGCCACAATACATATTTCTTTTTATTCACAAGTTAAAACCAGAATATAAAAGTTTGTTTCATCCAGGTAATTAATAGTTCCAATCAATTTGATTAGTAAATTCTAATCTATTGCATAAATATGGAAATCAAAAGGCTGCGAGGGAAGGGGGTTCGTTATAGACTGGCTTTTTAAAATTAAATAGCCCTTTGATCCCAGCATAATGAAGAACCTTAAGCTTATTTGCTCAATTTAAAAGAGCATAGGTGCTTATAATTAAGTGACGAAAGTGGAAATATATATATATATATATATACATATATTTAAATAATTGTTTACACTTCCACACTGCTAATACAATTATCGAGTAGTGGCAATGGATATAACACACATAGACAGAGACTTCTGCTTTTAGCAATAGATACAAAATTTAGTATTTCTCTTGCGGTTCCTGGATCCAAACAAAAAATATATTTATAACAGCCCATACAGCTCTCACCTCCTCCTCCACTCCTCCTGAACATGGTTAATAGTAAATATCATCATATTTAAACTTACCGTGTGTATTGATAAGCCTCACACATGACCTTTCCACCAGTGTAAAGAAGCATGAAGGTTTGGGTAGAGCGTGCCTGCCTACGAACCTTCGGGCCTTGTACTGGTTCACATTCAAGAGAATTTGCAATATGGGGAGCTGCAAGCAATCAGCTTTTGGGGCGAGTTCAGAAAGTTATCGAACTCTTTCGTTGTGCAGAGGCACAGCCCTTTCTCGCTGGAACGTTTCCAAGTATTTCCGGCTTCTTTTAGTAGCTTTGTGAGCCATTTTAGACAACAATCCTTATCTCGCACACACGATACACTTAATGTTGGCCTGAACGCTGCCCTTTCCTCAGGTTCGTGTGTGTGTGTGTGTGTGTGTGT
>CM068957.1:106699651-106732634 GCA_035128595.1 Eptatretus atami | reverse complement strand
GGCCTTGTACCGGCCCACATGGATGGGAGCTTGCAGTACGGACAGCTGCCCGTAAGGCGAGCTGAGAACGTTCTCCAACTCTTTCGGTGTGCAGAGTCATGGCATCTCAGGTAATTTTCCAAGTATTTTCAGCTTCTTTTGTAAGATTTTTGAGCCATGTTAGGTAATAATCCTTTTCTCGCACACATTATATACTTTATGGTGCCTGAACGCCGCCATTTCTAGGGGTTTCTGCGCATGCGCATCGAGCATTCTGGGTTGGATTATGTCATTTTGAAAGTCGTGTATTGTCTGACAGGATCGGGCATAGATATCGCACTTACCTTTGAGGTGTCTGGTTTTGGTTTGATTCTTGACCCGACAATAAACTGTCCGATTGATGCTTCATAGGAAGGGCACCCCATTGAAAAGTGTGCAATCACTCAGATGGATGTTAAGCTGGCTGTCCCTTCTGTTAGCATTACTCAGTGAACTTTAAAACCCCCTTGATGCCTTTCATGAAGAATAGGTGAGTTATTGGCGGCACCCTCGCCAAATTGAAAATTATTGCCACCTTCAGTCAACATTAAGGCTTGGCCAGTTGGTCTGTGAAAGACGGGACAAAAACTTTTCCCAGCTGATCCGACAAGAAGGTATACTTAATAGGGGATATCAAAGTAGTAGTAATAGTAGTATAGTCAATAAAAACGTCATGAAATGGATTATCATATGTACAGCCTGCATGCTTCACATCTCTCCAGTTTCACCCACTGGTTGAACACGTTGAGTGGTCTTCACCTCAAATCTGGAAATAGTCCATTCTTAGAATTAACACAATCTGTTGGCGAGAAAACTTTCATTTCTCCCTCATGTCATCCATTCGGTCAGCACCGATGTGGATATAGGTGCTCGAAACAGAGTTGATTATATATATATATATACATACATTTTTTTTCTTTTTTTGAAAACTGTAGTTAATGGATTCTTCACCAAAATGGCCACTTTTGAAAATTCGTATTTACACAGCTTGTGATTGTCATTATCACGACTTTTAAATAAATTCGTCCATATCATATTTATTGATCAATAAAATCAGAGTATTTGATGTCTTTCACGACAAATGGCTGTTCTGTAGGACATTTATGGATGGTGTGATACTGTGACGTATACGAGGGCCATTCCCCGTTGTATGTGCAAGGCAAACCTAAGTTTTCTTCTCCATTATTTAAGTATATCCTTGTTAAAATTTTATTCACTAATTGGTTTTATGTAATAATTGGTGTACCCATATATACCCCAAATAATGTGTGAATTTAAGAGAGTTGTGTTCATTTCAGATATAATATCTATGAATTGTAAGAGACTTTTATACCCGTTCACACGACAATCCTGACCCCATGCCGTTTCATTCTTTACAAAGATCTTTTCCATCTTATGACTCAAAAGCCTGTTTATTAGATAAGATCCTTCACACCGATTGGTAACCGCATAGAGCACGATCAGCTACAACCAAATTCTCATTGATTTGTGAAGCGAAAGACTTTGATTGCGTTTCATGTACTTTATTTTTCCGGTAAAGGAATATGTTGCCGGATATGTTGAAAACGAATGAGATTTGAGTGAGCAATCACACAGAGGGGTATTGTGGTGATGATGGTGGTCAATATTCAGTACTTAATGTGAACGTGTGGTTTTGTACACCTGCACAAGTCTGAAATAGTGGCTGTGTTGAGAGATAATTATAGTATTATATAATATTTAAATATGTAATATATTTTAATATTACAAAGTTGGTGTGATAGCTTAGGTCTTTATGGTTTGTACACTTGCCTTTGACAAGTTTGAGCCATCTCACCTGGGTTAGAATGTCTTACCCTAGTGTTTCACATGCATGGCTAGGGATCAAGGTGTGTGCCGTTGCCGTCCATCGGAAGGACGTTAAGACGGAATACCCGCCTGCCATTGATGGACGTTTAAGATCCTTCGGTATCTTTTGAGAAGCGTAAGCAATTTACCACCAGCATCCTGAACAAATTAAAAATTCCTGCTCAAATCACCTCTCGGGACTGACCAGCCAGTTTGTGAAAGATTGGGGCCAAAACCTTCCCTGGCCAACCCCTCAAGAAATGGAGAATAATTGAGGCTGGTAAATAGGTGGTCGACTGACTATTTAAATATGATGATGCATTTATACACTCCAAGGATGTATTTAATAGACCTGCACGGAACGGTTAAAGATTTTCAAAACTATTATTCCAGCGATAGTTATTTGAAATAAACGACCAGAACAAAAGCGATAACAGTTTCAAATGGTCATTAGTCGCGTGGTTGTAGAACTTACATTCTCCTTGCAGTGAGACCATTTTTATTCTGAACATTTAGTCTCCCAAATTCTGCTTTTTTTTTTTTAATGGTCATGCGCATACATCCAAACTCAAATTGTTCCAAAGTTAGTTTGCCTTCTTTTTAATTGTCTTCACCAATTAGAGTTTTTTTTTTCTCTCATTCCTCATTACAAACGCATTTCCATCCACTCTATTACTGCATTTCTTCATTGCCAAATTTGTTTCAGAACACAACACCGAACATAAATTCTTTTTTCTTTCCTTTACAATATCGAGGCTCATGGAAGAGCGAGACGACAAGACGGCATAAAAGGCAATTAACTGAGAGTGGGGCAATAATTGGACACAGGCAAGAGAGTGCATGAACAGAGAGAGGAGGAGAGAGAGAGAGAATTAGAGATTAGAGTAGAGATATATGACAGCAAGCTGTGTAAGTATAACATATCAAAGTTTTCTCAGGGTAAATTTATTCTGCATTTCGGTAATCACATGTGACAAGCCCAAAACAAATTGGGAGCATTCAAGGGATGTGACGAACGAAAAAAAAAAGATCATTAAAAACAAAAAACCTGAAAATTTAAGAAGCTAAAGTTTCTATACAACGCATAATACATCGTTATCCTTTTCTTCTGTTTGGACAAACATCGAGTGGGTGTGGAAAAGTGCGATTTCCTTCATTACTGGCATATACAAAGGAACCATTTATAATATTTTAAAACGAATTTTTGGCCAAAGCATCACAGGGACATTGCCTTTTTCTGCCAATTCAGCGGTTCAAAAAGAAGAAGAAAAAAAACCAAAAGAAAATAAACGATGGTCATTCGGTGACTTTCTACGGCATCTCACGAGACGAATTTGTTTGTGTCTCAGGCTCAAAAATTGCCGTCCCCTTCTCGAGAACCATGACACGGAGAGTCAAGAAACTTGCCTGAGGACTTTTAAGTGCTCACTCAGGTCCACCGGCCACAGCCACAGCGATGGGCGAACTTCGGAAGAACCCGTATAAGGTCCGCTGGCACCATACCCACACGCGACAACCCAGCGCAGATGCAGCTAACGTATATTCCGGCAAAACCTCAGACTCATCTCCGCTTATAAACCTCACGCAAGATGCTTTGAGCGCTGTAAAAATTATTACGTTCACTAGCATTTGGTCACGTAACACAGCGCCGCACAAGTCACACCGTTACGCACAAAATACCGACTGGTGGTAGACCGCCCACTGGACTAGTTTGGCAGTGGAGCATCTAGGAAATGCAGTACAAACAATAAATACGATTACCAAAAAGCACAACATCCTCCGGACTGCATTTGTTCTGCAATGGTTCTAATGCATGCTGCTCGCCAATGAGGTTGGCTTTGAATGCCAATTATAAATGAATAATAGATTTTTTTTATATATATATATATATTATATATATATAAAACCACCGCACACCGAGGAAGTATATTTAAATCCTGAGAATGCATGAGCTGTCATCGCCATTGCCAGAAATAAACAAAATTAACAACCGCAAACTCAAAAAGTGCCCACTGTGGGAGATCTTCCAAGGTGGGCGGTGACCCCGGTTCCATGTCCGGCACCCGGGCGAGCAGATAATGTATCCAACCAAGTTCTGCCCGTATGTGTGCCAAAGTCTCATGACAGAAACAACGGTTATTAGTATGCATGCAATTTAATATCCACAACAATTATTGGATACCTTTTGAACAGAGATCCACGGATGTTATGCAGTCCTTGTGGTTCTGAATATTGCCAGCTCATGGGAATACGGCATATTGAATTTCCATCGAGCAAGGATGTTACAATGACCAGTCTTGAGCTTCCCGACTGATTAGGCTCATCGTAGATTCATCTATAATCTTACTCTTTCTCATTATTGGTCAAAGCATGTCCTTGCAAGAACGATAGCTTTTCTGGATTACACAGAAGTTGGGGTTTACTGGGATCGTTCAGGTTAGGTAGATCTTGGTCCACCATACTGGTCATCATTTACCAGGTGGTGTGTGCATGGTGTTCAATGCAGATGGGGAAGATGGGAAGATGGGCAAAAGCAAAACATGAACTGAAACATTTGGGACAAAAGGATGCATTGCTAATTCACTCCACAGATTTACACACCAACAAACGGGCACGTACGGACACTGCCGTGAGTCCAGCGGCCTGCTGAATGTAAAGGAATGTGTGAGATATAGGAGGAAAAGGAAAGGACCATCGTGGCGGCGGCAAAAACGTGTGGGAAATACGAGCATCTCCGGGTCATGCAGTGTAATGTGGAGTGTGGAAACCGTTAACATCGGTTTCACATCTTTGTGCTTTGACCAGATACGTGGGTCCTCAAATGACTCATTGGCAGTGGCGGAGTTGTCTGGCTCGAGTACTTCCCCAAAAGGTGCTCCTTGAGTAGGTAAAGCATGAATGACACCCGTGGTCATAGCTACACATCCTCGTGTAAAGACAGTCTATGCCGAGGCGTGGGTTATGAGGCCCCAGAAGTGCCAGGGTGTGAGATTGTAGGTGGTCGTAAAACAACCTGAGGCATTCCAGTCGGCCCGCGAGATTCTGACTTGGGAAGCAATACTGAGGGCTGTATTTGGGAAGTACCGGAGAGGCTGGGCGACAGGTGAGCGTGGTCTGAGGGAGAAGAAGGAGAGTCCCAGGGCACAGGAGATGGAGGAGGCGAGTCGATCAGGCTTCTGTCCGCAGAGTGAGGGCTGTTGTCGCCTTCCCCTGGTAGGTATCGAATGCACTTCTTTTTCCTCCTGCAGGTAGAGTGAATAGGCCTGAGAAGGTATGGAACAGTGCCACAGGGGCCATCACATACAACCAAAAGTCACAGATATCTTTAGCATTATTGTGGCTACGCTTCTCAACAAACATGGTTATATGATTGCAAGTTTTGATACAAACAAACAAATAATTAACACCATATCATTTATTATGATTGCTATAATTAAATGAATTATTGATCCTCCAACAGGAATCAATAACTTGTATTAAAATTATTGTGCCAAACTGATCGATAGGCAAATTTTAAGGTATATCAACTGCAATACCGCAAAACAGAACCTGTTTTTTATTTCCCCTTTCGACTTCACAAATCTTTCCAAGGGCTGAAATGATTTTTACATTTGCAGATGGAACTCATTCACACTAAATGTATCCAGCAATGAAGCGTTGACAATGTGAGGGGAAATTCACTTTCTGAAAGGAAACTTTTTGGCTGTGTTTACCCATACCAGTATTATACACACACACACATATATATATATATATATATATGTATATGTATATATTCTGACTGGTGCAATGGAATTTATTTTTGAGGAACCTGTTCAAGTTGGCTGTCCATCTGCAATTTGTTGGACATTAAATATCCTACAGTGTCTTTTGCAAGGAACGTGACAGGCCTTTCCTTGCAAAAGATACCGGCTCCAACCTCATCTTCCATATGTGATGAATGTGAGTATAGAAGTCAAATGTGAGGCTGACCAAATTGCTTCATTTGGACCCTGCTAGGTCTATATCAACCAGACAGCCACGCTAGTGGGACGTTTTATCCACTGGCTCCACAATTATGAACTGGGCAGCCCCTAAACAGCTGCACAAATGGTGAGCCTCCAAAAACGGTCAGATTCAATCAAAAACACCAGACTATCATTCTTTTTATGTCTCTGAAATGGGTTTTGGGTTTATCCTTAGTCCTCTATACTTTGCTACAAGGGGAGAATCAATGGAATATCTGACTGTTTCCTGTACTTCCTCACCATCTACTCACCCACAGAAAGCAGTAATTTTGCAAAGGCAGCATATAAATTGATACTGACAGCATTGTTGATGAGAGATGAAACTTGCATCCCACCCCCACAAAAGCTCATATTATGATGCAATACCAACATAAAGCACAACTGTGCTTGAAAGTTCGTATTGGTGCAATAGACAATGATGCGGGTTCAGCACGGTGTTTAGATATGAAGATGGTGGTGGCGTAGTGTGTTGGAGAGAACGTGCTCGATGAACCCGGGGAAGGCACAGGACGGATGATGCAAGCAAGCCCAGGCTGCCAGCCGTTAGTGCCAACACATGCAACAAGCAGAGAGGAGGAGAGATGGTTGGAGTATGGCCTGGAGAGAGGGCAAGCTGGTACATACCATGGCTACACTCCACATCACAGACTGCTTGCATCAAACAGAGAAGAAGAGGCTGTAAGCTACAGGTTAATGCCTGGAGTTCCCCTGGATCTCATTTTGGTCGACGAGTATGGCTTTGGGTGCTACATAATAACGGTCATCGAGTTCGGTCCGGTCGTGGCAAAGTCAAGCGCTCCCGACTAAAATCTCATTTAAGTCGAGAGAAGTTTGCTGGAGCTGTGTCCTCTTGACAGAAAACTGAGCCTTACTAATGTAATGGATCAAAAGAAAGTGTCATTAATATGATACTAATTGTCTGCAGCGATTCAAAAATGTTAGGTGATCGATTTGATAGTGCAATGAAAAATATTAACACATACAATCCTCAAAACAGAAAAAAATTGGGGAAATTAAATGCCAAACAAATGATCCGTATTTCAATCTGACAGCTTCGTGCACTCAATGGTTTCCGTATCTCAACGCAGTTGCAGTCGGACTCTACCGACCTGAATTTTCACTCAATGTAACTTTATTCAGCTCCGCTAAACCTGAGAAACAATTTCCATCTGTCCTTGAGTTGGGGCAGGTTGCTTGAGTGGAAATGAGAATTTACAGCAAATTGCTTTTAAAGTTGATCCATTTGATACCTTTGACTCAAATTCTCCCAAACCCCCAAATATCCATGTGAATACAACAATCTGTTTATCACACACAGGAACAGCAGTGCATTAAGACAGAACCCTGACATACCCTACATGTAGAGAACAAGTTATCATGAGTTATGCCAATCATGAATAAATGTGTAAATATGTGTGAACAGTTCAAAGTAGCCTGAATTTAACACAAGACTAAACACAATGATGGAATTTTCTGTTCACTTCCCTTTACTTTAGTGATGGTTTGCACTGGCATATATTGTCCTTCCATTAACCAGTTGATCACATTGATATGGGAGAGGAAGGAGAACTTCGAAGTGTAAAAACCAAGGTAATTCCTGCTTACCGGATACTTTCCAAAACCACCAAGAAAACAAATAGGTTAAATGCAATTACTCACTGACCCATCATCCCTCCGCAGGCCAAAAAGAAATGGTGATTCAACATTCCCAACAAACAGGCTGGGAAAGTACCGGGCAGGAGGCCCAACAGAAATGTTGAGAGTGCGAACGATGAAATGGAGTTAAAGTAGGTTTGAGTAGCAGAGAAAGGGAGTTTTTGGAGAAAGTGGTCACACCCAACTGGAAGCCAAGACCTCAAGATCATTGATTGAGAAAGGAGAAAAACATTACGTGCAGAGGATTTCATACTTGCCTGAGTAAAGCTGTATCATATTCCTGTAAAACTGGAATACAATGTAGTTTTGATCGGATATAGTACACTTTGGATCAAATACATCCTCTTGATCGAATAGCATCCAGCTTTGATCAAATGTGGTCCAAGTGACCAAATCGCCTGACATAATTCCAACATTATGATTCCCATTTTCCCCAAGGAACTGGTCTCAGCTATTAGGCATGGAAAATAAGGAAATCACAACTTGCTGCACAATCTGAAAAAAAGTTTAATTAAAGAGGAGAAAGAAAGTGAGGATGGGGAAGTGGGAGGAGGGGTGTGGGGGGGGGGGAGTAGGGGAAGGGAAATCGAGCATTGGCCAAAGGGTGAAACGAGTATAATGGAAAGTTGTGGAGGTTGAGAGATACCTGCATGGTTTGCACCACAAACTCTGCTGCTCAAGACCAAACAAGGCACGACACTTCTTGGCGAGTTTGCTCTGTAGTTTTGAGCAAAACACAAACACAATGATGCAATGTCAGCTGGAATGGGGAGCTCGAGGGGCCAAGCAGGGAAGATGGACTATGGAACAAGCTAGTGGAACTGTGGACTAAGGGCAGCAGATGCAGCAGCATCAGCGATGGCAGCAGCAATGGCAGTGATTGGCTGAAGAAGCAGAGTAGTAACTCCACCAGAGAATATAAATTACAAAAGCAACCAATTGAAGCAGGCAGCCAACCATAAGAACCAATCAGCAGCACTGGTGCGGGTAGAATAACCAAAAACAAGAAGGCAGCAAAAAGATCAAGGAAAAGGTCAGTAAGGAGAAGGATGCAGCATAGGAACAACCAACCTGTGACATTTGCAATTGCAATGAAAGTGGAGATTGGCATGATGAGAGGGAAAAGAGCACAGACCAGATAGAAATGTGACATTTGAGAAGTGTATGCAATGGCCATCGTTCCTAGTGTCTGGAGAACAAGGGAAGGCAGTGAGTAAAATACACAAATGATGAGAGGTAGAAGAGAAAGAGATGGGGTTCATGAGTCCCGTGATGTGGCGAGGGAGTATGAGGCCAGGTATACACACCTGCAGGGCCCGCACCAGCTACTTTGCTGCTCTAGCCCAAAGCGAGCGCGACACCGCCTGGCTGCCGCCAGCTCTGAGCACGGCATTGAGGGGCGCCAGGGGCCAGGGAGACGAGGGTTTCGGGCAGGCAGGGGATGAGAAGGACACGTCAGCGCATCTCTTCTGCGCCTGTTCTCCAGCTACAGCTTACTCATGCATCTTCATGCAGCGTTAAGAGTAAGCTTTCTATATACTCACTTATCAGGCTGCAGGACCTACTATGCACCATGTTTAAGCCGTGTTCATGCATGACCCAAGCTTGCAGTTAACAGCGGGATTTCCCATTTTTTGTTGTTGAGAAATGTTATATTTTTGGGAAATAAGTTGCATCAATAAATAATATTTTGCCAGAGCCCACAATGCAGTAGGCTTTTCAGGCCAATTATATCCTCCATTAGTTGTACTGTCGAGGGTAAAGCTCAACAATTAATCTGAAATGCTTGTCCTGAAAAGCATCAGCTATGGAGAGCATATCTATAGCTGAAGACAAGGTGGGACAGTGGGAGTGTTTGAATGAAATTAAAGGTTGGAAAGGGGTGGGGGTGGGTGTTCAGGAGGGAAGGGGGTGGGGTGGAGTTGGGAGTCAGTATTCACAGTTGCTGCATCAGTAGCACAATTAACATGAATGTTGGCATGAGTCAAGCAAGTGAACGGCATGCCATGGAAGCAGCATATGAGAAAGGGGCTCGAGCGGAGTAGGAGTATTGAGAAAAGATGGATACGATCAGCGAAGGGGACAAAGCAAAACGAACAAAGAGAAAAGACAATGGGAAGAAAGGCACGAGGGAAGCTTTGACAAGAGAGAAGAGCAGAAAAAAGGAAGGAAGAACAAAGGAACAATGAGGTACAAAGAAAATAAGAAGGAATGAAGAGAGACAGAAGGGGGGCTAGGGAGACAGAAGGGGGGCTAGTGGAGACAAAAATCAGAAGGCCATGCATCAAAGCGTGAGCGAGTGACGAGGCAAAGCTGCATGATAGTTAGTGCCGATATGTCCGCATAATAACACAATTTAACAAGTTAACTATGGTGAGACTCCAAGGCAGACCGAGTGTGCAAGTTTATTATACTTTCTGGGTAAATGCTCAAAAGGGTTCATTGTTGTATCAAAGTTATCGTTTACAGGTTTCAGGCTCTTGCATGACAGTTTAGTTGTGCCAATACTTGGCCATTTCATATAACACAGTAATCATGAGTTTGTGGAGGGTTACCTTTGAAAGTAAAACACAAGATTTGTTTCGGTTTAGGTTTCGAGGAAATTGAGAAAACAGATTTTAAAAAAAAAGGCCTGTGTTCACAAATGCACCTTTACATCCCACGAATGGCCACAGGTATTGTTCAGCTCGACTCACCTGTAACCTCCACTTGTTGCTTTTCCCTCCTCCTCTTCTTTTTCTTCCCCTGCACCAAAAAAACGGGGCAGGAGGACTTTGTCAAAGACCCACAGAGGAAGTACAAGCACTTCACTGTAAGTTTTATGCATTATCGTCATTACAAAACTTCCACGTGAATCTCTCATGGATATCCGATCTCATTGGATGAGAACCTCATCAAATCCCATAGTAGATTTTTAGATGGGAAATATGGTTTCCGTTCATTTGTTCCATAGTGGCGATTTTGTACATGTCAACAACTAATTACCTCCAGTCCTCCACCACCGAAGGTGAATGGAGGTTTTGTTTTTACCCCTGGTCTGTCTGTATGTTTGTTTGTTAGTGAACAAAATATCTCAAAACGTTGTGGACGAATTCGGACGAAACTTGGTGGACATGTTGGGTGTGCAACAAGGAAGAATTGATTCGATTTTGGTGAAGATCCGAATCCGGATCCGAGAATTTTTAAAAGTGATTTTTCATCATTGAGAGATAGGGCGAAAAACGACATACAGCAGGATATCTCAAAAAAATGATGGACGGATTGGGATGAAACTTGGTGGATGAGTCGGCTTGGTGACAAGAACAAACCGATTCAATTTTGGTTCAGGTCCCAATCCAGATCCGGTCTATCAGTGGGATACAAAACATAAACTTATCAGCCTGGCGGAGGAATGCGCTCTACCGAGTGCCCTCCTAGTTTGACTTGCAACTCAGAGATGGTGGATGGAAGTGAGTTGTCGGTGCTCCATAAAACCTTCAGCACATTTTAAGGATGTGTTTATTACACAACTGTTTCTCAAGTCTCTACAAGACCAATGTCTTGACAGGTAGATTGAACAACCGAGTAATCGGCGAATGTCGGTTCAGTCCAATTTACCTAACTCTTTTTTTCACCTGCTTTTCCTCTTTTTGCCTCTTCTTTCGGAGATGCTCTCCAATGCCACCCACCCTCATACCGTGACAATATCTTCCTGATGAATCTCAAGTCTGTGCAATTATTCCAACCTGCATAATATTCCTCACTTTTGTCAATAGAGATTTTGTCACCCATCTGTTTGCAAGCTTCCAGCCCTGTTTTCCTTTTGTTCTTTCATAAGCTGAAAAGAAGAACATGGGTAGGGAGAAAAGAATAGCGAGGCATGCAGGTATGCCAAGTGCTATTTACGTAATTGTCACGCGCGGACCAGCCGGGGTAGAGCTGCATGTGGAGCTGCCGTTCTTTGCGTGCCAGTTCATAGTACTTGGCTTGTTCCTCCCGTGACAGGGCATGCCACTGCGGTGAAAGAATAAACCAGTGTAGGTTAGCCAGGGAGTACTCTTACACGAATGCAACAGTATAAGCATTTCATGTGAAAACAATACTCGGTATGCATAAAATACAAAAAACATAAGTAGGGAACTTATATGATGCAAGCAAAAGTACCCGTCACCCAGTGATGGGAAAAGTTTCAGTTAATCCATCAACTTAAATTATTTTATGGACTTTATAAAGGTTAATTGGGTTGCATGCACTCTTTGTTTCACTCAGAGCCAAATCTCTGAGCTACTTATACTGCCCACTGCAAAATGGTGGTGCAACATTTGGCGTGGGAGGTTGGATTTGTCTTTGCTCAAATGAAATTTGGCATCAACATGCCGGTTTTCCTGTCATTTCAAAAGTGAATGTTGAGCTTTTCCTGCATGCGCAGCTTTTCAAACGCAACGGAGGAAGCGGCCGCCATAAACGTAAGACAGACAAACGCATGGACAGACACCACGGATCACATCATATAGAAGATAAGCTGTGCATTAGGTTTGAAGAGCGCATTGGCCAACTTAGGCCATATTCTATCGTATAACTCAGAGGATTTCACTCCCAAAATTCTGCTGTTGAAAATACATAGGCATCACATTGGCCATCCTGTTCCCAGTCTATATCAATACTGCTACATCCTGTGGAAATCGCATTGCAATATGGTGTCCGGACACGACACGTACTCTGCGACCGAGGATCTGGTTGATCGCGGCACTCTCTTTGAGCGTGCACTCGGCAACAACTTTGGCGCGCATCTCCTTCATGTACAGCATGAATGCGTTCAAGGGTTTCTTGATGTGTGGTTTCTTGTCCAGCTCCTTCTTCTCCTCCATCGCTTTCCTGCTCACATCAACTCACATCATCTCTAAAGCTACACCACACGGCTCACAAAACTTAGATGCGGTGGTGTGTGTATACAGCCTTGAGAGAGACAAGGACTTTACTTGAAAATAGCAGTTCTTCATAAGGTTATTTAACAATCTCTAGATAAGGGAAAAAAAGAGTTCTCCTAATGTGTCACATGTTATCAGTCCATGGCTTGGTGCTCATAAGGAGATATCACTTTGCGTCAAAGACCATTTGTGGGTGACGCCAAAAGATGTAGCTGTGCCCCGGCGCCTTTCTGAAACTTTCATCAGTAGTTGCATAGTCTGCACTACAGTGAGGTTATCGGGAACAGTTTTTCTCTAACAGTTGAAGTTTAACATGACGGTCTAAAAAGACCTAGGCCAGCCACTGCTGCACCTCACAAATTCCATGACAGTGTTTAACACCAAATATAATTGCAATGATGTGCGAGAGTGAGGTCGATTCATTGAACCCTACCCGATACATCGAGACTTTTGATCGTGCACAAAATGGCAAGGTCTGCAGGTCTCCAGAAAGTCATTCTACAATTAAACAGCCATTTAGAAGAAAAAAAACACCGATATATTGGGAGATGCAAAACAAAAGAGAGGGGTGGAAACAAAAAATGACCAACAGCAAGACCTTAACAAAGTGGCACTCGGATTTGCATACCCTCGCCCCACTCTCTACACACACCATCGCTGCACCTGCCACCCACCTTTCAACCGCACGTGGCCAAAGTGTGGGTGGCGTGAAAGTGATCTTGTGGCATTATGTTTTCTCCAGAAAACACGAAGGAATGTTTAATTATCACTTTTCAGGAGACTGGCTGAGAGTGGGTCAAAAGCAGAGAAAGAGAGATGGAGAGCGGTGCCCATGTACGCACATGTTGATATGCGCCATTTCGGGTTTGAGTCCAGAAGTGACAATCGCTGGATGAGGTATGCCGGTAGGGTGAAGGCCATGGTGGGCAGGCATCATGTGCGGTGAAAACCTGGAAGGATGAACCGACCATCATCTTAGAGTCAACGGTGTGGGCATTTCAAGAGCATTTTATTGATTCAAGATCATAAATGCAAAACTTCCTTTACCCCATCCCCTTTCGCTCACCATCCCTTAAGCTTAAGGCCATCTCCTCTTAACCTCCTATTAATTCTCCCACAGCTTCCTTTCTTTGCACTACTTCTATCCTCCCCTTCACCTTTCTGTTGTCAATTTTATTTTTTTTTAATCCACCCTCCACTTGCCCCCTCATTCTCTACACATGCGGATGAGTCCAAAACGGTTTTGTGCCGAGAAACTTCGGAATCACCTAAATCCCAGAAAGCTATTAGTTTTATGGGAATTTGTTTTGCTGTAATTCAACATGCGTGAAAAACATTCCTGGTTGAGTAGTCTTAAAACCCATGGTCCAGTGACAATGGCCGTGAGGACCTAAGCGTTAGAAATAGCGACGTGAGTCAGATCGAGTGGTTTACCACAGGGCCTGGTGAATCACACCAAGCGTTGTTTCATACCTCCTCTTTAACCCACAGCTATTTGTGTATCATGATATAACACAACCCACAAATTAAATAACAATAAAATATCACTGTGTGCTCCACTTGACTAAAATATCTCTGAATCGATCCAGGCAAGGCAATGACGCAGTTGTTATTCTACTGCGAAGGACATGGTGGTCCATGCAAAATTATAAAAGTTCTAAAATAAAACTTTTTATAATATGTATATAAAAATAAAACAGTATATAAAAGAGAAACTTTTTAGTTCCCATCGTGTGCTGCCTTTTTTTGGCTGCGGGTTGCATCATTGGTTCGGGGCGCAACGATGCCGCTGATTAATTACCAGTATACTGGTGCTCGTTTCACCGACCTCAGAAGGATGACAGGCTGAGTCAACCCCCTGGTGTTAATTCAGTGGCCAACAGGGAACTCAGGACCCTCGGATCCCAGGCCACCACCCTAACCGCTAAGCCAACACCAGGCTACAATTTTTTTGTTGAAAATCATTTTCTAATCTTTTTTTCATGATGATCCCAGAATGCTTTCAGGAAGACCTTAAGGTGTGTGCAATCAAGAGCCAGGGTCTGAGGACCTGTGCAAATTACACAAGGAACTTTGGCACAGGAGGATGCCATTTGGCCCATCGTGCCTGCGCTGCACAAAACCCATTGTCATCAACCATCCACATGCAAGCTGTACTTATCATGCACACAAGCCAATATCCCCATATCCCTCTATCTCCAAACCATCCAGGTACCTATCATGCACACAAGCCAATATCCCCATGTCCCTCCTTCATCAAAGCATCCAGGTATCTATACAAATCCCATTTAAACTTATCCACTCCCTCCGATGCTACTACTTTTCCGGGGAGACCATTCCATGCATTTACCACTCTCTGACTGAAACTGTCCTATCTTTCATCTCTTTTACCCTCAAACTATGGTGCCTGATCCTAACACTTTCCACATTGCTGAAAGACTGCACTGCAGCTGTCTTGTTGCACAAGCCTCGAGTTGGCTTGGTGGTTTGGGTGGCTGCCTTGGGATCTTAGGGTCTTGAGTTTGAGCCCCGTTCGCCGCTGAATTAACACCAGGTGGGTTTGACTCAGCCTGTCATCCTTCTGAGGTCAGTAAAATGAGTACCAGTGTACCGGTAGAGGGGCACAGACAGCATCAGCAGCATAGTCATGCCCCAACAAAATGATATCTACCCGGCAGCCAAGCTGCCATACGCAAGAAGACGAATAAAAGCTATCTTGTCCACACCCTATCAGATCTCCTTGCAGTCGCCTCCTTTTCCAATGTATAAAGTCCCGTCTCCCTCGAACGTTCCTCATAGCCTCGACCAGTGAACCCTGGAATCGATATCATGTAAACATGTGATTTATATGCGAAAAATGCAAGTGCCGCCTGGAGCTTGTTTGTCCCAACTTGCAGAAACCTTGCTGCAGTTTTTAATAGACACATGAATATTCCCTTCCTCTGATCGAGATACACGACATATACAAATGAAACCGTGGCATCATGGGGAGTCGGTGTCGGCTGCAACAAGAATCAACGCAAATTCGCATTTGTGTCCGACGGTGTCTCCCTCTAGTTTTGGAGCCAAACGTAGACATTTTGAACCATTATTGAGCATGGAGAGCCAAAAGCAGAGCACCAAGAAGTGTTTTAACACAAGGATATCATTTTGAGCCCATTAGTGGGGCAACTTAGCTAAATATAGCATAACAATTGTACATTTTGTGAGGAAAGCACCAAATTTGGCACACTAGTAGCCTATCATATTATGAACAGATTTGGATATTGGGCCATCTCAAATTCAGCCGCTGATGGCTGTGGCAGCCATTTTCCACTGCCATCAAAAATTTTGAGATGGCCCAATATCCAAATCTGTTCATAATATGATAGGCTACTAGTGTGCCAAATTTGGTGCTTTCCTCACAAAATGCACAATTCTTATGCTAAGTTTCCCCACTACATCACAAATTGGTCATCGACGCAGCTTCAGCATGGACGTTTATTCCAAGGAATTCAGATACCCTTGATGCTGTGGCCCTCATTTGTGGTCCTTACATTGGACAGATATCAGCAACGGATATCGAGGGAGAATCTTGGAAAGCTTGGACAGCACATCAAAGGGAATGTGTTAAGTGCTCTCTATCTACACACACACACACCCTCTCTAATGTTGTCACATCTCCAAGTGTGCATGGCACCGGGCCACCGGGAGACAAACACCAACAAGCAACTAATTACAGTTAATTAAGTTGCCGGCGTAATTAGCAAGACGCGCGAGGCCTTCTTCTCCTCGAATTATAAACAAACAGGCTGTGAAACATGGTTAATTAAGCAACAATTAGTCAGACGCCAGCGGGCAGTTTGCCAACCCCAACTGGGTGAAATCAAAGCTGGAGATTTTAGTGCCGATGCACCGTAAACGGACGGCCGGGACCCTGGAAGCAAGAAGTGCTCTTGTGATCAGACGAGATGGAGCAGCTGGAATCGGGACATCTCGAGGAGCCTTGATGTTCATATTTTGCTGATGTTTCAAAGAAAGCTGCTTTTGTCACTTTTCTATTTTTGTTGTTGTTTATTTTATCCAATGTCGAGGTTCGTATTAGAGCTAACACACAGAATGTATAACAAAGGGAGCAAGAGACAAGAGGGACGGGGGAGGGAAGCACAAACCAGTGGGGGAATAGAGGCATGAGGAAATCTGTGGAAAGAGGGATGGGATGGGGTATCGGGGGGTAGAAAAGATCATGGTTTTGGATGGGGGAAGATAAGAGGTGATGGTGAACAACTGATTTGAAGACCTGGAGGGAGGAGTGGGATTGAAGAGAGCGTGGGAGTTTGTTCCAGAGGTGGGAAAAATGAAATGACAGAGTGAAGGTGAGCAGTAACTCTTCATTTTGGTAGTTTCAACAGAAGGGGTTTCTGGTGGACCTTGAGCACCCTGCAGAAATATGGGTGGGGACAGATCACAGACAGAGGGGGGGGGGGGGCGAGGCCAGTGAGGACACGGTAGAAGACAGAAAGACCACCGACTTGCTTGCGGTGAGAGAGTGAGAGACCCAAAGACTCAACCTCATCGCGGGAGATACCAATGATCCTAAAAGCCTTGGTTTCCACAGTGTGAAGCCGAGAAAGGTGTGAGGCGGGAGCACCAGCCCAGAGGGGAGAGCAGTACTCCATCAGACTGCAGATGAAAGCTTTGTATGTGTCAGGAAGCGCCGGTGTGTACTTCGTAAATTTTCTACTTCGTAAATGAACATACTCCAAAACTAGATTTGGTATACAAAAAAACAACCTTATTCAAAATCATGCGTAACTGAGCTAAACTGCGCTACGCTCACATACATCAATTTTGGGGGATGTTTCTGTATAGAAGGTCGAGGCTTATGGAATAGCTGGAACACATCAGAACAGAACAGAACAGCGAATACACAGTGGAAAGGGGGAAACACACTAACAGCAGGTTAGAGGGACATAGCAGTTGGATACTTGGAGAAAGAATGGGCATGGGGGAAGAATGAGAGCAAATGGAGAGGGAGAATACAGGGGTAAATAAGTTGGATAACACAGGAAGAAGGGAGCTGAATGTAGAGAAGGGAAAGCACTGTGGTTGAAATAGAAATGGAACGAAAAAAACCGATAGAGGAGTGGAGGGAGAGGGTGGAAGACACAACCTGAAAAGGAATGGGCAGCATTGAAGAGGGTTAATGAGGATAGAAAATATCATGAATATGAATGGGGGATGTGCTGAGGAGGTGAACAGCCATCTTGAAGCCCCAAAGGTAAGAATTAGATTGAAAAGACTGATTTGTTCATTCCACATGTGCGAAAAAAGAGGAACAATTGAGTGGAGCTAGCAGTGAACCTGGATTTTGGGAGTATCAGCAGAAGTGCGGTATTGACAGATCATGAATGCTATAGACAAACCAACCTTATGGATGAGGGTGGGAGGGGTACAGAGCATGGAAAGGGTAGAGGGTGGAAGACCATAAAGGAGGTTGTCAAAGACAGAGAGGCCAATGACCTGTTTGTGATGTAGGAGTCGTGTTCAAGTAAGTTACACAGTTAGCATGAACCTGAACCAATCCGCGACGTCAGGTCACTTCAGGTCAGGTATGGCAGCATGCGCCGGAGCAGCACGTCGCTGCTTCCACTTCTACTGGTACTCCAGAGGCTTCCGTCTAGCCATCCCCCAGGGAGATGCCTGGCCCATCCCCATCTCCTTGAGATGCCGATCAACCTGCTGCAACCACAAGGCATGTGGTTGGCCCATTGGCCTCCTCCACTCACGAGGCTCCCTCGCTGAGAGAATCTGGTGAGCAGGATCAGCGTCAGGAAAACGAGCCACGTGTCTATACAGTCGCAGCTGATTCTCATGGATTATACAGGAAACAAATCTCATCTGAGTCTCTCTCAGCAATCTCTCATTGGACACAAAGTCTGACCTGCGATAGCCAAGGATTCTCCTAAGAGATCTGGTAGAAATGGAATTTATATGATTTATCTTTCATCCTTGGTCACAGAGTCCTTGGTCACAGAGAAACAGCGGTCAAGGAGCTAAGTCTCCATCTCAGATCCTTGTTCAGAGTCAAAGTCTCACATCCCTAGAGCAAGACAGAAACCACCAAGGACTTCAAGACACGGACTTTTCTCATCCTGCATTGGCACCGACAGTGCCACCCCCCATGATCCAGTGAATCCATGATTCCCCAGGGCCGACCCAAATGTCTATTGACCTCTGGCTCCAGACACCCACTCGAAGGGACCACTTCAGGCTAACTCGAGGAGACCGCCGTCTGGTGCACAACAACTCAGCACCAACCTGGCACACACCATAATCCGTTACGTGATGGTTCCTTTCATGCAGTGTATTAAACCCGGATCATCACTTCAACTTGTTATATCAAGTTTTGAGGTCGTCGTTGTCTGCCTCTTCAAGTCCTTGGTGGTCATCCAAGCGCAAACCAAGTCGTGCAACTCATCATAATGTTTCCTGTCATTCAGCTACGTCAGGCGGATCCTTTGTCCAACGAATTTTGAATGGGCCTGTGGCTTACTCCTCCAAGACAGCAGAGATCGTTTCATTTACTGAACGTTCTTTCAAAGTTGAAGAGACAGTTTCGGGGTTTTGTCCTGATTATTATTAACAGCTTCATTAACATCATAATGTTGTCCATGCTTGCCTTCATTAATCTATCATGAGAATATTATTATTATTATTATTATTATTACTAGTACGTGCCCGTAAAAAAAAAAAATATATATATATTTCAAACCGCGAGCAAGAAACAACAACCACACAGGCCGTTTCTTCGCTCTCGCTTGCCCGTACGTGCGTGGCCCGGAAGTTCGCATATCGCAGTTACGATTATTCGCAATTTAGTTTTAATGGCCAATTATTCAATTAGCGCCAACGTATTTTGCCTTTTCGCAATTCGTCGCAAGGAAAAACAAAAGAGAAGAGAAGAGAGAGAAAATTTTTTTTACTTCCTGGTTCGGAGCAACCAGCACTCTGATGTTACCGAAATTTATGCACCGTCTAATATGAAAACGATCATAACTTGGGCATTGTGTTTATCTATAAATGCCATAAGAAATCGAGAAATTATTAGAATACACGAAGTCATCACTCTCCGGAAGCCGTACGTTGTAACCCGTAATGGGACGCGCGCTGAGCTTCCCTTCCCCATCGCCGCCCACGCAGCAACGTGTCTTGTCATTGTTTGGTAAATAAATGGCCATAACTTGGGAGCACTTGTCCGATTAATATCAAACCTTGAAAAGGCACATCCACAGGTCCCCAGAATATACTGGCAAGTTTCAATAGATCGGACCAGTGGTTGTCGAGAAACAGCGGTCCACACACACACACCACACACACACACACACACACACACACACACACACACACACACACACACACACACACACACACACACACACACACACACACACACACACACACACACACACACATTGCTGGAATTATAGATAGATTAACCTTCCACATGGTTCACAATGTAGGACATGCGTTCTTGTGTCCATGTTGTTTCTATATTTTTCTCAACCACTTTTTATATGTCCCCTAAATTCAGCCTCTCAACTCACAGAATGGATAAATAAATGAAACCTGATATTTGAATTTGTTATTTCACTCTGAAATGTTTTTGCATTTCCTGTTATTCATTCCATGGCTCATTCCACACATATGCACGATGCCTGGTGCTTGGCGCCTGGTGCTTGAAACATGACTTTTCATGCAGGTAAGTGACATTCTACTTTGTCCTTGAGGAAATATCATAGCAATTGACCCATTGATCTCTGTGATCGACCTGAGGAGGAAGTTCATTCATTCAAACTCCTCAGGCTGTGATATCAGCTGTGTGTGTGTGTGTGTGTGTGTGTGTGTGTGTGTGTGTGTGTGTGTGTGTGTGTGTGTGTGTGTGTGTGTGTGTGAGTGTGATAACATAATACGCGTGACATCAGGTGTGCTGACTGTCAGTGCTGTTGGGTATGGGTGCCTGAATCCAGCTGAACTCAGTGGGTAGACCGGCTGACCCTGCCTGTAAACGATACACCAACCAATAATCAACAGGTACAACAACAACAGCAACAACAACAACAACACTTCCCTGTACGAAGATGTGTTGGCCTCACATTGCTGTGTGAAGAGTGGTTTTGGGATTTTCAAACAATGTAGTGATATTGAACACACGTATAATATGCACATGTGATGTGATACAGCATGTACACAAACTGTCCATCCATCGGGACCATACTCTGTGCAGAGTGTTGGTGCTGCCTAAGCAGTCTCCTTGGCTATTGAGTCCAATACTGGACGGGTCACCACTCTGACACAGGCGACCACAAACACAAACTGTGAGGGACATATACCCGCATATCCAGAAGAGTGAACCACAAAAATGTGGACCGGCCCTGCATGGAGGTTGCTCCGGACAGGGCAGGTAGGTTTACCTCCTCATTGAAGGTCATTCGTGAGGCAGCTGAGTTTTTACTGCCAATCTGATATCGAGATCTAGTAATGCTCGTTGCATGAGCTAAGCTTTTCCAGAATCTTGGAATCGGAATCTTTCTTACGATTGCCTCCAGCTGGATTTGAAACCACGTAGCCTCTACCCTGCCAGTATGGTGTCTTTACTTTACAAACTAGAATGGAACTCGGTGGAGCGCATACCTCCTCCAGGCTTAACAGTTTTCGTTTCGTATCCTCCTGGTAGGCTGGATTTGGATCCGGACCTGAAGCAAAATCGAATTGGCTTGTTCATGTCACCAAACCAACTCCTCCACCTTGTTTCATCCGAAACCGTCCATAGATTTTTGAGATATCATGCCCTCTATCGTTTCTGGTCCTTTCATCTCAATGGTGAAGAATCACTTTAAAAACATTCTCATATCTGGATTCGGATCTTCACCAACGTCAAGTCGATTCGTCCTTGTCACACACCCAGCCTGTCCACCAAGTTTCGTTCCTTATCCGTGAATAACCTGGGAGATATCCTGCTCAAACAGAGACAAACAGGGGCTGAAAACATAACATCCACTCACCTTCGGTGGCGGACGTAATAAAGAGAAGCCATTGTAGAAGTTTGCTTTTGGACATTCCGCTTCCACAATATGAACCTCAGGTCAAATAAACTTCGATTCTTCAGGGAGATCAGAATGATTCATTCTTGATTCAGACTGTTCCCATGAATTATTTTCTCATGAGTATGACTAAATCATAGCTGTTTAAGCATTCGGCATCAGAACACACAGTGAATGTCATTTTATGAGTGTGTCACAGTGTCGCTAAATATTCTGAAGGACCAAGAAGCGTACATAGTACAGAGATAGGATGATTAGTGAATTATAAACGATTGGAATAGAAAATTCAGCTAAAAGTGATTTGAATGTTGGAATCAAGACCCAGTGCACATCTGCGAATCAAATTCAAATTTGACAACAAAGGCTCTTTGGAAATATCTTAGGATCATCTCAGGTACGAATGTACAGCTTCATCATAAATTCAAAGAGAGGTCCAAAGGATTAATTAACCCCAACTCCCGCCATCTTGTCTCATTGTAATTGGTCAGATCGATAGGAATGTGCTCAGTAGTTCTTCTTCATCTTTCATAGGCAAATGCAGCACATGGTTGTAGGTAGCATCATTTGTTGGGGGTGCAGCTGTGCCGCTGATGCCCTTACCTGTAGGTAAGAGTCGAAATTTGGAATTCGCTCAGGGTGTTGGTGATAGTTCGCCCTACTCTTTGTGAAGGAGGCTCTAGGATCTTTCACGTCGACTACCTAATGCCAGCATCCAGTTTAAGGTCCATCTAAGGGCTAGTGCACGCAATCATTGTCATGCATCGCCCTGCCTGCGAAACACCAGGGTGACAGTTTACAGCTGGGCCGACGACATTCAAAGCCAGGCCGGACAACTCACAGGTGAGCGTGTATACCTCAAGGCTATCCTACCAGTCATGCCGAGCAGTTAAATCAAAAGGAGCAACATCTATCCAACCACGTCAAACTTAGATAGCAAATTGATCAGATATTTGCCTATAGCTTAGATTTATGGGGGATAGAAGATAGCCGAGAGGACTGTGCACTCGCCCCTGAGCTGTCCAGCATGGGATCAATATCGACCCAGCTTCAAACTGCCACTCTGGTGTTTAACAGGCAGGGTGGTGCATCAATGTTTGCGCTGTGCATCGGCAGGACGTTAACCTGGAGTTGGTTGTCAGTGAGCACCACCATCAGCTAGCACCACCATCAGCTAGCACCACCATCAGCTAGCACCACCATCAGCTAGCATCGAGGGCATTGGTTGAATATCCCTTGGCTTCTTTCACCAAGAATATGCGAACCATCACCAGCACCTGAGACATATTACAAATTCCTGCACCTTTCGTCGCGTATCTTGTTTCTGGAGTGGAAACCCATCCAGGATTGGTTCTAACCTAGAAACGTTTGTTGACTAGTCGTGATGTGCCCCACACCTGGGCAAAGAGAGTATTTTTCTTCTTCTTCTTCTTTCGGCTGCTACAGCGGATCGCCACAGGTCGCCACAGCGGATCATCCGTTATGATCCGCATACTGATTTTGGCATAGGTTTTACGCCGGATGCCCTTCCTGACGCAATCCTGGTCGCTCTTACGACACAGGGATAAGGATTGGGTTTCGCCATGATTCCGGGCTGCCCTACACCCTCTCATAGCCGGCCCAGCGCAGAGCTCCCGTCCTCAAGCGATCCTCCAACCCAAGCCTCGAGTAGCCGGATTACAGGTGCACGCCACTACGCCCGGTCTGGGCAAAGAGAGTATGGATTTCTAATTTAAATTAATCCAATTAGAACGGTGGATACAGCTCTAATTACAACACACACACACACACACACACACACACACACACACACGCTGATCGTGTGGCTTGGTGGACTGAAAGACAAATTAATTAAATGAGAAGACAAGTTTTACATTCCAAACAAAAAGTCGGGTGTCAAAGCAATGTAAACCACCTATTTGTAAGCTGCTGGAGTCACGTGACATCGAAGTTTGTACAAATCACGTGACCGCAACATAATGCAATCAGAGTCGTAATTCTCATAACTTAGTGGCACCCCTGTTATTAAAACGGCCTAATAATGCTTTAAAATTTGGTTCATAATTTATGACAATGTATTATTATTGTTATTATTATGTTATGCGTTTTGATAAGTTAAAAGGCAAGAAAATTGTTGGGCTTTCGACTCGCTTATTTCTTATTTCGTCGCTTTCGTAGGTAGACAAATCATGGAAACATGTCACAATGGCTTTGGCACGGTTTAATCACCGAGCTAAAGGTCTTCTCCAAGCACCGAGACTGGCCAAGATGTCAACGCGAGGAAGGTCCCACCACCATCACCACCCCTCCAACGTCCCACCACCATCACCACCCCTGCAACGTCCCACCACCATCACCACCCCTCCAACCCCCTTCCACTTTTCGAGAAACTCTCTCTGATTTTCTGCTCCTCGCTTTCACAAGGGTCTCGACATCACATGCAGGGCTAGTGCAAAAGGCCCAGGCTGGAAAAGACAAATTCTGCACAAATCATTGTTGATAAACCAAGCAGAGAAAGGGGGCCACGATGCTCCATAAACGCTCCTGAAATATTAATGTCCCTCCTTGCACGAGGATTCTTGCGACATCAAAGGGAACGGGGTGGAATCAATGACATGATAAATAAACGATTAAGGCATAATTATGTTTGTTACAATGCAGTTCGTTACACCTGGAGACGCAGCTGCTGCATGCTGCATCGGGTGACACCGAGGGCTACATCAGAAAAGGGCAGTGGGGTTTACACCTCGGTGGTCCGCTTTATACCTACGCACTTGCAGATACATTCACAACTATCAATATTGAAACTAGGGTCCAAGGATTATGAAATAACTCGGACACAGCAGAGGCTCAAGGTGTTTGAGATTTTCCCTCGAACTTAAGATCATAAATATTTCTTTTTTAAACTTTTTTTCCAAAACATCCTTTAAAGGAACATTCAGCCTGACATTATTCATCCAGATTCTCATTTTCCTTTTCGATAAACCTGAACCGGAAAAAAGAAAGAAAGAAGTGAATGTGAAATCAATGGGTTTAAAAAGCCTATTTGTGACATCATTATCTTCAGAATAATATGTCAACAGATCATTCTTTAAAATACCATCAAGATATGACTGAGAACGTGCCAAGTCTGAACTGTGACCAGGTGGGCCAAGCAGTAGTGACCACCTGTTTCAGCTCGCACATGGGCCACGGTGCATTGTCTGGATTTAGGAAAAACGTAGGTGATTTATCACCGACACCCTTAAGAAATTCCAAATTCCTGCTCTGATTGAGTGCTACGAAGACAACGGCAAACCACCCAGCACTGGTCTTACCAAGAGACTGCTTCAGCAGCACCAAGCAACTCTTGGACGCAATACGCAAGGGAATGAAAGAACAGAAAAAGAGGAGACACGGGGATGAAGGGAAGAAATAAATCAACCTGCAGAGGATTAAGCTAGACAGGGTCAATGGGAGTACCAAAAGATTGTGGGTAAGGATGGGGGATGACATGAGATGGAAGTGCACTTCCTGATTGAAGGTCTGAATGTAATAGTGGGATCGAATAGCCTCATGTTGGACGTTCCACAGATGGGAGGAAAGAGAAACAAAGGATTTTGGGAGTTTAATCACGAGAAGGGGGTTACCGAAAGAATAGTAAGCCTGGTGTTGGCTTAGCGGCTAGGGTGGCTGGCTTAGGATCTTTGGGTCTTGAGTTTGAACCCCCATCAGCCGTTAAAATAACACCAGGTGGGTTGACTCAGCCTGTCATCCTTCCAAAATCAGCAAAATGAGTATCAGCTGTTTGGTAACAGGGGCACTGCCTCAGCAGCACGGTCACACCCCAACAAAACGGTAGCTACCGCGCAGCCAATATGCCATAACTGAAAGAATGCGTGCATCCTGCAGTTACTGTGAAGGATTGGAGAACTAAGGGAGCGAGACTGGAGGAGAGGAGGGAAAAAAGACAGATAGTGGGGCAACTTAGCATAACAATTGTGCATTTTGTGAGGAAAGCACCAAATTTGGCACACTAGTAGCCTATCATATTATGAACAGATTTGGATATTGGGCCATCTCAAAATTTTTGATGGCAGTGGAAAATGGCTGCCATAGCCATCAGCGGCTGAATTTGAGATGGCCCAATATCCAAATCTGTTCATAATATGATAGGCTACTAGTGTGCCAAATTTGGTGCTTTCCTAAAAAAATGCACAATTGTTATGCTATATTAGCTAAGTTGCCCCACTAAGAGGCCATCGACCTGTCTGTGATGCAAGAGCAACAGGTGTTGTGTTTTGGCCTCATCATGGGAGATGGCATTAATGCTGAGAGCTTTAGATTCTCCAGATGCCAGGAGAGACAGATGAGATGCTAGGAGTCCAGTCCATAGAGGAGAGCAGTACTCCATTGAGCTACAGATAAATCCATCAAATGCTGTGAGTAGTTATGATTTTTTTTTCCCCTTCACTACTTCTTCATTTCTGTATATCAGATGAAATCCCCTTTTCTGTTTAACTCTCCAACTGTTGTATTTGCATCTTATGGCTTTTCCTCCAATTTATTTTTCACAATTCACCCCCCACCCCCCTTTTCGTTGTTCTTCTCTGCATATCTAACATGTCATGACACTACCTCCGCAACACAACTCGCATTAACGTCAAAGTTATTTAATTCCCATGCCTTATCACAAGCTTCGGCACATCGAGATCTACGCCATTCTGTCTACATTGCTTGTTGTGTGATGTTCTTGTCCTTAATATCGAACATACAGAAGCATGTTTTGAGATGTACTCATTGAAAAGGTTGGTTTGGAAAAATGGAAAGTCCTCATGAAATGAAATCATGGGAAATATTCCAGTGGATTGCAAAAAAAATTCAGGGAACATGAGACTGCCCAGCATTTTGCAATTCGAGCATGTGATACTAACTAAGCTGCATTCATTTATTAATTAATTTATTAATTAGAAAGATGGCTTCTTTCTTTTTTTTTTACAAAGCGATAAACACGCTCATGGTCATGTGACTACCTCGTCTATTATGGCAGCACACTGGTATGAAGATGTAACACTTTAGAACATTGGTCCCCAACCTGCGGCCCGGGGGCCGCATGCGGCCCGTGGAGCCCTATACTGCGGCCCGCGAGGACTTTCCAATCAAAACACATTTTCATGTAGCAATTTTAAAGGGGTTTACACAATGCCACTGCCGGCTGGCACCGTGACCTGAAAAGCCTTACACAATGCCGCTGCCGGCCACTGCCGCTTTCCGCCGGGAGGAATCAAATCAATTTGCATCAATAAAATGCATCAATAAAACTCAATAAAATGCATCAATTTTTTTCTGGCTCCCAACATCCTTGGGAGTAGTGAATGCGGCCCGTGGGATCAAAAGTTTGGGGACCACTGCTTTAGAAGCTTCGACGAAATGTTAAAACAAGCTTTTCCGTTTTCTGATCCTTGGACATAGAAGTGTGTTAAAATGTTCCTCCTGATGACTTCATCTTTGCTCTTTACTTCTTCGGAAACATAATTGGGGGGAAACGTATTTCCTTATTAATTGGAAGGATGGGACGGATGATCGTTCTCGTGCCGTCAGGTGCATCGGGCTGCTGAAGCAGTTTCATTGGCTAGTATTACAATCGTGGATGGGTCACCACCTCGATGCAGGTCCAGACTGATTGTACACATTCATACACTGAAAAATAAATAAAAGGTTGGTTTTTCTTGAACTATTGTGATTATCTCTTATCGAAAACATTATGAACGCCCCCCTAGTGGTTACATCAATTTTAAATATGGGAAAGAATATAAATCACCACCACGTGCGTTCACGAGAAAATTCATCCAGAACTCAATGCAACCGCGCAGTCAGTAGAAATGATGAATGATTGGTAGAAAGGATGGAGAACTATTGAGATACTATTCAAACACAGAGAGGATTCGAAGAATCATTGCGCAATCAACGCATGAACTATCGGTATTCCCAGGGCCACTAAATCTGCGGTGGTGAGAGATAAGCTTGTTTGTGGATTAATAAATGAGTGTCAAATCATTTAGAACATTGGGAATATCATTCTGCGGTTTACATTTACCTTCTGGAATGTGGATGAAAAATGCTGTGTCATGAATGCAGTTGAAATGGCTGTTTGAATGTATTTGAAGAAAAGAGACTGACCAACAAAGTGGGTGAGGCAGCTGCCCAGGCAGGGGGTAGTACGGTGAAAGGTCATGACCTTGAGGTGGACGAGGAATTCCTAAAAGCAAAGTTACCATCGAATCATCAGCTCGTAACTTCATCCCCAAGTAATTATTTACATTCTAAGTGGCTACAGATATGTGCTGGTCATCAGTGAAGCAGCAACAGTGATGTCACAAGTCATCCGCTTAAGTCGTACCTGTCTTGGGATCAATGTCAGGTAAGTGCGGGGAAGCAGCTCCATGAGCAAAATGTTCATTTCCATAAGCAAGTAATGGAGTCAGGGGGTGCATCGGATGTGAAGGCTGTACCACCGGGACCTTGTTTGACTGCAAGAGTTGCAAAGAGGGAGAAAACAGCGTCAGCTTGCAACGATAAACATGGATGTTTTGAGTCAGTACAAAGAATGAGAAACCACTCATCTACTTCTGCTTCTGAGAAACACACTTCTCTGATTATCTCCTCTAGCATCAATGAGCCAACTCCAGATAATATACCAAGACTCGTGGCAAGCAATATCAAGCAGATGTTGATCATACAATATTCAATACACAGGTACTCAACCACCCCGGACCTACTCCAGCGAGACATACTGCCAGCTGTACCAACCATTAACCAGATTAGGTCTGGCTTAGTTTGCTACCTGGGTAACACTGTACCATAAAGAGAAAGTGCTACACCGATAAGTCCATGACAGTGCAGCAACCTTTCCGCCCACTAGATGGTATGGGATATCCAGTGACAAGGAAATGCATGGAGACTCGTGGCAAAAAGTCACTTTGGGCCCAAGTACGACCCCACTTTCAGCATTCCCACATTGACACAGACAATTATTGTAAAAGAGTAAAAAATATACAAACAGTACGATAAACATGAATGTAAATTATGCACTTTGAAAACTGAAGGTAAAGAGAGAATTGGCCTGTTGTATTTTACTTTATTCTAACCACCTCTCCTCTGGTCGAGCTCCCTCTGCTCTCTCAGCCATCAATACTCCACAGCAACTCCAGGATGCACACATTCTTCCAGCAACCCCATCCTGGTTAAACTCACAAAATTCAGGCCGAATGCACACCTCACCTCAAGTCTTTCAGTTACTTTTCGCACAAGTTGAGCCACCTTTCAAATGCTGTACTATCCCACTCCACCCTCAAAAACTTCAAGGAGGCCTTGCACCACTGTATCATGTCATCCATTATTCTTACCTACAATTTTTATCACCCCCATTAACCCTCATGCCTGGTGTTGGTTTAATGGTTATGGTGGTGGGCTTGGGATCCGAGGATCCTGAGTTCAAATCCCACTCATCTGTTGAATTAATACCAGGTGGGGTTGACTCTGCCTGTCACCCTTCCGAGGTCGGTAAAATGAGTGCCAGTTAGCTGGTATACTGTGTCGGAGTGGCGACCCAGCCAGGATTGTGCCCAATAGCCAAAGAGACTGCTTAGGCACCACCAACACTCTACACAGAGTATGGTCCCAATGGATGGATGGATTAACCCTTCCTAATTGAACCCTCTTACTTCCAAATTGTTGCATTTCTTCTCTTCTTCGTGCTGCTCTTGTCCTATTTGTTCATTTCCTTGCTTATTGTGTTCCACTGTTGCCCCACTGCCTTACTGTCAGTTCCATCACCTTACTCTTCCATGAGCCTCGATCTTGTCGAACCAAAAATAGCAAAAAAAAACAAATCACTCATCACATCGACGAGCCAGCACCTCCATGTTGCAGAAATCCGTGACAGATTGCACGGCAAAGCACCACCTGCCTTTGGATGCATCCTCATACTTTTGCTACTTCATCTCTCAGAGTTCCTTTTACCCTGATTTGTGGGGGAAAATGAAGGCTTATCCATGAAATGGATCATCAACTGGCATCATGTGCATTCTTTTTTTTTATCACAGGAAAATATTTAGCTACAGTTTAGAGGAACATGCACATAAGCACAAAATAAATTGCTAGTTATGGAAAATATATTTGAGAACATTATTCATCCCACCGTGCACAATCGAGTATCCATTGACGACACATTTCCTGATTTATAAAGAAAACGACCAAAAAAATTGCAGAATGTACCCAATTGAGGGTTTTACTCCTCCTGGCCTGATCTGGCATCTGTGGGTGGATATGCTGCGATCCGGTCCGCAGTCCAATTTTCCACCGTTGCATGTCTGTGGCTTCATAAGATGACTTTCATTGCGCTTCAGCGGTTATGCTTTTGCACCGAGAGTCCTGATTACAGTGGATGTTTTGCTTTGACTGTTATATTTTATTGCAAGATGTCATGAAAATTGTCTTGACGGACACATTTGTAAGCTTAGCCCCTTCCTTGGGTGACTGATGAGCCGGACAGGCTCCCGATACACACGCCCCTGGTGAAGCCTTTGGATCTGTGTTGCCCAAGCTGTTAAACAGGTGAAGTTTAGTGTTGTAGCCCCCTGTACTGTCGACACCTGCCGAGTGATATGAACGTCATGTGACCATCCTATCATGTGGTGTCATTCGTTTTGAAATATTTTCAGTTATGCCGCCGATTGTACGAATATATCACAACAATGGGTCAAGATAAAAGGCGTATGAAAAAAACATTTGACTTTTTCATATAATCATCTCGACGAGGCAACAGGCTTCACCTGCATCACCAGGAAATACAATATGACAGTTGATAACATTTGAAGTGCAAAAGGTTAAAATAAACACCTCCCTCTCCCCCCCCCCTTTACTAACTGCTGCAGATTTTTGTGTTTAAGTAAATAAAATAAAATCAAACAAGAATACTCATCAGGATGTTTATCACTTCGTCTTGGAGCACATTGCCACAGAGTTTTGGAATTTAAAATTCCATCGTGATATTGTCAACCAAATAGACTACATTTGAGATTTCGTTTTTCCATTTTTATTATATTTCACTGCATTGAATGAGAAATCAGAGAGGATAGATATTAAAAAAAGTTAGAAAACAAAAGAAGATGATAAAACCGCATTATTTATTTCCGCCTCTAAAAATACCCATATTGCAAACCAGACATCTAAATAATGCAAATACCGAGTTCCTGCAATAATTGTCGGGGAATTGGTGAAAACACTGTACATGATTGTATTAAATCTAGAGTGATTGGGGGAGCTGGCAGGATGGCCGAGAGGTATCTCACCTCTGAGCTGTCTAACCTGGGTTTGAACCTTGGCTCGACCTATTTACCGACTCAGCTCACCCCGGTGTTCCGCATACCAGGTGATGCATCAATGTGTGCGCCGTCTGTTGGTAGGATGTTAGGTTAGAAGACCCGTCTACCAGCACTGGTCATCGGTGGACATTAAATACACCATGCACGTCTTTCTCGAAGAGTAGGCGAGTTATCACCAATGCCCTGGCCAAATTCATACCTGTCCTGACTGAGGACTCTCGGGAAGGCATTGACAGCACTCTGTAAAAAGTCTGTTACATTGACGACGACGATGATGATGATGATGAGTAAGTTATTTCGCACATCCAATATATCCATGCGGAGAGGTATGAAGTGTATGGCAGAATCCTTAATTACTGAAACAAAAGTACATCGAAAAAATAACCAATGCTTGTATATCAGTATAAATAACACACCTTGCATATGAAGTGAGGAAAGCTGACAATGGAAGAAATCGAGAGATATTTAGTGGGTAAAGGCTCATGTAGACCATTAAAATAAGGGCATTGAGGGCAGAGCTGAAAATTGATGGATGTGCTGCTTTTGGTGCAAAAATCGATGGGTGGCGGAAATGATCACAACCAGACGTGGGATTGATCATGAGGTTGCGTTGGGTCACGACCTTGAATACGAGTGTGGAATTAGACGAATGCTCTAGAAGTAGGATTTGAAAAAAATATACAAAAACGTGGGCAAATGGTGACAACCAGACAGTTTTGAGTTGACAAGCTGCACAGCCATTCAAGTTTGCTCAAACGATGGACCGCGTCCTGAGATGTAGATATTGCAAGACTTGAGAAAATGAGACGATACTCGAAAATAACTTGGCCTTTCCTGCGATGAGGTCGCAGCAATATTTTTTTTGACTCTTTCAACAATATCATCAGCATGTTAGAAGAACCATCTCATACTTTCCCACCCTCCTCAAGTGCAATCCTTCTGCTGACCTCCATGACAACCTCCCTTTTGTAAACGTATATGGAGTTGCCTCACTGGGTCTATCCTGTTCTGATCTTATTTTCAATCTTTCAAGACTGCAGCCCACCCACAATCCTTATTCCTGTCGATGGTCTCTTCTATACATTGACTCTGCCCCCCCCCCCCCTGCCGCTCCTCTACTTACCCCTCTGCATTTCCCGATGTTGTATGCTAGTGCCTTACTATTACCTCATATTGTCAGTATGTCTTAAAAAAAAAAAGCAAGTCATTAATCTTTGGTTCATGAGCTTTGAACTCTGTATAAAAATAAAACTTTCAATTGATATTGTATCTGCTGGTACGTCTATCGGGACAATTGCTCACATGACGCAATGGTGAAGCGATTCCAACTGCAGTTTTATCCATCTCACCCAAACGAGGTCTTGCGAATTGTTCCGTCAATCAGTTGTTGTGGCAAGACCTTCATCACTTGGTTGCTGTTCGACACGCACGGCTATCGAGTGAGGTGACGTGGCAGAACGAGAGAGGAAATTGCTCATCCGAGTGGATTTTCACAGAAATCTTCATCTGTTCCGTTTGTGGAAGACATTCGGATGATACAATCCTTCAGGGACAAGGACTCCGTGGAACGCATACCATAGGAACAAAGCCGATTTCATTTTGAGTTTTATTTGGGTAAAATCTAGTAAATGAACAACATATCGACAGAGAGTCCAGCTAACAAAGGGCATGTCAGTCTTAGAAACGTCGTTAAGGGGTCAATATCACCCCGTTATACCCTATTGTTGTTTACCTCCTCCGTCTCTCCAAGTTCTTGAAAAGAAGGAATCTTATTAAAAAAAAAAGTTTGGATTTCTGACATCTCTAATTTTTCTTTCTTCGAGCCAACATGGTTTGGGGGTGAATCCGAGCTCAGATAGACCAACAGCCACAGCCAGGCGGAAATTCACCAATAATAACGAGAATCCAGTCAAAAAGGTGAAACACTCATCATTAATTGGTTACGAAACTTAATGCATAAAATTCCTCCGATATTATTACTTTTAGCAATCTTCATCACAACTTCAGCAAAAAAAAAATATATCAATAACTGAGTGGTCAAATTAAATAAAGTTAAAAAACAAACAAACCAGCAAAAGGTCCGATTTTAAAATTGCTAGAAAGTTTTTTTTTTTCAAGAAGAC
>CM068957.1:106677013-106692260 GCA_035128595.1 Eptatretus atami | reverse complement strand
AGAGAGAGAGAGAGAGAGAGAGAGAGAGAGAATCAGGGCGTGTTCATTCAGCTGCACTCCGAGAGTAGAAGCAATAAAATTAGTGCTCGATCTCATATCTTTTTTCTGGCTCTTTAGCATTGCAACCAAATTAACGGCGTCAAAGCATTAATGAATATTAATCCGGCAGCAGCGCGGTGCAGGGCGCGGTGCGGGCGCGCAATTATTTTTGAGTGACAGGAGCCATGGCGAGCTGGCTGGAGGGGGCGCCACACTGGACTCACGTTGTGCGGGCGCTCTTCGGGGAATGCGGCCCAGATTAATACACTTTTAATGAAGGAAGCCGACATTAAATATGAAACAGGCACATCGTCAGATACATAAATCAAACCTGCTGCCGACACTCAGTGCCGACACCCCGATATTCTGATAAAAAAACTGTGCGGTTCGAGGTCAGCTTAGGCTCGGATTCTGAGTAAATGAGCTCTCCGCTCGTGGATCAATCTTAGTTCGTAACGTGCAACAATTAGGCTCGAGGCGCGGACATTTCCAAATGAAGATAAAGATCCACCTGACAGGCGACTATGGTTCATCCTCCACGCACCCCACATTTACCAGGGACGACCCAACGACACAATTCCTCCAAATCCAAATACCCGGGCTTTCACCAACAAAAAAACAAAAAAACTGTTTTTAAAAGCTATTGGGTGTGTCTATGATATTCTTTTACCAATTACAATTTAAGGGTTCGCCAAATTTTACTTTCTCTGAAAATTTACCATACTTACTGGGATGCTGCAAATGCAAAACATTTCAGAGAAATAAAATAAATAATACAAATATATATATATATATATATATCCATCCATTGGAACCAGACTCAGTACAGAGCGTCGGTGCTGCCGAAGCAGTTTCCTTGCTATTTGGCACAATCCTGGATACTTGATCGCCACTCTGACGCAGGATACTCGAATGACTCGATCATCCCCAGCAAGCTGGTACTCATTTTGCCAACCTCGGAAGGATGGCAGGCTGAGTCAACCCCCTGGTGAAATAATTCAGCGGGAAAAGAGGCTTGAACTCAGGACCCTTGGATCCACAGCCGCCACCCTTACCACTGCGCCAACACCAGGCTTATACATATATATATATATATATATGTATATATATATTATATGTATATGTTATATGTATATATGTATAATGTATATATATGTATATGTATAAATATATGTATATATATATGTATTAATATATTGTATATATATATGTATATATATATATATGTATATATATATATGTATACATAAAGTATATATATATGTATGTATATAATATATATATGTGGTGTGTGTGTGTGTGTGTGTGTGTGTGTATAACCTGTTGCTGTTGCAGAAAAAAAACAAAAAAACGTTTTGGACTATTTGTGAGATTCTTGTTACATATAAATTTCTGTCTGTCCATCATTGATAATGACTTTTGCAAAAACGACAGGATTTTCAACTGGCTCGATGTCCCTCCTGTACGTAATTTAAAAATAGAGAAACATTTTCCACTAACAATACAAGTTTTTTCTCTTGGTGAACAAACGATTCAGCAAAACCTTATAAAAGACTTTGCACTGACTTTTAAATTCCCAAAAGCCATTTAAACAAGATATATTTAATAAACCTTTGCCCTTATTGAATGTAATATTTTCACATGCTCCTTTACCAAATCCTCAACAATAATCCAAACTACCTCTCCAAGTGCAAGGATCATATAGATTCTATCTCTATTTCCACCCATTCCTTGATGTATGATGCTTGAATTCAATGATCTGTAAGATAGCCAGAATAAATTAACAGATAGAACCTAAACAAGGACGTTATTGCTAGATTGATGGATTAGCTTCAATAATGTCGAGTGCCTTCCATTAATCCATGACAGATGAAAATCATTGAATTCCACCAAAAGAGGAGCAGCACATTCCATTTTAAGGCAAATAAAATTCTCAGCGTCATTTTATGTGACCCTCAGCAAGAGGATCAGATTATTTTCCATTATTTGACTAGCTGTGACTTTTCAAAGAGAAAATTGACAATACGAATCAAACTCTGTGTTATCTGACCCTGTTGCTGCAGAGGTATCAAGATTAAAAGTGAGTAAGTTGGTCTTATTTAAAAGAACAGAAACCAAGGCTGAATTGTAGCCCAAGGAGGAAGTAAAAGGTTGTGGAAAGATGTCAGGAGTGAGAGTGGTTAATTATGACTTGTTATCAAGACACTTGTTATCAAGACACCATTAGTCAACTGAGTTGACTAATGGTGACATCTTGTAACCTTAGAGGTTGCCAAATGTAAGTATTGATTGCAAAGGTTTTAATAATTTCCTGATTTACAATTTTTCAAAAAAATTATTTTCACCTGATTATTATTTGATTCTTGTGAACACGTCCTAACCTTTTCAGGACCACAAGCATCTTGAAAGTAATTTTCAGATATAAGTCTAATTTTATTATGTTTAGCGATAATAATCATGAATATGAAGCTAATTTCCATGTATTTGAAGTATTTTTGTAGTTATTGCATGGGACACATATGTCCCATCACACAGACTGAAACTACACAAAAAATAATATCCGGACAAAAAATACTAGACATTGCTTAGACATTTAGGTGCTCTCACTCTCAAAAACCACTGCATAGATAAATATGGCAGCTGTTTTGTATTTTTAAGAAATCAATTGAAATTCAAGAGTACACATGATGAAAAAGACAAGTTTTCCAAATCAACCAAAAAAAACACAAAAAAAATTAGGGAAACTAATAAAAGTTCTTACTCAGTGTTAACTACAATGTTTGCCAATGTACAAACAAAAAGTAATCTAAAATTGCAAGGAAAATATTGGAGATACACCACTTTAACGTATAGGGACATATATGTCCCTTGGTCCTGAAAGGGATAATTATGTAATTGCCTGTTTTCATCATTGATCAAATCGTGAATAGGCCTTTTACAAGTAAGTAAAATTTTCATCATGATTTCATTATCAACAGTTTCAGGAGTAAGCTTATCAAATAAAAATGTTTGCATTTCATCTTGTTATGTTTGTATCTAATAATCTAAACCATTTTCACAAATGGCGGCAGTGTTGTTGAAAAAACTTCAGAATCAGATTGATGGAAAAAGAAATTGGCATATTCAAACATTGGTGACTTGAAGTTGCTAGCATAGTGTCAGCAGAGCAATGGAAATTTAACTTCTCATTTGTGAAGATTACCCATATTTCATATTTTCATAAAGTTCGGCTGATCCATTCCTGATAGCCAGAAATATTGTTGGAAAATGGAGCTTTCCCATAAAATAGGGGGGGGGGACTGCAAGCCTCACATTGTTCAAATCAATAGCAGCTGCCATAAAGTCCCTTCTGGAGTATTTAATAAGGACCTGTGCTGACATTACAGTAATGGACTGATGAGCAAAAACTTTAAATAATTACATGCACACAATTATTTTCCATATGCCATGAAGCGCATAAGGCTACTGAAATAGTTGCATTGGCTAGGAGACAAAATCATGGATGGGTCGCCACTCCGACGCAGGATATGTGCCTGGATCACTTTTCCCAGCAAGCTGGTACTCATTTTGCCGACGTTGGAAGGAACAGAGGTTGACTCAACCAACCTGGTATTATTTTGACATACTAAGGGCTTGATATCGGGACCTTAGACCCTCTTGTCAGGATTAAAGCCCAAAGGCATCAATATTTTGGCATAACCAAGGGTTTCTTTTGTTTTTTTTGGTATACACTGTCGAGGCTCGTATGAGAGCTAACACACAGGACGTACAACAAGGGGAGCAGGAGACAAGAGAGGCGAAAAGGGAAGGAAAAAACATTGTGGAAGAGAAACATGAGGAGATCTGTGGAGGGGAGAGGGATGGGGTGGGGTACACAGGGAAAACAAGATTATGTTGATTTTTAAGGCTCTGAACTGAAAAAATTGAATACAATATACTGTATATATATATATATATGACGCGCATTTTTCTGACATCTGAAGGATGACCGGCAGAGTCAACCCCACCTGGTATTAATTCAACAGCAAAGGAGGATATGAACTCAGGATCTGGGGATCCAAGCCCACCACCCTCACATTAAGCTGACAGCAGACATATATATATATATATATATATATATATATATATATATATATATATATATATATATATATTATATATATATATATATATATATATATATTGTTGTTGAGGGCCGGGGGTCCGGGTGAAGACCACAAGGGGGGAAGCTATTTCGGGTTCCCACCAGACTCCACGGAATCGCAGGCCATCGCACATGGATAATTCAGTGACACGGTGGGTCGCTAACCGACCGTGAATGCCAATAACTCAACCACGTGACTTAGGTCCTCCGTCTCAGTCTATCCGGTTACCGAAAAATAATCACGTGATCTAATTACCGGGGAGACGCCTTGTCCGAACCGGATCACTTTACGGATCAGATGCAGCCGAGCGACACTGCAAGGACGTACTGGCTAAAAGGAACGGATCATTGGAATAAAGTCCTGGCTAAGCTAGGATACGGACCATGCTGTATCAATGAACGAAAAGACAAAACGAGCTGGAAACATTTCTGCAAATAATTTATTCCAGGCAGGCGGGGAAAGATATGTGGCACAATTAATAGTTTATTGTTGTGTGTAAATAGAGATAGAAAGAAAAGTGTGGTGTAATAATAAAACAAGCAACTTACAAAAGCAGACACAGAGCAGAGTCATCCGATATATTTCTTCTGCAATCTTAACTTAAGCGGCGAGGACAGGCGCCATGACAACACACACACACACACACACACACACACACACACACACACCACACCACCCCGATGAAGACGAGTTAATGAGAAGAAAAAGGAGAGGAGATGAGGCTAACGGTCTCGCAATGCCTTGCACGATTGACCGACTGCGCCACCCAGTAGTTTTGGGGATGTTCCACTGGACAATCCCTCCTTGACAGTTTGCTTGTCGTCTCCTGATTCATGGCGCGTCGTGCAGCTAAGCGTCTGCGCTGATCCAGAGAAGGGGCGTGACCGTCAGGCGTGAGGGAGGGACTTTGGGTGGAGCAGCAGCGAGTGGGTGGAGGAGGCAGAGTTGAGAGCGAGTGGGCGGAGTGGCAACAGGATCAGTGGGTGGGTGGAGTCAGTGGATAAGGCGGCGAAGAAGGACGGAGTCAGCAGCGAGTTGGTGAAGAAGGGCGGAGTCAGCAGCAAGTCGGTGAAGAAGGCAGAGTCGAGAGAAGAGCAGGACGAGCAGGAACCAGCAGGAGCGAGCAGACAGGAATGCAGACGGCCCCGCGACCCGTCCTTTTATAGACTCTGTGGTGTGGGGCGGGGGCGACGACCCGAAGCGATGTGTCATTACCCAAATTGGGTGCTCTAATTGGGCCCCAGCCACCGCACGGCCCGGCCGCCATGACCGGAAGCGGCCTCACTGTACATCCGGCTAGCCATACTTGAGCTGCAGAATTGTCTCGCTCCGAACCCCGTGATATGAATCGCTTTGCACCGAACTCCCGGGCTGTGCCCTGGTGACCGGCCGAGGGTCACGTCGGCCCTGCATGCTCAGCTGGGCACCCCCGGCGACCCACGGTTAGTGTTGGTCAATGTGCTTGCTTTGTCCGTACGCCATGCGGCCCGAGCGATCCGGGCCGTACAGCACGCCTCTGCTTGGCAGCAGCCTCGCAGGGCGGAGGGGCGAGAAGTTGTCTGCCATCCGTGGAAGACACCCGTGGCCGTGGTGGTGAGTGACGACCGACGGTAAGATGTTATTGTAAACCCATGCGCAGACCCAAATGACGAGATGCATTGTGCACGCCCTGTACAGTGTGCGCGGATCCGCCACTATACATGCGGTTATTTATGACAAGCTGCGCCCGTATCTGCCATCGTGCTTGCAGTTATCTATCACAGGCGGTCCAGTCCATTGGGACCATACTCTGCACAGAGCATTGGTGCTGCCGAAGCAGTATCCTTGGCTATTGGGGACATTCCTGGACAGGTCGCCACTCTGACGCAGGAGACTTGAATGACTCGGTCATCTCCAGCAAACTGGTACTCATTTCGCTGACCGAAGAAGGATGGCAGGCTGGGTCAACCCCCTGGTGAATTAATTCAACGGGCAACGAGGCTTGAACTCAGGACCCTCGGATCCCAAGCTGCCACCCTAACCACTGAGCCAACACCAGGCTTACAGGCGGTATGTGTGCACAGTGCCAACCCCGATCCGCACCGTGAATAGAAGGAAAAGATTGGATTATTAGATGTAGATTTGGGTTGAAAAGAGTATAGATATAAGTATTAGATGGAGATTTGGATTGAAAAGAGGATATATATAATTATTCGATGCAGAAATGGGTTGAAAAGAACGCACTGCGTGCGTCCAGTACGGCGGGGGGCGAGGTTGTTTGGTTCCACTGTCGGCCTCCGACACTACATCCTCGCACCTGTCCCATCGTGTTGTTGATGCTTGTGCTCTCCTGAACAGTGGGTGGAGATTTACGCTGTGCTGCACGTGTTCTGTGCAGCTTCGTGGTGGTGGTGGTCTGCTTTTCTATACCACTGGGCACGGCACGGCACGTGCTGTCAATGCTTGTGCTGACTTTTGCGAAGGTGCATTCTTACAGTGAAAGGGGCGGCCATGGCTTTTACAGGCGGCCTTGCTTGGATTTATCTCAGGAATAAGAGAAAAAGAGTAGGAATGAAGTTAGACATATAATCACACCTAACGATGAGATCCACACAACGCACTTGTCCCGTTTGACCCATTTAGACATGAGGGAAGGGTCTATCTGCATGTATATTCATGAAATAACTGTCTGGGGACCACTGTATGATGGATGCCACATTGCCTTGGAGGGATGCGGTTCCCAGAACCGCAACAAATCTCTCTCTCTCTCTCTCTCTCTCTCTCTTCTCTCTCTCTCTCTCTCTCTCTCTCTCTCTCTATCTCTATCTCTATCTCTACTCTATCTCTATCTCTATCTCTATCTCTATATATAATATATATATATATATATATATATATATATATATATATATATATATATATATATATAAGGCACTCCTCACTTAACGACCTACCCGTTTAACAACCGCCCGTACTTACGACCATCTCTCCGACCAGTCGGTATTGTACGCTGTACGAGAACTTTGGTTGTGGAAGCGCAGCGCGGCGTCTCAGCGTCAAGCATCTCATCTCGCATCACCCTTTCTCAGTCTCAGTCTTGTTCCGCCAGTCAGTCGGTATTCACTTCACTAGCGTTCGCAATCTCCAAGACTACATATTTCGTCCATAAAGTTGTACTTATTGTGTATCTGCATAATCGGAGTATCAGTGGTGATGGTTTGAAGTACAAATCAAACATAATTGTATGTATATTATATATATATATATATATATATATATATCTATATATATATAATATACATATATATACACACATATATATGTCCATATATCCATATATAATATATATATATATATCCATATATCCATAAAAAATATATATCCATATATCCATATATAAAATATACGAGGTGTGTTCAAAAATTATCCAACCTTAATTTTTCGTTCGTAAACAAATGAAGCTAGGGAGGCGTGGTTTGGTGCACATATGTAGGCGATCCTAATTCGTATGCGTGAATATTTTCCCGCCTGCAGAAGCTGTCAGTCGCCGACAGACCACCGATGAATGAGGAAGTGTAAGTGAGCGCTGTCGGGTTTTCGTTTTTGACAAAATGAATCACTGTGGTCTCATCGCCAGTGATCACTGTGTTGAAGAAGTTGGGATCGCTGTTCACAGTCTCCAGCATGTCCTGTGCGATCTCCAAACGGAGTTGCTTCTGCTCGATCATTAGCAGCTTTGGCACGAACTTCGCTGAGATTCTCCTTAAGCCCAAATCCTCAGTCACAATGGAATGAACGGATCCAATGCTGACGCCGGCCTCGTCTGCAAGTTCTCTGATCGTGATTCGACGATCCTGCATCAGCAGGGTCCTCACTTGGTCAATGACGATCTCATTTCGGGATGTTGAGGCCTACCAGAACGTGCTTCACTTTCCACTGATGTGCGACCATCTTTGAAGCGGTTGTACCACTCTTTTATCTGTGTGGTGCCCATTGCTTCGTTCCGGAAGGCCTGTTGAATCTTGCGGATAGTTTCCACTTGGGAATCGCCAAGCTTTACACAAAATTTGATGCAGTAGCGTTGTTCAAGTTTTTCCGTCATTTTGTCAAAAACGAAAATCCGACGGTGCTCACTTACACTTCCTCACTCATCGCGGTCTGTCGGCGACTGACAGCTTCTGCAGGCGGGAAAATATTCACCTACATACGTGCACCTACATACCTAGGATCGCCTACATACGTGCACCAAACCACGCCTCCCTAGCTTCATTTGTTTACGCACGAAAAATTAAGGTTGGATACTTTTTGAACACACCTCGTGATATATATATATATATATATATATTATATATATATATATATATTATTATATATATATATATTATATATATACATATGAGGCAATAGCCAATTTCCACCAGGCTGTTGTAAGGGAATTTATTCCAAATGGAGTGTGAAATATTGAGGGAGTTTTCTCAGAATGTCCTTCAACGGCATTCATCAGGGACCCGTGGAAATTCCACGTAATGTAAAATGTTATTTTTTTTACTTCTGCTAGATGTGCGAACAAGTGACTATGAGCCTATACAGCACCCGTGTGTGCAACCTATGCATAAAAATCGACAGAACTAAAATTTGTGCGAATATTGATATTTGTAGACCTCCACAAACACTGTCCAGACACAACACTTCTTAAATGAGGTATCATTCAGCAATGTACGTGCTGTGGTTACGTTTCCCCTGTTCAGACACGATTGACTGACTGCACCACCCAAAAAACAAACAACAAAAAAAAATATATATATATATGTATATACTATTGTGTTGCACCTCCTCGCCCGATAGAGCAGTAAGGCACAGTTCAAGTCCCATAACAGCAGAAGCTGCACTATCTGTGAGCAGTCCTGTCTGCCTGCCACCTGAACACATTACCTCTGCCTCACTGCCCGACCAACCAGGAGGTGGGGTTGTGGTCCGGCATAACATTAATCCAAATAAGACCCTTCTGACCTGATAAATACATCATGGCATTAAACGCCATGACCGCATGTGCAAGACTCCTCTCAAACCCAAGTCCCCAAGCCCCTCGCCCATCTTTGTCCTTTTTTACCACCCCCCCCTCCCCCCGTCAACATTTTTTACCTCCCACTTCAAATTTCTATCCTCCATTCTCGATTTCTTCTTCAAATCCTGAACCCCAGTTGCATGAAGTTGCTAACATGCTTGTTTACTACTTGAAGTCACCAGCCGACTGGGTTGCATGGTCACAAGTAAACTATTATGTGATATGTCGTCCTGACGAGCTCGTAACAAGGGCGGAACTATGGTTGACGACTCCAATATCCTTTACTTGTGATCTTTAAATCCTCGTTCTTCAAAATAGACTCGAGTGTTTGCTGCTGAAGTTATCAAGATAGGAAGCGAAGCAGTACGCATGCACTCATGGCGTTTTATGGCGTGATGCATTTATAGGGTCAGAAGGGCCTCATTTGGATTGTTGTTATAATATTATTTGGATTATTGTTATCGGCTAATAAATAATATAGTTATATACAGTATTATTGTTTGTGTGTGTGTGTGTGTGTGTGTGTGTGTACACCCACACTGACACACGTACTTGACAAGAATCAGGATTTCTGCATCTTCTCGAGCACGTTTGAGGTTTCGCCAAGTCAAAAAAGAAAACCCAATCACATAAAAATGCTCAAAAAAACCTTAACGTGTCATTTCACAAACAAGAAGTCAAAAATGGTAACCAAAAGGTTTTTTTCCCCCTTCTCAAAAGGTTTCAAAGCCAAAAATATAACTTCTCTTCTGATGCCATCAGGAAATTCACCCACAGCTGGTAGAAATGTGTGACACTGCCTGGAAACTGGACGAATGTACATGGGTGCCAAGTTTCACTGGCATGGGACCATTCCTTCATGTCTTTGGTTGAAAACTTTTTGACTCCTCTTCCATATGTTATTATTTCACTTACAGTGAGTGCCTCTAGATATTTTATTCATATCCAGTGCAGTACTTTCATTTTCGTATCTTCTACCATCTTTGAACATTCCATTCCAATTCCCACTCAGGTTTAGTCTTCCAATCAAAGGAACCTTTCGAGGCACCTGTCTTGTGCTGATGCACCACTGATTGCTATTTGGTACCCAGACGCGAGTGTGCAAATTTATGAAAGATTTAAACTCGCTCCAACCTTGCTCATGCACAATGCACGCAAGCTTGGATTAGAAAACGTCGTTATAAATGAAAAATGTACAGAGCTTTAGTGGAGGGGAAGGGGACTGGGAGGGTGTGAAGGGGCCCGAGAGTGTTTAAGCAGATTCACGGGGGGATGGGAGGGGCGCGACCCCCCACAGGTCACGGTTTTCACTCCGGATTAGCACAGCGCGCGGGGAGTACAGCAGGGCGAGGGGGCACATCACGAGGCACGTGCACCTCGCTCCCACACCGACTACCCATGCCGACCTCCTCATTGCTGCAGCTCCCACGCCACATCCCTCCATAACCCCTTCTGCACCAGATAGCTCACTAACTACCCTCCCCGGGCAGGAAATTGACTTTGAAGCTTATTAATTTGATATAAGGAGCGAGAAATTAAACACAATGATGTGCTCTAGCTGTGAGTGCTTCTCCACGGTAAGGCGAGATGTGGATGTCACGCTGACTTTGCCTGCAGGTTTCGTGAACTAAAAGAGTGTTCTGATCAGGCAGGTACTTAGTATAACCAATAATGGACACTGAGTAACGCCTACTTGCATATCGTACTTGAATCAAGTCGCACGTAAAGAAACGTTCAATGGATGAACTTTTAAATCCTCCAGCTGAAGTAGCTCGTCTGCATCATTTTGATCACGTTTAATTATCGCCAACGCTGACGTCACAATCGATTGTGGCACCTTGCAATGTGCACCGCACAGTGGAAATTGTGATGCGTGTCGGCGTTTCCTCGTCTGACTTAATACCTCACAGGATATAATCAGGTGTAACCGATCCACCACCTCAAAAGAATAACAAAGAAACTTCTGCAGAATGGGAACTTTCAACCTTGAATTCCAAGTCACTATGGTTTTGTCATTGTAGCCCAAAAGTCATCGAGTCGATTTGTTGGAGTAGTTATGTGGGTACAGTGGTGGTGTAATGGCAAGGATGGTTGTGGGTTCAAATCCAGCTCAAGGCAGCAGCCTTAAGGATTTGGATTCTAATCTTCATGCAGTCAAGCTGGTCTCAAAATAATTGCTACGTCACAATTGGATTGTAAGTGAAAGCTCAGCTAGTTCATTAATGATCTTCAGGGTGACATAATCTACCTGCTTTACATGGTCTGATCTACGCATTACGCTCTGGACAACTAATCTTTATATAGACTAGAGTTGGTCTGCCTCGGCCGAAAGATGAGGACAAACAATTTTGTCAATCGAATGTTGAGAGAGGTATGTTAACTGCCATGGGAAGGAAGGTGAAGTGAACTTTGATGGATCACATTGAGAGTAGTTGTTGGAGGAGCGGTTAAAGACAATTCTTTCGTTTGCCTCGTAAAACTTACTACGGAAAGTCTACGGTGGGAGAAAAGGATAAATTGTAGAAATAGAAGTTGGCATGCAGTAGAAAGGGAAAAAAATACATCTAGAAAACAAGTACATACAGAAGAATAAAAAAAACAAAAGCAGAATTAGAAAGAATTAAGAAAGAAAATACAAGGTCTACAAAGATAAATCCCTTTTAGAGCCCCTGCTCATCATTAACATAATAAGTGGATTAACCACTCACAAGGAAAGTTTAATCCAGACTGGAGGAAAACCTCAAGCAAAATGAACCATCAATCCAGGGAGAGTTGTCCACAGAAAATCTCCACGGGGAAGGTAATTGAACCGCGAACAAATGCTTTGTAAACAAAAGAACAGCTTTATAAGGTAGAAGAAGACTGACTCTCGAGATTACAATCCAGTTAGGATTCATCACAGAGTGAAGAGGGAGGGGGATATAGACTCTTCAACCTGACTGACGAATATGTTCCAAGTGTAGGATCGTTCATCGAATTGATCACGATCCTTGGTCAAAGAATCATGGTCACTATTATATGGATTGTGATTTTTAAGGAGACGCAAGTAGGAGTTAAATTAATGAAACAAGTCGTGTGATGGATTGTAGAAAGCACAAATTTACAATTACCTGCCCTGAAAACTATCATGGGATGGGAGAACACGGAGGACTTTCATGAACTCTCCCCCAAAAAATAGGTTTACCGAGAACGGCACTGAGTCGAGCACGTACCTCCGCCAGGCTGAAGGTTTACGTTTTGTATCCCACTGATATGCTGGATCCGGATTCGCATCTTCACCAAAATCAAACCCATTAGTCCTTTTCCCACACTTAAACATAACGTGTCCACCAAGTTTCATTTGAATCTATCCAAAACTTTTTTGAGATATCATGCAACGTGGTTTATGGCCTCATCTTTCAATGGTGAAGAATCACTTTAGAAATTAAAAATAAAAAAACTCTCATATCCGGATCTGGATTTGGATCTTCAACAAAATCGAATCAATTCTTCCTTGTCACACATACAACCTGTCCACCAAGTTTCATCCGAATCCGTCCATAACTTTTTTCAGATATCCTGCTCACAAACAACCAGAGTTAATGGTGAAAGTTCTCTTTTCAAAGCAATCTACAGCACTTGCGACATGAAAAGGACTTTAAATGCTGGGACCTGTTAAATCAGGTAAAAGAGAATTATGACTTTATGTACCACTCAAAGGACATGCTGGGACAGAAAAAGGACTTTACAGAAACCACTTGAAGGAAATTCGACAAAATGCTGATGAATGTTACAAAAATAATTTATCGTGTCAGTTGTGTCTAAGATGATGCAACATTTCCATTTGATATTGCATGTTGAGTTGTCAGTGAAAGAGCCCTCTGGTATGGATATTCAGGATAATGAACCTATAACAAGTACCGAGGAGGTTATTATGGAACTGGAGGCACATCTCGCTCCAATCTTCCTGCCAAGGAATCTTGATCCCCCCCCGTTCCTCTTGAAGCCAAAGAACAAACCAACTCGGTACAGTAAGTTATATATGCGATTCCAAACTGGGATCCCAGCATTATGAACTACGTGTTCGGATGAAAATGCCAAACAGAGCAACTGTTCAAAATGGAGGGGGCATTCATTGGACACGGAGAAAAAAGGAAGGTTGAAGAAGGTAGTGTGCAAGGCGTAACATATCTGATTAAGTCAGTGTGTAAAATGAGACCACATACTCAAATTGTACCTTCTGGATCAAAGTACTATTGTTTGAATATGGATTGCTGACTAATGCAAACACAGCATAGACTTACACCTCTGCACCAAGCACGATGCCAGTGGTAAGACTCCTTACACAAATATGGCAAACAATGTAAACGCACCTTACACTATTAACCACGTATGTGTCGGTTTGAGCAAAACCGTCAGTCCTCCAGAGATGCCACAACAAACAGCAACTCGTTGCCAATAATGTCAGGTGGAAACTCGTTGGGTGGCCGTCTCAATGCAATTGAACTTAAATGATTCTTTATATAAAAAAATTCGGTTTTCCTGATTTAAGGGGTCAATTTATTTGATCAACAAGTGATTATATCAAACGAAGCAGGGCACAAAGGAAAGAATGGTTAAACTAGTTGAGGAACGAGTTCTGTTGAGCTTCTTTGGCAAACGACTGTTGATGATACCTACCAAGGCTTTAGAAAGTTGTGCAAAGTGGAAACAATAGGCAAGGAGCCAACAGGGCCACACCCCTTAGGCTCTCGTGGTCACCGTGTTCGAGTAGCGGTCGCCGTACGCACGCAGATGCAACAGCTCAATCGAAGGTGCTTTCATGAGCACGGGAGCAGAGCAAATGAGGATCAGAGCCCGGCCTGGGAAAAGGCCAAGCTGGTTTGAGAGGCACCCGAGAGAGAGTCTTTCTCCCAGGCAGGGCAAGGCTAATCTCCGAAGCAGTGTGCGCAAAAGCCATGGTGCAGCCTGATCGCCGCCCGGGGATTAGAGCGTATTGTGACGCACAAATGTCGGGAGAGCTCCCACAGGCCACGTCTCGATGCGGGATGGTGGCACTGCTATTTGTGGGGGAAGGGGGAGGGTAATGATGTGCATGCGAGCTTGGGTCTCCAACCTCCCACAGCCAGCGATGCTCCAGGCCCATGAAGCGGAAATCTTCAACAGTGTTTCTTTCCCAAACGTCTCAATGGACGCACGATTTTAAGTAAGGCATCTTATGCCAACAATTCAGACAACACTTTCAATGATGTTGAGTGACAACAGATAATCATAGTGACCTAACAGGTGTTTTGTTTGGTTTTCAACCGAAGGCTTTCATTACCTTTCTAATCTCCGTAAAGACACTTTCCTCAGCAATCGAATGAGAAAATTCACCAACATTTTAAGCACAACCAATCAGGTCCCTTTTCATGAGGAGAAACCCGAGACATAGCTCACCATCTAGATTTGCTACAGATGGGGGAAAAAAAGACCTGCTGTAAATTTAGTGCTTTGTTTCCTACGATTGAAGTTCCATAAACAAATGACCATCGCTCATTGTTTTGCACAAAGTTTCCCAGGCACGGAGTCCTTGAGAGGAGATAAAGGAATTTTGTTCCATACAGTTTGTGTGGGTACGCATCGACGTTTTGCCAAACTTGAGGGTCTTGCGCTTCATTCGTACAGAAACCGACAATAGCCTCACGGTGTCATAAAACTCAAGAACGTGTCTCAAACGTGCTTCTCTACTTTGTCAGATTATTAGGATGGTTGGTTTCGAAATGAGTCATTTGATTCGAAGTTAGATTAAGAAAAGATTCTATTTCATTGAGAGGTCAAGGCTCATGGAAGAGCGAGACAAGAGGGTGGGAGGCAAATGCACAGACAATGGTGCAGAGAGGAACGGGTAGACGAGGAGCACATATGTACTGGCAAAGCACAGACGGTCAGGCAGGATAAAAGGAGCTGTAGAGAGACAGTGAGCACAATGGAGCAAAAAGAGCTAGACAGATGGGAGAGGCCTCCACTGGGCATTCTGTGGAACACTACCCAAAAGGGG
>CM068957.1:106646895-106677003 GCA_035128595.1 Eptatretus atami | reverse complement strand
TGGATTCAATAATAAATGGCACATACAACTAGGTATGACAGCTAACAAGCATGCCTCCGGCCTACAGTCGACACAATGTACAGGTGGATAGAGGGGGAACGGTCAATTGCATCGAATAGCGAAGATGGTGCGTAAGTGGAATGCGTGCGTGAGAATTCGTTTTCTTGTCGGCACCAAAAGGACCGTCAGGGTCCCCTCCAATCTGTCCTGCACTTTCTCACAATCAGTCCTTCATTGTGTTACATATGGTTTCAGTGATATTCCGCAGGGAGTCAGAGTCGATACCGAAACTGCGTAAAGGGTTTGATACCCATCCATTAAAATGTCTTTGTTTGAATGGATGATCAGGATAACCCAAGAGGCCTTCAATGCAATGTGCACACCCTGTGAGTGTGGTGCGACTGAAGGAATTCTCGATATTAAGTGGAGGGCTCCTACCACGAGCATCAAGATCCAACACCGGAGCTCTCAGCACCACTTGTAGGTGGTGACGCAGCGTTAAAATACATCGAGTCACTCAGACCTGGAACCAGCTTGCCCAACACTTGATGCCATTAAGGATTTGTAAGCAAACACTTGACCATTGTATACTTGAGGGGGGAAAAACAAACAAAAAAAAAAGTAAAGTGTGACAATCACAGTCGTGATATTAAAAAGAAAGCGGATTAAGAATAACAGCATGATCTTTAAAAGAGCAACAAAAACGTTTTCCCATTCATTATGTAATCGGTCATATCATCAACGCGGTGCCTGTTGTGCAATTATGGACAACCATCAAAAAATATGTCGCTGTGTTTTAAATTCGATTGTCTCACAATGAAACATTCATGAACAGGCCAAACCAAACAACCACCAATGAATCCTGTGTCACCATTTAAAATAGTTATCAACTTCTTGTTTCACAGGAAATGACCTTTCCTTTTTTGATTATATGGGTTTTGCAACACTGACGGTTAGTGTGACACCATCCCAAGTTTCCTTGGGGTATTTTCCGTTCGTTCACGTGCATATTGGACTCGGATCTTATGGGTCCGGATCGTAGGCATGCACCATTTTCTAAGGGTTGTGTCATTGATGCAAACCCAGGTCCAGACAGCAATTTGGAGGTTGTTCAAGGTGTTGACAATAACTCTCCTACTATTCCTTGAAAAACTTTGTGGCGTCTTAAAATCTGCCAGCTAATGCTAGCAGATGGGGCACCCGGCGTATCCTCCATGCGAGGGGTGGCATAATCATTGATGCAACACCCTGCGTGCGAAGCACCAGACGGTTTATAGTCGGGCCGAGTATAAAAGCCAAACGAGATGGCTCAAAGGTAAGTCATGTGCTACCTCTGCACTATCCGGTTTGAGAGTTAACCACAGAGTGTTGACTGACACGACATGGAAACCCGTCAAGGCAGGCCAGGCAGATTGCCTCATTTACATTAAGATCATTGTGGAGCCAACTTGGTTTTCTTTATTGACAATCTGACTTCAACATTCCCTGAAGATTACATCAGTTTCCAGAAACTTAGAATTCAAATCCTAATACCAGGTGTCTTCAGTGGGATTAGAATCTGAAAACATGTCCAATCTCATTCACCACTCGGCCACCGGACTCCTGACATTATCTTTTTGAGCCCCCCAAATGACGTCAGCCCATTTGGGGGCATATATATTTTGGGTGTTGGCTGTTCACCCCGTCTGGAGCATCTACTTCAGAATGACTGGACATATTTATTTCACATTTGGCACATGTATGCAATAACATCTGGGCATGAGGAAAGTCAAATGATTTTGGGATCGGATCCAAAATGTGTGGGACACACGATATTCCGAATTTTGCAATTGTAAAAAACAAAATTCCGTGAAAACAACAAAGGATTGTACATGCTTACGTGATCATTATTTATTTCTAACTTTACCATTTCCACTACCAACACACAATATTGAAATATTAATTTATTTACTAGTGGGCAACTACTCTGGTGCATCCCATGTACAGACATACCAAATATAAAGCTTTATATATTTGATGAAGTGTATTATTCTTGCATAATAGCTAAATAACTCAACGGAATTAAAAAAAATTAGGAATTATAACGAGTTGTTTGTTTAAAAGTTTACAACTACAGCAATTTTTCATGTAAATACAGCAAAAGTTATCAAATTAGAGGCAGAAGAGGCTTGTGTTAGCATTGTCTAACAACCAGTTCCAGTGTCAGCCCCATTGTCTTGGATCACGTGACCCGCAGTGAGCAGACTGAGGCTGCACCGGCTGACATTTATGTATGGATATTTTCGTTTTCGGAAATTTTCCAATGGTTTTGTGATTTTTCCTGGGATATTGGCTTCGAGTTACATCAGTTTGCGAATTTTAAGCTTTCTACGCCATCTGGAAGGTGGTAAACATTTATATCAGTGAATGAGTCAGTGAGTTAGTGAGTCAGTGCTTAGAAAGACCTTTAGTATATTAGATACACACATTACCATCTCCACTACAGATATGACTTGAATTATTTATTTATATATATATATATACCTTATGACCTGCACTGCCAACACAAACTTTGTATTATGTATTTATATATACTTCACCATCTCCACTACTGACATAACACCTTGAATTATTAATTTATCAGTATACACTTTACCATCTTAACTACCAACCCACAACTTTGTATTGTTTATTTATTTATATATGCTTTACCATGTCCACTACCAACCCACAACTTTGAATTATTGACTTGGTCATCGACACTTTACCACCACCGCGCCCAACATACCACCTTTATTATTTATTTATTTCTTCATGTAATAAAAAGTTTGCCACCTCCACTACCCACATAATAATGTAATTATTTCAATGTAAAATCTTCACGTCCCATATTCAAGGTGTGGTTGGGGGCTGTGTCCTCGATGAGGACCTGCATTCTTTTTTTTAATCATATTCGTGCGGTGCAGTACATTGTATACTCACTCATGAATTCAATTTGAAACTAATCAAATACGTTTCTACCTTGTTCATCATAATTTAAAGATGGACAGTACTTAGTCGTTAGTACTTTCAGGATCCCATCATATATCGATCCACACACATCTCACTTACATAATCTGTGTTTTCCTAACTTTATGTTTTTTGGCCTTACTCTCTCATACCTCATTTACCTTGCACTTTGTGCATGGTCGAGATGGTCAAAAAGTCTACTCTTGTGAAAGATATCATGGGACCTTGTGATAACATACATAACAGATGAAACATGCAGCTCAAAACCCATTCCTTATGATGTCATGCTCTGTGATGCAGCACACCTTGCAGCCACCACTTTGAAGAGTAGTTTTGAGTCCACGTTCAAATTAAATTGGAATTAAACATCATAGAAATAAGCATTCCAGCAACTGAGTTCTCCAGCCACCTATGAGATCATTAACGGGTTATTTACACGATTGTACTAAAAGTCATAAAACTGAATGTTATTGAGGACACCTAATAAACCTTGGTGTGTGGTGACTTAATACATTGTAGGGCCTTTCAGTGCCATAATCACATCCTGGACTTTATCATCTGTTACCAGTAAGTTTTGGCTGCTTGCAGGTGGGATTTCTCACCATTCCTCAAATAGTGCATCATTTTTTGGTCATTGTTCCCTCCACCACTGAAGGTGGATGGAGCTTATGTTTTCATCCCTGTATGTCTGTCTGTGAGCAGGATATCTCAAAAAGATATAGACTGATTCGGACAAAACTTGGTGGATGAGTTGGATAGGTGACAACATCAAGCTGATTAGATTTTAGTTAAGGTTCAAATGAAGATCAGGCCTATCATTGGGATAAAAAACGTAAACTGTTCCTCCTGGTGGAGATATGCGCTCTACCGAATGCCTAGTTAAGCCTGTAACTCACATCACAACACATCTGATAGATGCCACCATCAGACTTGAACAATATATGCCTGGGCTTGTCACTACCATAAAACATGTTTTCATTTTTTGAGGCCCCAAGATACCTATTAATTGTACCATAACATAGTTTCATTGGTTTGTGATGTATTCAGCGCTTCTGAAAGGTATATTGTGCACAGCTTCTCCTCTTTGGTATTTCATGGAATGAAAGAGTCAACAACCTGTACTGGCACTTGCCTGACATCACAATGGCTCACAAAAAAATTTTCATCACATCATGGAGATTAATATGGTGAGCATTGCATCTCTTCCATTTAACAATGGATTCCAGGGTTCTCTTCACTCATTAGGTGATTTTTCAAGGCTCATGCTTGGTGTTGCCCATAGCTTTCCTCTTCATGACGACGTTTCACATGCTCGATGTAGGGATCGCTGTCATGGTTGGAAACGCTGAGTGAGGTGCCCATTCTCCCAACCTGAGCAATTAGACGATTCCCTCAATATTTAGAGTGTTTGTTGAAGGTATTCATGGGTATGCAAACGAGACACGTATGTAAGCAATTTTCACAACTCAAAATGTACCTGTCCCATGATTTTTGGGTGTTTATTACGATGCAAGGAGAGAACTCCAGGAGGTGGCAGGGAGAAAAGGGTAGGGTAAAGGGAGAGGGGTTAATTTATGAAAATAAAATGAGTAAAGACAAGGTAGGAGGACAATTATAAAATATACAAGAAAAACAAAAATCAAAGCAGATCCTTCAAGGTCTTGAACCAGACGATTTAACTTACACTGCTCCAGCAAACACCGTTATACTAGAAACCCCACTTATGTTCAATCAGCGTCCACATTTCACCTATGTTGTCTCATAAAGCCCCTGTCACACCTTGACGATTTAGCCAGCGTATGGCAACGTATCAAAATTAATCTAAAACGCTAGTGTACGCTGAACTATTGTTGTTTTTTTCAGTTTTGGGCATATAATAACATGTTGGACGTATGCATAACGTATTAGTAACGTACACAGAACGTTTCGATAACTAATAGATAACTTATACCAACGAAGCTTAGCGTGTTGTCGGCGTTCACAACTTATGCCCAACGATAGTTTAACTTATGCATAGCGTGGCAGCGTATCGCCGACGATCACGTGGCGTAGCCTATTAAAAGGCTGTGGCTCGACGATTCAAATCATAACCGCACTAGAAATCGAGTGTCAACATCACCGTCATGCCGAAGAAATTCGAAGAATGCTGCAAAGAAGTCTCCTGGTCGTGGCCGTGGACGCGGACGCAAGGAGGATCCATCATCACCCACACCCTCCCCATCAAGCTCACCTACTACTACTGACATGGACCTACTACTACTACTACTTACTACTACTACTGACACACTCACCTACTACTACTACTGACATGGACATCTACTCAACATGGAGTCTGGAACACTGACGGGTCCTCCTGTGAACCCCATTTTTATATACCAATTCCCCTAAACGCTGCCAATACGCCATTATACGGTAGCTGTAAGTTAGAAACATGTCAATAAGTTCTGTGGTCGTCCGGAAGACATCAAATACGTCTATATACGTCAATATGCGTTGGAGATACGTTACACATAGGTTCAAAGCACGTTACTCATAGGTTAGAAATAAGTTTTGGGTACGCTAGACATTACCTCGACGTATTTCGACTTATGAGTAACTTACAAGTAGCGTGTGTCGACGTGTGTCAACGATCGCATAACATGCCTACAACTTATGGCCAGCATATGCGGAACGTGTGAGTCATACGCCGAGCACGTCGAGAAATTTTGAGCATGCCCAAAATTTGTCGACGAGCTCAGCGTACTACGACGTATGCCAGCGTGCTTCAGCGTGCTCTTAACGTATACAAAACTTACCCATAACGTATTCGACGTGTGCCAGCATATTGGCCAAATTTTTCATACGTCGGCATACACTGGCTAAAACGTCAAGGTGTGACAGAGCCTTAAGCAAATCACAGGAAGGTCTAAAAATACGAAAGAAAAGCAAGCAGCCATTGGCAAGATGGACGAGTTCAGACGCAGCTCAAAGCAACCATGTTTCTGCCATAGCTAATTACGTATTGTCTCAAAACCCTCACATGTGTAGCGATATATTTCTGTATCTCAAAAACTCAAATTCGAGTTCTTGTTCAGGAGTCTGAGAGTGGAGCAGAAACAATACCTTACTGGGAGCAGGACCTTTCCATATTAGTTTGTCTGGAAGACCAAATACCGGCCAGTTCTCAGCCAGACTATACCGTACTGAAGCTTATCGCATGAGGGATCCACCACAATCTGAATGGTCAAACTGTTCTTCAGGTTTCGGTGCTTTACGACATGACCTGCATGGTTTCATTTGCTCAAATGCAGCGTGCAGAGAGCCTTGAAAAGGTAGATTTTCCTGCTAAATCTTCCAAAATTTCTGTTGACTAACATTGGCAGACTAGAGCACTGTCACTCCTGGATTTCCTGGATTCCTGGATTTTTGTACACTTTGACAGGATGTGCAGTATCAAATATCCACGGTGAATTCTACCCTCATTTAATGAAACCAAATGGTTACCTCCATCCATTTGTCCCACTTTTCATCAGGCTGTGCCACAAATCCCTTTTATCTGTGAAGCAAATCTTCCACAACTCACATTGTCCAACATATCTTTAGTGAAAGGAGGTACGAGGATCTTGCGGCACCATTTAACTCGACATTCAAGGTGTCCCGTCCGTCATGAACTGACGTTAGCTACAAATAATGCGACTTTCAGTTTTCTTTATCCTAAACAGAACCAGTCCAGAAGACTAAAAGAAAACAATAAAACCATAAATTCTTTCTCACATAGTTGAATCTCAAATTAATAAATAAAGCAGGTTTTTTCTGACGATTCCGAAAAATCCATCAAACGTAAAGTCTTCACCCATCAAAATGTGCAGAACAGGTCTATTGTTAAATTCCTGGCACTTCTGCTGCACCTTGGGAAGAAAATATGGCATCTCAAGGATTCTTGAGCTAAATTATAATTATTGAAGCATTCTCTGTTTGGGATTTGATTTGTTGCCGTATCTTTTGTCTGAACACTGTTAAAAGAAAACCTTCGATAACGTTTCCTTCCATAAGATTTTCCCTCTCGGAAGGACTTGCTCAATTTTTTTGGGATGGTCCCAACTCTTGCTCCAAACTATGCTGATCAATGATATTCCTTCAGCAGTTCTCAAGTAATTGGTCCTATAACACATGCAGATTGTGTGGGAGCAAAAATGGCTTGAGGTTTGTTGATTCATTTGCTTGTTCCACCTCAGAGACCTTGAGGGTTCAATTCCAGTTTGTGTTTGTGACAGTGAATCGATCAAGTGACGAGTATTCTGCAACTTCGGCTCAAAACTATTCCTGTCCAAAGCCACCATTGGTCAATACTTTGTCAGTGCTAAATAGGCAACATGGCTCAAGGGATGACGTATTACTTTCCTTGATAGCTATCTTTGAACATCATGAAAATCAAACCAAGAAAAGGAATTTATTGATCAGTTATTAAACTAATTGCTTGAAGCTTCATTAAGTGCTAAATCTTCTACAACTACTACTACTCCTTTAATCCATCCATCCATCCATTGGGGCCATACTCTGTGCAGAGCGTTGGGGCTGCCTAAGCAGTCTCCTGGGCTATTGGGCACAATCCTGGATGGGTCGCCACTCTGACACAGGATACCATGGGCACAATCATGGATGGGTCTCCACTCCGACACAGGATACCAGCAGGCTGGCACTCATTTTGCCGACCTCGAAAGGATGACAGGCAGTGTCAACCCCACCTGGTATTAATTCAACAGCCGAGTGGGATTTAAACTCAGGATCCTCGGATCCCAAGCCCACCACCCTAACCATTAAGCCAACAACAGGCACTCCTTTAATGGCCCCAATTATTTCCCATCTTCAATGTAGGATCAGCCGCGAAACGTTTCTCGCCCAAGTCAGTTTTCAAGAACCGGTTGGGAGGGAGCACATGCAAATGAAGGTATTTGGAATTTGTTCAAGATGCTGGTGATAACTCGTCGACACTTCACGAGTTAAAGACAGCATGGATTCTCCAATGACGAGTTCTGCCAGATGGCTCCTTGAGCTTAACATCCTTCCGATGGACGATGAAAACAATGATGCATCGCCCTGCATTAGAAACTCCAGGGTGACAGTTTTATAGGTATGTCGAGATTCAAACCCAGGCCAGACAGCTTAAATTCCAGTGTGCATACCTTTATGGCCTAGGCTATCCTGCCAGGTTTCAACAAGTGCTTCCAGGAGTAAACCATAATTTGATTAGCAACAAAAGGATTATTCCTTTCGTCATGAGACCTCATTCCACAAAGCCTCATGCTATTCCTACAAACAATGCTGCTTCATTTATGGATGTGGCTCAAAAACTGCATGTTAAAATCACCAATTGATAAACTTGAAAGAAATCAATCAACAACGAGAGTATATACGGTAAAGTAACCAACAATCTAACACAAACAATGCCCATTGTTACTATAGTAACACATAATGTCATTTGTCTTGCTTACTTACGATCAATTTCCAAGGTAGTGAGAAATATGAACAAGGGAATATCATGGAACACTGTTAAGTGCTAGGAAGGTACGTCACCATGGAGCCTATATTGTTTTCCAAGCTTGGGTTTCACATTTTCACATGAGAGTAACCTTGATGTGCTGTTTCAATGTTGAAGTCTGGAGTTGCCAATCCATGCTCATTCAACCCCTTGAGAGAGGAATCATGCCAAGAGCATTGGACCCAATATGCAAACCAACTTCCAAGGACTTCCGAGTTATTTGTTTGCATCCAAACTTTGAGGTGCCTCACCACGGATTGGGAACGGAGACCCACAAAACATTCCTAAATATCAGTCATATTATGGTGGTTCAAGATGTGAGAGAGGTGGTAGGTATCCTGGACCACTCTGATCCACCACTGAGGTGCTAGAGTGCAGATGTAAGCACAGGAGATGTAAGTCATTGGAAGTGGGGATCCTGGAAAAGTATAAGAAGGCCGGTGGAAGAGCGTCGCAGAGAAAGCGGTTGAAGTGGACAGACAGCCGGTGGAAGATTGTGCTTGTCATTGTGGCAGAAGTGGCATGCATGATGGGTGTGATTGCTGTAAAAGAGCGATTCCTGATCCCCAAGGTTGACTTGGACTGTGCCGGTGCTGGGTCTGTGTCCCTGTTTATTTAACCAGGTCTGGTTTCCTATCTAATTACTTGCGTTTTGTGCAATCAGGATTTGAATGCCTTATTGCTGTGCAGTCGATTCTTCCCCACATCTAACAAACATACGTCAGAATGAATTATTTGAAATATTTGGCATGGTGCGAATATGGAAAAAGTCTGAAGTTTGGCAAAGGCCGTCTTCGGTCTGTAGCATTGTCGCGAATGTCTAAGTGCAAAAAGGTTTAGGCTACCAGATTTTCGCATCCATAAAACATTAATCACAAAATATAGATCGTTGTGTTTGTGTTCATATATCATACCCAGCTGTGAAGCACAAAAAAAACAGAAAGGGTTGTACGGGGAAAAAACAACAACACATGAAGAGTTGGTTGTTTTGCTTTTGTTGTCCAGAAACTAGGAAAGCAAAACAACCGACGTAGTGGAGAATCATCTCACATTATGAAATCGAATAAAAACGAGTTATTTAATTGCTGATGAGTTTGCCGCAACCAAACAAGCATCCCAATTGTTCACATTGTACCAACCAGACTAAGTCGAGTTATCAGAGCATGTGCTAGACTTTGAGTCTGGAAGGCGAGCGGTTTGAACCTGACCGCAGACGAGTCATGCAAAAAGACTTGGTAAAATGGGACATGCTGCTTCCTTGCTTGATGCTCAGCATCATGGACAAAATAACCATAGGTTGGCCAACACAGCATAGGCTTTGATGGGCCTAATGACCTCCTCCTGTATTGAAGTTCCTTATTATTTACAAGGTACTTGGGGACGATGGAAAGTTGCGTAAAACAAAATGCATTTGTCATGTATTCAAAATATCGAGGAAATGACAAAGTTTTCAAGCAGCCTCCACATGTTTAAAAAAAATATACAGCCACACATTCCGATAAACCAGAAAGTGCAAAATACCCAACTTTCATCCTTTTCGTCAAAAGAGATATCACAGAAGAGCTCTCAAAAATAAATAACAACAAACAGCAGAATTATAATATCCCACATTACAAAAGCGATTAAAAACTGATAATATTAATAGCCGATGAGTTCACACAAACACATCACCCGATGTACATGAAAGTTGGAGGTTTTGTAATTAGGTTAAGCAAGGTTGCAATGCTGTAGCAACATATGAGCTTCGTTATTATTCGTTAGGATTAATTTCGAGCTGCGGCTCATTTCGGAAGGCTTGAATTGTTGCTGAGTTTCCTAAAGATGCCAAAAAAAAAAAAAGTGGTAAAGAAGAGGTAGATAAGGAGAAATGCAGAGGACTGAATGGGAATAAATGTAATTCTATTCCAAACCAGATAAAGCCTCGTTATCATATCCCTCTCCTAAATTACAGGGAGTTCATTTCAGATCAGAATATCTCCTCTCCCAGTGGAGCTCACAGTGAGTGTCTCAAGGCAGCATCATCTTGGGTCCTTTTGTGTACCTCATCTGTAACTTATAAACGACTCGTCCGATGCTCTGGGAAACCCTCTCTTCCATTTTGCAGATGACTCCAAGTCGTGTCGTATAGTATGCAGCCCGTCCCACTCATAGGCAGCCAGCAGCTGTATCGCTCTCTGCTGTTGTTGAATTGATTAGATGCTGGTCTGAGAAAGGAACATGTCCTTCAATCCCGGCAAATCTCACACGCTCACAATTGTATGTTTTTCATGCATAAACATACCCGAACAATGTCGAGCTTGGAGAAATTGTCGGGCCTAACATTGTCCGCTAAAAACTTGGTTTGCATTGTTCCAAGCGGACAGTGTCTGTTTCTAGCACCATCGTTTTGACATTCGGCTGAACGATGTCCGGCATGTTCAGCTCATCCCTAATATATGTGGTTTATAAATTACGCATGCACTCCTAATTTGTTTTGTATGTGTCATAAAATAGGTGAGCAACATGTCATGAAAGTACTGCATGCACCTACGGATAGATAAGGTATATATAGAGCATTAATGATAGGGCCTTTAGCAGCCCATGCGATGGGAGTACGGAAAGCAGATGGGAGGAGCGACCCAAATGTGAGAGCTTTTCTTCCTAAAGGCTTCATCAGCATTTTATGACCACTCCCCCTCTCCAACCACATTGACCTGGTGGGGCATCTCATCTCAGACTGTATCGTCCCCTGCCCCTCCGACAAGGTCTGAGACGGGGACATTAAAATGAGCTCCGTCTGACTGACTGATCGCTCATCTGTCGATGTACTTTTGAACATCCCTTGAACATTTAGCTTTCATATTGCAGATATCTATTCCTCATGACATTATCTCAACCTGATTAGATCACAGCTGTGATTGGCTGAATTATGTTGCCATGGCAACCATCTCGGTAACTTGTCTTGTGTAAGCGATATTTCAAAAACCGTTCAACATTTAGCTTTCATATTACACAGATCTATTCCTCATACTATCCAAAAGGTGGGGGACATATAGTATCAGCTCCTTGCTTGAATATCAAAGTGATGGGTGTGTGATGTAACCAAGTTTGAACGTAAAATGTATATTTATGTTCCACCCATTGCATATTCTTGTTTTGCTTTCATGCATATTTACGCTCCGCCATTGTGTTGTGTCATCTCTGCTGGAAGGGCATGAGGGTGGATCTTCCCTCTCTGGCAGAACGTGCAGTTGTCTGTGGAGAAAGCACGGTTTTTACCGTCGCACTTGGAGTGTTTTAAGATAAAAGTAAAAGTGATTTAAACCTCTAAGTGTTGGTAAGCTGCTTGGAGCATTCTTTCTTTCAAGAATTGGGACACATAGGACATTCCAGGATAGTAAAAACCTGACTTCATGTTTGTCTCGCCAGGGAGAGGAAGAAGAGGCACCATGTCGAGCTCACTTCTGCTTCATGCATGCTCCGTCGCTGGCTCCTGGGTTTTACCCAATTCTTCGCTCTTGTTGAAGGCCAAAGCAGAAGCAGCCGAGGCCTCTATCAAGAGCTGCCATTGGATGTAAATTGGACGAAGTTCGATTGATACTCGAAGGGCAACAGATGCAGCAACGATTGATGGCTGCACAGCAACAGAGTGATCTTGAGCAGCAACAATTGAAAGCTACGCAGCAACAGATACATCTCGAACAGCTGAAGCAGGAGGAAGAGGCTGCCGTGGCTCAGGCCCATTTGGATGCGATGTCTGACACTCTGCGTTGGTCTGATGGTTTCCTCAGGATATGATGACAGATCATGCTCTTCCACTCACTACGAAGAACAGAATGTATGCCTTCACTAGTGACACCCGGTCAAGTTCACTCAAGGCAATCTTGCATGGTTCAAAGTCCACTCATCGAAGGGGATGAGTGGGGAGGTCGGGTAGAACGCGCTGGTACACAGCCTGTACATAGTTTTTGCTTGGGCCCATATCGTCAGGCGTTTTTGCAGTACAGGCTGCAACATATCAACTTTTTGGGTGAGTTGATCAGAAAGTTCTCCAAATCTTTTGTTGTGCAGAGGCACACCACTTTCTCCCAGGTACTTTTCCAAGTATTCTCAGCTTATTTTAAAGCTTTGTGAGGCAGTTAGTGTTACAACCTTTATCTTGTACACAAAATATACGTTTGGCAACCCAAATTGACTTCGTTGATTGGAGTGTCAGTGCATACACACCAATCATTCCAGGTCGGAATACAGTATATCATTTTGAAAGTTGCGTATCGACGAGAGGCCGAGGTTAACAGACTATATATAGTTTGAGAAACGTGTGTTTGTTTGTTTGACTTCTATGCACTCCTGAATTGCTGGATGGAATGAGTTGAAAACTAGTGGATGTATGTGGGAGTGTGGAGGAGGGGAGAGGCGGAGGTGCACAGGAAGATTTTAGGTGATACAAAAATTCATACTCCTGGACACCAAACATGTTTTCATATTAACATGATATAATAAGAGAACACAATAAAGCAGAGATGCTGAGCATGACAAACGTTGTGAAGATAGATCCCCCACACCACCCCCACCAAAAAAACAATAAATATATTATCCTCCCAGAAGTGGTGGGAGTTGGTATTACAAGTCATAGCACACATTATAGTGTTGTGGGCTGGGGTTCGGCTGCGATAAACGACCACTATAGGTGGAGCAGTGGAGTCGTCTCCCACCGAACACCCGAAATTGAGGTCGTGACTCTCAGACAACTCCAAAGATCACGGGTCCCTTAGCGGACCGTGGACGCCAATATTTCGACCGCGTGGCGTAGGGTTAATTGTCTCGATCTCCAATATACCGAAATAACCACGCAGTCTAGCTACCGGGGAAACCACGCCCTCGACGGGCTCTGTCGAACCGGGTCACTCCAGTGACCTCGGTCCAGTGTAACCGAGCGGAATTACCAGAGTCCGTCAGACCAAATGACAACTTACCGGCCCAAAGGGCCTCACTAATTCTCAATACGCACCATGCTGGGTCAATGAAGGACAACATGGACGACGAACTGGAACATTTAACACGGGGGTTTATTTTACAATAGGCAATAATCGGGAAGGGAGACACAGAGCAGAGTTATCACGAATAAGAAATGTAATTCACAATGTACAAGGCACTTAACAATTCTACTTTCAGACGGGCCCACGGACACACACACACACACACACACACACACACACACACACACACACACACACATACCCAAAAGAAAATATTCCCCGTGGGTCTTTATTCGGTAGAGGCGGGCCGGGGTACCTTCCCGCCTCGTGCGGTCACACCGACTCCAACCCACCACGGTGGAACTCGAACCCACGACCCGAAGTCCATGGCCCACGTCCCTGGCTGCTCAGCCACCACTACCACGAGGAGCCACCGCAAAGGGCCGCAGGCGACGGCCTGCACGTGGAGGCTGCACGTGGAGACCAAGCCACCACGACCACAGACGAAGCCAATCGCCACCAATACTGCGGACGAGCCAATCGCCACCAAGACTGCAGACGCTCCAACAACGACCAACCCTCCCCTCTCTTGAGGTGGAAGCGATTTCTTTTTCCTCCCATTCGCCTCCTGATTAGACGGTCGTCTCGAGGGGTGTGTCCAGGCGTCTCGGAGGCCCGCCTCCCAAAGAGGCTCTGTAGTTGCTTTCGGCACGCTGGCCTCCCATTGGCTGGGGCGCGCGTGCGATGCTCGCCCTTCGCTCATTGGCTGGAGGAAACGTCCCATGCCCTTCCTTGGAGCGGAGCCTCGATCTGAGGCGATGGAGGCTCCGCCCACGCCTTCAGCCAAAAACACACGGGCAATGGCGACCGGGTTGAGTGAGGGACGGTGCCGTTGTTGTTGTTGTTGTAGATGTAGATGTAATAAACCTGACTATAAAATAATTCACAGCGCACACACAAAATTCCCATTAGACAGAAGGACGGGACCCTGACTATAAACACATACTTATCGAAATAACTGAACTGCCGGGGGTTGCTGTCTGTCTGTGTGCAAATGGCTTCCAGATTCGTAACAATAGAACTGGGAGAATTAACCCATCTGTATAGGGATGGATTCTTTGCTAATATTTTAAATTATTTACGTGGAAGTACAGTATAACAGAAGGGTAGGTACTGTCATCATGAAGAATGATCACCTGGAACAAGGGAAGTGAATAAGAGTCAACCACAGTGAGTCACGTATTTCAGGTAGATCAGACAAGGTAGTGCAGGCAGATTATCCAATTGTGAAGGTTGTTAATGAGTCAGCTTGGTTTTTCATCAAAAATCCAATACTGGCAATGTAGAAATTCTGAAGATTAGAATCCTTTAAAAATATTGCTGCTTTCAGCTGGATTTGAAGCCACAGTCTTCAGGATCCCAGTGCAGTGTCCTCATCAACAAATCACCACTTCCATAATTTGTAGAATGCATACAATCAGCCAGATTCAAACTATTTAATATCCTCAGCGCTCCCAGTAAGGGGCTGTACATGAAACATTTGAGGCGTTGGGGGAGTAGGGCAGTTTAGTGGGGTGTTCCTCTGAGCATCGCAGAGCATCAGAGGGTGGGGGTGGGGTCACATGACGCCATTTGATGTTAAAACCACGGTCATGTGATGCCATCTTAGATTTTCCTTCACCACCACAGGATGTGTCAATTGAGAATTGAGAACAACTTTTCATTTGGTTGAATTTGCTCAAAAATGGCAGAGGTGCTGTTTAAGTTGTTAATGTGAAGTTGCGAGAGGGCATTTCCAAAAAGACAAAAGCAGGAGTTCAACTGTAAGTTTATAAAATTTGGAGGGAGCTGAAGAGCAACACTCAATGATTGACTGAGCTTTGGATGCCACTTGCAGAATGGATGCTGATCGAAAACAAATAACAGGTGACATTGTTCTCATTCACAGTCAACATTTTTTTTTTGGGGGGGGGGGGTGGCAGTCAGGCGAAGCATCACTGAGCATCACAGGGGGGGTGGTTGTGTAAGTCAAAAAGGTCACGTATTTTGGGTACGGCCCCCGAGTGCCGCAATTTAAATGATGTATAGACTTTCTTTCCAATTCAAACTCTGAAATTGTCCCAAATTGGTCAAAAACTGTGCATTTGAGGCATCCAAATAGCCAATTGCATTCATCACAAGCAATATTTGCAGCCACTCCTTTGTGCATTATTAGCCCGTCCATTTGTGCATGTAGCGGGAGACGGCGTTTTACAATCACTTCTGTGTGTCTGTCCGGGCCATAGATATTTTTAAATATTTGTGATTAAACTATTGTTACCATTTGAGCTTTTGTCATCAAATTCTCAACACAGCTTTATTATGAGAATATGGAGAAGACAAATTAATAATAATTTTTTTTTCATGCTGATGATTATTATTCTTTATTCTTCGACCCTTTTTTGCTCCATTGTTTTATTAACATTTTTTTCTCAGCAACCACTTGTCCGATTGACACAATTTTTTTCGGGTTGACACAAAAACTGCTGATGGAGTACTGCTCTCCCCCTGGGCTGGTGCTCCTGCCTCTCACCTTTCTGGGCTTCATGCTGTGGAAACCAAGGCATTTAGGATCATTCGTATCTCCCGCGATGAGGCCGAGTCTTTGGGTCTCTCACTCTCTCACCACAGGCAGGTCGGTGGTCTTTCTGTCTTCTTCCGTGTCCTTCTACAGATCCCCTCATGTCTCTCTTCTCCACTGTTTTGTTCTTCCCTCTCCTGCCCCTCTCGTCTCCTGCTCCCTTTGTTGTACCTTCCGTGTGTTAGCTCTCATACAAGCCTTGACATTGTATACAAAAAACAAAACAAAGCCATCTTGGATTAAATGCAAAAAATTCAAGCATTATATCTGTGAAAACGCTGATCAGAAAAAAAAAATGAATCTTGGTACATCTCATTCTACTTACACTGGAGAATAAGCGATTGCAAGGATGACATCAACGGTGAAGTGGAAGACTAGTATAGCCAAAATTATTTTAATCTAAATCCTTGTTTACCATTGAGATTCTGTGTGGATGTCCAGGCTGTAACATTTTTACCAAATGAGCTTTTGTCATGAACTCTTCAACAAACCTTTATTATGAGATTGTGGAGAACACATATTAAGAAAAATAATTTTTATTAAATGTAGTTTTCATCAAGTTTAGTTTGAGTGCAAAGTGGGCACGGATGGGCATGGCATTTTGAGATGCTTTCTCGTTGTCAAAGTGTTCAGAGCAATAAATGGTTGTGAAAAATCAGACCAATAGCAAGAAAATGTCTGAATACAACAAAAGTGGTTCTTTGTCGACAGGGCCATTTTAACTACTTTATGGGAAATATTTTATAATAAAGGATGAGAGGTAATGGTAAAACCGAATATTACGATATTAATATAGGCACCATCTTTTAGGCAAATAAAAACACCAACAAAAACGGCACTCGGTCGAGCGCATACCTCCGCCAGGCTGAACAGTTTCCGTTTTGTATCTGACTGATAGGCCGTATCTACACGCAGACCTTAACCAAAATCGAATTGGCTTGTTCTTGTCCCCTAACCAACTCATCCACCTAGGGTTGTCATAATCCGCCCATAACTGAGATATCATGCTATGTATCGTTTTTGGCCCTATCTCTCAATGGTGAAGAATCACTTTGAAAGTTAAAAAAAATATTGTGTCCGGATCTTCTTCATAATCGAATCAATTCGTCCTTATCACACACTCAAAATGTCCACAAAGTTTTGTCCGAATCCGTCCATTACTTTTGGAGATATTGTGCTATACGAGTATATCGTTTTAACCCGCTCTCTCATTGGCGAAGAATCACTGAAACTTCTACTATCCGGATCTGGATCTTCAGCAAAATCTAATCAGTTCGTCCTTGTCCCACACTCAATCTGTCCACCAAATTGCGTCCGAATCAGTCCACAACTTCTTGAGATATCCTACTCACAGACAGACAGACAAACAAACAGCCATGAGAACATAACCTGTGTCCACTTTCGGTGGCGGAGGTAACAACATATCCAAGATTATTGAAACACCCTTGTTTTTGTTAATGTGAAACTGTTTGCTCCACAAGTCCCTTTGAAATAGGCTGAGCACCACATTGATCCCAGATTCGTGTAAATAGCAATAGTTTCCAGTGCTCAGCTGTTACTTGCAAGTGGTTTGAATAGATGACTATATTGATGACAGATATGATTGGATGAGTCCATGGTGATTTCATAAGAAAGGAGTACAAAATATCTTGATCGACTGTTGGAATTTGTCAAATGTCTCCAAAACGATTTGGGATTTCCAGACGAGAAGTAGAGATAATGATTGAAACATTATGTCCTTTTTGGAGATATTATCAGGACTGAAAACCAAACAATTTGCAGTGGAAAGAGAACGATTTCATTAAACTAAGAGTGTGGTGTGGAAGGAAACTTTATACATGAGGTTACCTGCCAAGAATAACAAGAATGTAACAACTGCTGAATGGTTGATCAATGAGCATTATGTATGGCAAAACGCCACATATGGGTTTGTGCACATATGCTGTGCTTGATGCAGCATGTTTACATTGTTTGGGGTTCACCAATCTAAGATCTACTGAGCTTTGCGCATTGAAACTCAAATGGTATAAGGGAGCTCAGCTGATCATTTCGTGCATGCGTGTGTGTGTGTGTTACCAGATTCGGTGGTGTAATGGTTAGAGCGTCCACTCTGAGTCTGACAGGTCGGTGGTCAAACCCCAGCAGTCATCAAAGACTTTAAAAATGGTACATGCTGCTTCCTTACTTGATGTTCGGCAAAAGGATAGAGCATGGACAAACAATGTTGGGAAGGCAATGGCAAACCACCGAATATAAACCCTTGCCAATAATCTACTTTGGGAGCACCAATGGTCTGTAAATAGTATGGTAAATTATATCAAATCAATGTATGTGATGTGATATGTACACCTGGGTGTACATATCACATCACATACATCAATTGTATGTGATGGAAACACCTGGGTAAATGAGGGACACCAAGCAATGGCTTCCACACAGGTGTGGCCCATGTACTAATTAAGCAAATAACATCCCAGCATGCTGAGGGTCATGTATAAAAATGCTGCACAGGGTTGGTTGCCTGTGAATATGGTAGAATGGCTGCAAGAGGAGACCTCCCCCCCCCCCCCCCCCCAAATTCCCCCATCCACAGAGCGAGTCGGTCGCCCAATGGTTTGATGAGCATGACACTGAGTTATCCATATATTATGGCCTTCTCAGTCACTATATCTGAACCCAATCGAGAATTTATGGGATATTCTGGAACGACGCTGAAGACAGCATATTCCACCTCTGTCAAGCAATTATGAGTTTCTTAAGAAAGAATGGTGCCGCATCACTCCTGCAGAATTCCAGATGCTAGTGGACTCTATGCCATGGAGCATAGAGGCTGTGCTGGCTGCACGTGGTGGCCCAACTTCGTATTGAGGGATTACATTGGTGTTTCCATTTTGTTTGCCACTCCCTGTATGTCATGTGATGTAATGTGATGTGAGTGTGTACATGTATGTACTGTATCGATGTGTGTATGTGTGTATGTATTTGCAATGGAGAAGTTGATGTGGGGGAAGGGTGAGCATTAGGTACAAAGCCAAGAGCAGTTTTCCGACCTTTATTAAAATTTTCCTCCCTACAGTGGAAAGTATGAGTCGCAAGAGACCAGGGCAACTAATTCTACCGACCACCACCCCACACTTTGCTTTTCCCCACTCCAAATCCGACAAACACAAATATCCGCTTACAGAACTTCACACACAGTCAGCATCCACAAACTAACCATATTTGCACAGCTGGACTCGGGGATATAAATGAAGCTTGGAATTTTAAGGTATGGAAATTTGGTTCAGTTTGATTGGCTTTTCCACATCACACATTCAAATCTACTCTGGATTCCAAAATCATAATCACGTTGGGCAAGATTTGAAGTGTTTTCGATGCAAGTCACAGGACGATGAGAAACTCATCTCGTGCTCTTGGTGCATTCCAAAACGTTTTATTTTGCCCTCATTTGATAGTTATTGAAACAATGCATTTGAAATACTACTCCTTTTCGTGGAAAAGCAATTTACAATTAAGGAAAGTAGCTTATTAAGGCAAAATTACAAGACCGGTGTAATTTGACGAATACACGTCGTACCCATAACTCATTTATTTCATTCTTGTCAAGAGTGATTTATTAAGCACTAATATGGTGCAAAGCAGCAAGACTAAATGATCAGGTGAAATAAAGAAAAACATCAGAACAAACACTCTGCACGAGGTCCCCTCGATAAAAAAAAATATTTGAAAAAAATATATAAATAAAAATTGAAAAAATGAAAACTACATTTCTTTACAAAAGCATCATTAGATCATTCTGTATTCTAGAGATTTGGGAGAAATGAGCAAGTAGGAGGATGTTTATACATATATATATATATATATATATATATATATATATATATATATATATATATATATATATATATATATATATATATATATAATGTCGAATATGGAAAGCCCTTTCAAACCACTGACTGACTCACTCACTCACTGACATTAAAGTTTGGTACCTTCCGGGTGATGTAGATAGCTGAAATGTTGCATGCCGACGGAAAACGAAGACATTACACCAGGAAAAATCACAGAACCATCGGAAAGCATCCGTAAATGAAAATACAAGTAAATGAAAAAAACAGAAAGAAAATAAATGAATGAAAAATCAAATGCAGGTGAGCGATCCGAGACGATGAGGAAAAACAGTATGTTTACACAATGTGTAAATGTGTAAGCACACCCCACTAGTGTATGTATGTATGTATGTAATATGTATATATATTATATATATATATATATATTTTTTAATATATATATATACACATATATAGTGTTGCGGTTCTAGGACCCACATGCCTCCGAGGCAATGGCATCCAACATATAGTGGTCCCTAAACAGTTATTCCATTAATATACATTTAGATAGTCCCTTCCCTTTTCTTGAGCGGGACAACGGGACGTGCGTTGCGGGGATCTCATGGCTAGGTTTGCTTACACCACAAACTTCATTTCTACTCTTCTTTTCTGCTTATTCCTGAGGTAAATTCGAATTTGGGTCCTCGCGTAGGACAGCAGGCACTGCGCTCGAACACCCGATCGGCAGAGCGCGGCACAGAGCAGAGCTCCCGTCCTCAAGCGATCCCTCAACCCAACTTTTGCATCAACTCATAGAGTATGCTTGGCAGCTCGAGATGATCGTCTCGAGCTTCCAAGGATCTGGGATGACATTGCTGGTTGCATTGAAAAGGCATACGTATGAATATCTCTTAAAGAGGCTGCACGGATGTTGTTTTTCACAACACAGAAGCAAATTACCCAATATCGGCGAGAGCGTGGCTGGCAGCTTTGGTGCCAATAACTACATCGTCAGAGGCTGATAATAGAAAAACAACAACCATGCTACGTTATACAGGACACAAGTGTGCAAGATCGGGGCGGCTCGTTCTTTCCAACCTATTTCTGGATTTAGTTATATCACCCTCCTCTTTTCCTCCATACCTCCATCCAATTATTATATCCGATCATTCCCCTCAATTCCTGACACAGATCGGAGTTGGCCCCACGCACACGATAGCAGAATCAGGTGGAGCCGCGTGCTGGCCACGTGCTTTATGATGGCTCCGCGCGTTCTGTACGGAACGTGCTTGAAGGCAGACCCATGTGCCGCTCGTGACACTTTATTACCGTACAGAGCAGGGCACGAATGGCACACATCTTTCCGTCTGTGCATGGGTTTGCCATAACATCTTACCTTCGATCCTCACTGGCGGCCGCGGATGGGAACGTCTTCTCGCCTCTCCGGCCGGCGAAGCCGCGATCAGGCAGAGGCGTGCTGTGTGGCCGGATCACTCGGGCCGTGTGGCACACCATGGAGCAGGCACATTGACCAGCGCCAATTGTGGGTCGCTGGGGCATTGTCCGGGAGATCGGTGCAAGGCAATTCATGTTGCGGAGTTCGGTGTGGGCGATTCATATCATGGGGCTCAGAGTGAGATGATTCTGCAGCTTGGAATCATCTGGCTGGAACTGAAGTGGGTCCGCTTCCGGTCATGGCGGCCGGACCGTGTGCTGGCTGGGGTCAAACCAGAGTGCCCAATTCGGGTAACGACACATCGCTTTGGGTCATCGCCCCCGCCCCGCACCACTGGTCTATAAAAGGATGGGTCGTGGGGCGGTGGAAGAAGAGTCGTCATCATTCCTGCTCGTTGTTCCTGGTGCGTCGTTCCTGCTCGTCATTCCTGGTTTGTCATTCCAGAGTCGTCCTCGTTCCTTGGTCGTTCGAGTGTTGTTCCAGCCCATCATCCTTTCTTCATTCCTGTCGGCTCATCCTGCCCGGCTTGGGATCGATAACTCTGCCTTCTTCACCTGCCCTTCATCGTCTGCGACTCTGCCTCCACTTCTCCACCCTTCTCCGCCCACACGTCCCTGACTCCAGCCAGCCACCTGGTCCCGTCTACCACTCCGCCCACTCGCTCTCCAATCCGCCTCCTCCATTCAAGTCACTCCCTTCACGCCCGACGGTCGCGTCTCGCTCTCTGGACCAATCCCAATGATCCGTTCCTTTTAGCCGGTACATCCTTGGCAGTGTCGCTCGGCTGCATCCGATCCGGTAAAGTGATCCGGTTCAGACAAGGCATACCGAGGACGTGTTCCCCGGAAATTAGATCACGTGATAAATTAGGTGACCCGGTTCACCCATTGACGGGAGGACCCTAGGTCACGCGGTTGAGTTATTGGCGTTCACGGTCGATTAACGACCCACCGCGTCACGGAATTATCCGTGAGCGACGGCCTACAATTCCGGGGAGTCTGGTGGGAGCCGAGATTATGAGTGGCTCCCCCCCCCCCCCCCCCCCGCTAGTGGCCCTCTCACCCGACCCCCGGTCCACAACAATATATATATACATATACATATATATATATATATATATACTGTATGTCTATACACATATATATGTATATGTATATATATATATATATATATATATTATATATATATATATATATATATATATATATATGGATTTGTACTCATTGATACAGAGAGAACATTTTCCACGATCACATAAATGTGGCAGATCCCACTTTCATGATGATACACTCGTGGGTTATGCTTACACATTGTAAGCAGGAACAAGCCGTGTATGCCCCGGTTAGAATAGGTGTACCATATCCCTGTGTGTCGTAAGAGGCGACCAGGGTTGCGTCAGGAAGGGCATCCGGCGTAAAAACCTATGCCAAATCATTATGCGGACAACAAAACGAATTTCCATACCGGATCGGTCGAGGCCCGGGTTACCAACGACCGCCACCGTACCGGTGGTCAGCAGGGTACCAGTGGAAATTGTGCTACTGCTGGGCGAAGGAGGAGAAGGAGACAGGGAAGGCGAGTCCGGAGGCAGTGGGAGAGGGGGAAGGTAGAAGTGTGCAGGTGAGAGTTGGAACTCTGAATGTTGGGACGATGACTGGCAAAGGGCGAGAGTTGGCTATATGATGGAGAGAAGAAAGGTGGACATACCGTGTGTACAAGAGACCAAGTGGAGGGGGAGTAAGGCTAGGAGCATTGGAGGTGGTTTCAAACTGTTCTACCATGGCGTGGATGGGAGGAGAAATGGTGTCGGGGTAATCCTGAAGGAAGATTATGTCAAGAGGGTATTGGAGGTGAGGAGAGTGTCTGACCGAGTGATGAGTGTGAAGTTGGAAATTGAAGGGGTGATGATGAATGTCATCAGTGCATATGCCCACATATGGGGTGTGAGATGGAGTATAAAGAAGATTTCTGGAGTGAGTTAGATGAAGTGGTGGAGAGTGTATCCAAGGATGAAAGAGTGGTGATTGGAGCAGATTTCAATGGGCATGTTGGGGAAGGGAATAAAGAGGATGAGGAGGTGATGGGTAGGTACGGTCTCAACAAGAGAAATGTGGAAGGGCAAATGGTGGTAGAGTTTGCAAAAAGAATGGAAATGGCAGTGGTAAATACGTATTTCAAGAAGAAGGAGGAACACAGGGTGACATACAAGAGTGGAGGAAAGTGCACACAGGTGGATTACATCTTAAGCAGGAGATGCAACCTGAAAGAGATTAGTGACTGTAAGGTGGTGGCAGGGGAGAGTGTAGCTCGACAGCATGATTGGTGGTCTGTAGGATGACTTTAAAGGTTAGGTTGAGGAAGAGAGTGAGGGCTGAACCAAGGACCAGATGGTGGAAGCTGAAGGAGGAAGACTGTTGCGTGAAATTTAGGGAGGAGGTGAGACAGGCGTTGGATGGTGGTAAAGATGGGTGGGATGATTGGGCAACTACAGCAGAGTGGTGAGGGAGATAGCTAGGAAGGTACTTGGTGTGACATCTGGACAGAGGAAGGAAGATAAGGAGACTTGGTGGTGGAACGAGGAAGTACAGGAAAGTATAAGGAAGAAGGGGTTGGCGAAAAGGAAGTGGGATAGTCAGAGAGATGAAGAAAGTAGGCAGGAGTACAAGGAGTGGCGGCGAAAGGCAAAAAGAGAGGTGGCAAAGGCCAAGGAAAAGGCATATGACGAGCTGTATGAGAAGTTGGATACAAAAAGAAGGGAAAAAGGATTTATACCGATTGGCAAGACAGAGGGACCGAGCTGGGAAGGATGTGCTGCAGGTTCGGGTGATAAAGGACGCAAATGGGAATGTGCTGACGAGCGAGGAGAGTGTGTTGAGAAGGTGGATGGAGTACTTTGAGGAGCTGATGAATGAAGAAAATGAGAGAGAGAGAGAGAGAAGGTTGGAAGAGATGGAGATAGTGAATCTGGAAGTGGGGTGGATCAGTAAGGATGAAGTGAGGACTGCTATGAAGAGATGAAGAGTGGAAAGGCGGTTGGCCCAGATGACATACCAGTGGAGGCATGGAAGTGCTAGGAGAGATGGCAGTGGGTTGTTACAGATTGTTTAATAAAGTCTTGGAAAGTGAGAGGATGCCGGAGGAGTGGAGATTAAGTGTACTGGTTCCGATTTTCAAGAATAAGGGTGATGTGCAGAGCTGTGGAAATTACAGAGGGATAAAGTTGTTAAGCCACACCATGAAGTTGTGGGAAAGAGTAGTGTAAGCTAGGTTGAGAGGAGAGGTGACGATCTGTGAGCAGCAATATGGGTTTATGCCAGGAAAGAGCACCACTGATGTGATGTTTGCTTTGAGAATGTTGATGGAGAAGTATAGGGAAGGTCAGAAGAGTTACATTGTGTGTTTGTGGATTTAGAGAAAGCTTATGATAGGGTGCCAAGAGAGGAGTTGGGCATTGTATGAGGAAGTCGGGAGTGGTGGAGTATGTGAGGATCGTGCAGGATATGTATGAGGACAGTGTGACAGCGGTGAGGTGTGCGGTAGGAATGACGGACCGGTTTAAGGTAAAAGTGGGATTGCACCAAGGATCGACTCTGAGCCCTTTCCTGTTTACAATGGTGATGGACAGGTTGACGGACGAGATCAGACTGGAGTCTCCATGGACTATGATGTTCGCGGATGGCATCATGATCTGTAGGGAGAGTAGGGAGCAGGCTGAGGCGAGCCTCGAGAGGTGGAGGTACGCACTGGAGAGAAGGGGAATGATAGTCAGTCGGAGTAAGACGGAGTACATGTGCGTAAATGAGAGGGAGGGTGGTGGTATGGTGCAGTTGCAAGGAGTTGAGGTGGGAAGGTGGATGGGTTTAAATACTTGGGATCAACTGTCCAAAGTAACGGAGAGTTGGGAGAGAAGTGAAAAAGAGAGTGCAGGCAGGATAGAGTGGGTGGAGAAGAGTTGCAGGAGTGATTTGTGACAGAAGGGTAGCTGCAAGAGTGAAGGGAAGTATATAAGACGGTAGTGAGACCAGCTATGTTGTATGGTTTGGAGGCGGTGGCACTAACAAAAAGACAGGAAGCGGAGCTGGAGGTGGCAGAGTTAAGATGCTGCGATTCTCGTTGGGAGTGACGAGGATGATAGGATAGAAATGGGTATATTAGAGGGACAGCGCAGGTAGGACGGTTTGGAGACAAAGTGAGAGAGGCGAGATTGAGATGGTTTGGACATGTGCACAGGAGGGAAGCGAGTATATCGGGAGAAGGATGTTGAAGATGGAGCGCCAGGCAGGAGGAGAAGAGGAAGGCCAAAGAAGAGGTTCATGGATACGGTGAGGGCGGACATGCGGGTGGTTGGAGTGTCAATGGAAGATGTGGAGGATAGAGCGAAATGGAGATGGTTGATCCGCTGTGGCGACCCCTAACGGGAGCCAGCCGAAAGAAGAAGAATATATATATATATATATCTATACATATATATACATATATATATATATCTATACATATATATATGTAATACATATATACATATATACATATGTATCTATATATATGTATATATATGTAATACATATATACGTATATACATATATATCTATATATATATGTATTATAATATATTATATATTATATATATATATATATATATATATATATATGATCCGCTGTGGCGACCCCTAACGGGAGAGCCGAAGAAGAAGATATTATATATATATATATATATATATATATATATATATATCTATACATATATATATATATATATATATAGTCCGTAATATATATGTATATCGATATGGGAAAAATCACAGAACGGTTGGAAAGCGTCCTCAAATGAAAATATCCCAAAATAAATGCAGTCTTGTTGTGCTCACTGCAGGTGAGCAACCCGAGGCAATGAAGAGGCACGGCTTGTTCCTGCTTACAATGTGTAAGCATAACCCACGAGTGTATCATCATGAAAGTGGGATCTGCCACATTTATGTGATCGTGGAAAATGTTATCTCTGTATTTAATGAGTACAAATCCATTACAAAAGTTACGTTAAAAAAAAATCCCATCTCTAGATTTACATTGGAGATCAATTCTCATGGAAACTTCATGGGGCTTCAACCGCACACATTACATGCAGGTTTGTGGTTAACCTGGATAGGTTAGCTACAGTATGGGCTGCACTGAAAATATGGTGCTAACTGTTACATCAATGTATGGAGGAGGATTGAGAATACCTCTACGTCTTTCCCTCATTCAAACATTTTACAGCGACGACTTTAACAGCCACAATTATTACCACCTTATTGTGGAGTTGGCAATGAGGGGGTTGTTTGTTCAAAGTCTTTCATGAACCAGCTGGCCTTAACTAAACTGTAGCTGATTTCGGCAGGAGTTTGTAATTTGGTGAGGATGTCGGTGATGGCTCGCTTACTCTTTGTGAAGAACACCGTGGGATCTTTAACGTCCACCAACTAATGCCGGCAGATGGGACGCCCAGTTTTCATGTCCATCCGAGGGACGGCACACACATTGATGAATCTCCCTGCCTGTGAAACACCAGGATGAGAGTTTATGACTGTGTTGGGATTCTAACCTGGGGTCGGCAGCTCAGAGGGGAGTGTGCTCACTTCTCGACTATCCTGCAAGACAAAACTAAAGACTTTTCACACTTGTGCGAAATATTTCCATCTGAATTTTGAAACTTGGTGCAGCTTTTCGTTATCGCTTGTTGAAATTGCATTCAAGAAAATAGGTCTCGATATTACAAGCAGCATCCGTGATCATTTGATGTGCAATCCACAGCTACCCTGTGTATGTTCGGCTTTTTAGTGCCTCAGTATTTTTTTGTGGCATCTCTTCCCTCTCAACTGCCTCACTTTTTCCACCCGCTGGCATCATAATTCTGATATCACACACTTTTTCAAAGGCATTTTCACCACACACTGAGAAAAAAATACCCTGAACCCCAAAGACGCAGATTGCTGTTGATAACGGTGCGTTTGAACGAAGGCCGAGAGACACACCCCGTCACTTATCTACAAGCCAGCAGAGGTTGCAGTGGGTGCTCAGGCTCTCCTAGCATTCATGTTCCTGGTCGATATGTGGGCGACAGGAAAAGCACAGAGAGAACGCGCAAACTTTGTTTTACTGTGTGCAGGCAGCGGTTTCTCAAATTGGATCCACATTTGGCCTTGCTGCAATCATGTCAGTGTATTGTGTTTCCCTCCTTGCATTGCTCTAATATTTATGTGATTGTGGAGTGAAGGTTTGATGTCAAAACTTTGTTTGTAGAAGTTCCAGTTTAAGGTGCATCACTGTCCATGTGAACTGAGAAAGCAAATGTTCCAAACAAAATTATGACGTCATGAAGAATTTGCATTTAGCTCCTAACTCAAAGAAAATAAACAATGTCTCAAAAACCTCACACAAGTTTAACAATATTGCATAAACCTGATTAAATATTACCAAAAATTTTGCCAAATATATATTTCTTGCGATTGTTTTTTTCCCAATTTGTTGTTAAATTAACTTCAAGCAATTGTTTAGGAGTATGGAAAGAAATATATTTCCCTAAAGTTGTTATTTATCCTTGAATGGTAATGGTTTGAGGGTATTTCTAAAACAAGCTGGAGGAGTATATTTCAAACGATGCGGGAAAAACAATCCAATGATTGTGAGGTCGTAAAGGCTGTTGTACATTGGACGGATGAGCCTCTAGGTGAAAATAAAAGACTCGAGCAGCCTCAGGGCCATTGTACATGTGTGCAGTCGCTGATATGTCCTGACTCTCCTCTCAAGACAACTGAGAACGATGACTAATTTAAATGGCTTTAGAGTGAGGAGCAGTAAAGATTTAACAACATGTAAGTAACCGACATATGTACAAAGGGAAGTTCAAAAAAAACATATATATATACACACACACACATATATATATATCACGAGCCTCTTAGCTGTCTAGCCTAGATTTGAATCCGGACCCAGTGATAAACTGTCATCTCAGTGTTTCAGAGGCAGGGTGATTCAATGTGTGTGCCGTCCCTCGGATGGACATGAAAACTGGGCATCCCATCTGCTGGCATTAGTTGGTGGACGTTAAAGATCTCTTGGTATCCTTCACAAAGAGTGGGTGAGCTATCGCTGGAACTCTGGCTGGATTCCAAATTCCTGCCCGAACTCCAGCTGGGAAGGCAACAGCAAACCACCCAGCATAACCCTTGCCAAGAAATCGATTTGGCGGTACTGGACCTGCTTTCAGTCAGGACACCATAATATGCTAATATTTAACCCCCTTGCTCGTCCAGCCAATGAAAGCTGCATAAAGCAACCAAGAAAAGCTGAACAAGGTGAGCCTTTTGCTGTTCCAAACCCCACTTGTGTTCCTTTTGGCTCGCATCTGTGATTCACATTTCTGTCTACGTTATCGCCGATGGCTCGCCAACAAGTGATGAAACCGGTCCAGTGGTTGAGGGGGCGTGTAGTATTGGGATTCTCAAATATGTACTACTTGTGAACGTTTTGCAGCTGTGGAGGAACTCGGGTAGACTTTGAAACAGCAAAGGGCCTACCTTGTGTGGCTTTTCATGGTTGCTTTATGTAGCTTTCTTTCTTTACCAAGATCATTTGAGAAGTCAACTTCTTTATAATCCTAGACACCTGGGGTAATTGATTAGGTGAGAGCTGATGAGTTATTCTACTGATGAGACATGTGATCGGGTGCTGTTTTGCCACACACGCACGCGCACACGCACACACACACACACACACACACACACACACACACACACACACAATATATTTGTGTGTATGTTTGTGTGTATATATATATATATATATATATATATATATATATATATATATATATATATATATGTATCGCTAGCATATCTAATATATAAAGCTTATTCTAACCACTGACTCAATGACACATATTAAAGATCGGTACCTTCCGGGTGATGTAAAAAGTTAATTTTTGCATGCCGATGGACATCAAAGCTGATACACCGGGAAAAATCACAGAACCGTTGGAAAGCATCCGTAAATGAAAATATAAATAAATGAAAATAAATAAAAGAAAAAATGCAGGTGAGCGACCCGAGACAATGGGGAAGGGTGGTAATTTTGTGTGCCGATGGTCATTGAAGCTGATACACTGGGAAAAATCACAGAACCGTTGGAAAGCATCCGAAAATGAAAATACAAATAAATGAACATAAATAAATGAAAAATCAAATGCAGGTGAGCGACCCGAAACAACGTGTAAGCATACCCCACTCGTATTTATATATAATGCTCATGAGGTACCCTGCTACACACGGGAGGGAGCCTGAAAGCAAACACATAATGCAGAAATGGCAAATGCCAAACAACGAACCAATAAATTCCACATTCCTGTGACACCTTCAGTCGATTGTCAGGCATGCGCAGCCGGTTCGTGAAACACTTGGGCAAAAAAAAAGAAGCTTACTTCATCTCACCCCAACAGAAGAAAGGTGGGTAATATTTCAATGATGTCATGATGGCGAAAGAGCAAATACCAAATCTGTGAATGTAACTACTGGAAATCCTCACATCATTTCCTTCTCCTTTAAACTCAATCTCTATATTTTCATTCCAAACTGCATCATTCCAATTACAAGCAAGAAAAAGAGCGATCAGAGATTGCAGACACTCGCCAGGACTTGTGTGTGTGGTGTTTGTGTCATTTTGTATGGCGTTTGTGTACTGGTGTGTTACGTAATTAATGAGAC
>CM068957.1:106606869-106622097 GCA_035128595.1 Eptatretus atami | reverse complement strand
CTAAACTTGGGGATTGCTGTCTGTCTGTGTGCACAAGGCTTCCAAATTCGTAACACTATTAATAGCCCCTAAATTGTAGTAATTGTATGTTTTATTATACAAGTCATATAGTAAATGCTTCATTCTCTAAAATGAACAATGCAACTTATTATCACTTAAAAATCTGAAAAATCATAACAGTCATTATTCAGGCTTGGTTATATGGAAATTGTGACAGCACCATGCTAACTGATACAACATGAAAGATGCCTTTACTGTAGAGTCTAAGGTTTATGGAGGAGCATTTTGTACATATATCACATGCACGAGAACACTAAGAGACATTTGTGTACTTTTTCATTCATAACTAGTAGATTAAAAAGATATGAGGAGACATCAGTGTACTTTTACGTGAATTACAAGGACATTCAGAGACAATGGGAAACACAGAATATGGGATTTGAAGTCGCAATCTCACCCAGCATCATGAGCAATGTGTTCAGGTGGGAATGCTATACTAGACAACCCAAAGGTTTGACTTTACGAGTATAATATCGTATCATATCAGTATTGGTTCGGAAGACGTGGGAACGGTTCATCCCTTAACAGAATCACGATTCCCATTACCCCCCCCCCGCCGCCCCCCCCGACCCCCCCCCCCGCCCCCCCCCAACCGCTTTCTCGCCCCTTCTTTTCCATATATCAAGGGATATACCAGACCCAACTAGGTTGATGTAGAGCAGGAGAATATTATTTTGTTTTCAACCAAGCTTCGTAAATATGACTCAGATGGAAATGGCATTTAACTTGGCCTTGCCATGATCCCACTTATGTAAGCACATTATTAGTCCCCTAATGGTTTGCTGTCTGTCCGTTCGTCAGACTTTTTTCAATACCCTTTGACATATTAAATTAAACTTGGTACATGGTTCATTATGATAAGTTACAGAACAGGTTCGAGTTTCAGGGCATTTCATCATTTTTTCACAGAGTTATGCCCTTTTTATATTAAACTTATATAAATATATACATACATATATATATAAGAGAGATAAATGGACGATTTCGCAACTTTGGAGTGACCTTGACAGTTGACCTTGACGTCAATGCGGGTCAATGTCTAAACCGTCGTAACATTCCCTCATCGACATCTACGACATACGCAAAATATCTAGAAAATCGGAAAGAAAAAAATGGGGACGTACGTACGTACGGAATCGAGACTGGTTTTATAAGGTCTCGTTAGAGATGAACGTAAAAAAACTACCTTTCTCCCTGCATACCCACGAGTCCGCGATCCTTCTTCTTCTTCCTCTTCTTCTTCTTCTTCTTCTTCTTCTTCTTCCTCCTGCGACACACCATCTTTATTCTATTGAGCTGACCCATCTTGCCATTCCTTCACGATTTCTTCCTACAACCTTCCATTCCCGAATCTTACCTATTCTTCAAAAATACATCAAAAATTAATAATTTTCCTTGAATCTTTCGATCTATTCACCTCCTGTAACCATGGTGTCTCTCTCCACCCTCTTCCTGATACTTTTCCATCGACTCAGCAGCTTCACTCTGCGATTACATTTCGAAATTCACATACAACCTCCATGATTTTACTTCAACCTTCCCTTTTCCGAATGTTACGTTATCCTTATTTAAAAATAAATAAATTTGGTTTTTGACTGTACACCTCCCATAGCCACATGCTTCTCCGTAACCACGTCCTTGTTTCCACCTCTACGTTTACTGACCAAATTCACCATTACACTCTGATTTTTTCTACAACTTTTCCATTACTTAATCTGATGAAACTTTCTTCAAACAATAATCATAATAACAAATAAAAACGATCTCTTGGAATGATTCATCTTCTCTTTCACACGTATGGTTCTCATTACTGTATCATAATGCACTAATCTATTTCAACAGACTGCTCTCAAATCGCCTTTTCCTCATACCTTGCCTAAAAATCCAACGTTACAGCGTTTCTTCTCTCCATTCTTTAATTCGCCTCTCTTTGCCCCTCTCCCACAGCACCACAGAACCTTTTTCTCCTCCTCATCCGGCCCCTCCCTGACTATTCCACAATACCTACACTCTTTTCCAACAAGTCTCTTACCTCCCCCCTCCTCCTTTGTCCTACCCTCCATCTCCTATACCAAAATCCTCCTTCCCTCCCTCTTCATTAACAGTGTGGACCTCAAATATCCAGGGCCTTCGCTCAAACCTTACATATCTCTCCATACAGGTTCCACAAGCCAAACAGAAACGTTCCTCCCTCAAGACGTTCTGACTCCAAGTTATTCTCCCTGGTTACTCCCTCCTCTGGTATGACAGACCTGAGCTCGTCCTGGTGGAGGAGTTGCCCTCTCATCAAAGACTCTATTCCTCACTCTCCATGCACTGTCCTCACTCCCCACACCCCCAGAAATACCTCTGGCTACGGCTTCCACTCCACTCCCACCTCATGTTTATATGTGTACTGTACCATCCACCAAACAGTGATTGACTCCATTTACACCAAACTATCCGAAAACATGGTCCAACTTCTATCTTCTCATCCAAACTCTCTCTTCACATATGTGTGACTTCAATAGTCATCATGCCAGTTTGGCTGTGTGGGTACTCTCTCACCTGTCATGACACTTTCAGCAAAAGCTTTCTCCGACTCATTAGTACTGACTGAATCGGTCAAATTTCCTGACCGGATCTCAACCAAAGGTACTCCATCTCTTCTGGATCTAATTTTGAATTTCCCTGAAAATATCTGCTCTTCCTCCGTTCCAATCGTTCTTCTGACCACGTGGCTTTGTCAAAGTGGACATCTTCTATGGCTGTTATCAGCAATTCCACCTCAGCACCGTCGAGTCTGGCATTTTACTCAAGCCGACTGGCAAGGTCTCAAGCAGCCATCAAACTTCGAGACTGGTCTCCATCGCTACTTTCTCCAATATCAGCTCATCCTGGAATTCTTTCAAAGAAACTTGCTCTCCCTCATGCCACAGATTTATCCCTCTCATCTTCAGTGTCCTCCCTTCCTCCGCCCTCCGGTTCACTGAAGCGTGTGGTGAGGCAGTTGTCTGAAACAACTTGCCTTGCCTCATGCAAAGCAAACCCAACTGAGGGTAATCTCAGTTCCTTCCATAAAGCTCGGAACAAGTGTGTTTCCTACCCTCAGGAGAGCCAGTAAACAACATCTTTCGAAGCTCAATGTCTGAACTCTCAAACTCTCTCCCTCCTTCAAATCTGGGTGGCATCTAATCAAATGTTTCTGGTGTATGTTCCCCCTGCATCCCCTCCCTTACCTCAAATGGCCGCACTGCTGATACGCACAGAGAAAAGGCTGAATGCCTAAACTCGATTTTGAATCAAGTCTTGTGTCCAAAACCCATTGCTTTCTGTACAACCTGACGCAGTTGCACCCAAATGTCCTTGGACTTCTGTGTCCTTTTCTCCTGACAAGGTGGAGAGCTTGCTGTCAAACTCGACTCAGACTCTGCAACGGTCCAAACGCATCAGCCACGTGTCTAAAAACCTGCTCCTCTGCTCTTGCTCACCCTCTCTCTGTTCTATTCACCATCTCATTTGCTCAAGGTCATCTGCCAATCTGCTTGGAAATCAGCAAACCATTACTGCCCTGCATAAAAAGGTGCAAAAACAGATCCTGCAACTATAGAACCAATCAGCCTTCTCCAATCATCAGCAAGGTTATGGAATCCATAATCGCTTCGACATTAAATCTTCCTTTCTTCCAATGGCCTGATTTCACGTTCATGCCATTTGGTTTCAGACCAGGTCACTTCTACCCTGGATGTTGCTTCTGCTCTCCCAACAACGGATGGAGGGACTTGAATGCCAGACATGAAATCAAAGCCACATCCCGAGACATATCGCGTGCTTTTGACACGGTCTTGGCACCTGCCGCTGCTCACCAAATTCTCTTGCTCTGATATCGCAAGGCCATCTCCACTCATGGCTCGCAGACCTCCTCTCCTGTCGCAGTCACCGTGTGGCCTAAATGGAGTTCTTTCATCCCCTCTTCCTATCCAGGCTGGAGTTCCTCAAGGTAAGTGTTCTGGGCCCTGTTTTCTTTCTGGTTTTCATCAATGATCTCTCCGACTCTCTGGAAAATCCTCTTTATCTCTTTGCTGATGACGCCACCATCTGCTGTAGCATCTGTCATCCTCAGACGGGCAAGCAGCAGCTTCTTCGCTCCACTGCAGATCTGGTAAAATACAAACTGGTCCAACACAATGGAACATGTCTTTCAATCTGGACATATCTCAACATTCTCATCTGTCTCTCCGAAAGGACTGTTTGCAAAACCCCCCATCTACTTTCTCAAAATCCTCTGGAAGAAGTCTTTCTTTGAAGCTTCTGGGTCTTACTATCTGCCATGATCTTTCCTGGGAAAGCCACATTTCCAACCTGGCTTCCAAATCCAGTCGCCGACTGGGAATCCTCCTTCGTGCAAAGTCTTCCTTGGCCCACCTGAGCTCCTGATCACATACAAGCTTTCGTCCACAGCCTGATGGAGTACTGCTCTCCTCTGGGCTGCTGCTCCTGCCTCGCACCTTTCTTGGCTTCGCGCTGTGGAAACCAAGGCTTTTGGATCATTGCATCTCCCACGATGAGGCTGTCTTTGGGCCTCTCACTCCCTACCACAGCAGGTCGGTGGTCTTTCTGTCTTCCACCTCTCCTCTCCGGTCTCGCCCGCCCTGCTGTGTCTGTGATGTGTCCTCACATATTCCGCAGGGCGCTCAAGGTCCACCAACAACCCCTTCTGGTAAAACTACCAAAATCACGAATCACTGCTCACCTTCACTCTTTCATTCCTCTTTTTCCACCTTTGGAATAAACTCCCTCACTCTGTTCATCCAATTCTTCCTCCAGGCCTTCAAAACAGCTGCTCACCACCACTCTTTATTTTCCCCCATCCAAATCCTCGATCTATTCTACCCCCGTTAATCCACCGCAACACACCTGCTTCAAATTTCCTGCTTTCCTTCCTGAAAGTCCTGTAATGTCCATCTTGTATACCCCGTGTTCCCCACTCCATCCCTCTCCCTTCCACAGATCTCCTAATGGCCCTGTTCCCCATGTTTTGTCCATCCTCTCCCCCCCTTCTTGTCTCATGCCCCCATTGCTGTGCATTGTGTGTTAGCTCTCATCCGAGCCTCGACAAGGTAGACCAAAAAAAAAATGGCAACCGACAACCGTACACAGTTCCACTTCTTTCAGCAAAAAATAAGGACCTGCAGTTGCAGTGGGCTAAGGCCTAAGTCACATTTGCCACGGCGGCCGTGGGGTTTCCAAAATCTACGGCCACTAGCAATTATACGGCGGCCGCAGTATTTCCAAGGTCACACAATGTAGCAGTCAACATATGTTTTTATTTTTTGGGGAGCCGCACGGCGTATTTTATAAATTGTGGAGACCGAAACGTGGGGGTGCCGTACGGTCTTTGATTTGATGTCACACGGTGACCTTAGGGCATCCCTGCGGCGGCCATAGAATTTTCAAGGCAGACGCAGGTAGCCTCAAGTGCCCGCAAGGCGACCGCAGGGGGACCCTAAGGCGAACGTGCGGCCAGACGGACGGTAACGAGTGGGTATATATATACCAGTTCTTTTTTTACTGAAATAAAAATATAACAGTTCGGAATATACCAGTACGTGGTGCCCCAGAATCCGAATTGAATTCGTTCCAGGAGGCTGTTCGGATTGCAAAAAGTTCGATTCCCAAACTATTTTCCCAATAAGAAATAATGGAAAGTGAATTAATCCGTTCCTGGACCCAAAAAACCCACTTTCAAGACACTTTCAACTGAAATTCCCATGTTTAAGGTAAAATAAATGAGTAAATGACCTTCGGTGGCGGTGTATTGTATGTAAACTGGTAAAATCACCACATCAAAAGGTCCACACGGCTCGGGCTCCGGCCTGGGTTCCGATCGCTCGCGCACTCTGCGAGCGCTGCCCCAGGGCAGCTCATCAAAACATGATGCCCCCAGAACCACAATCCTTCATCAACACATCGGGCTGAGGTAATCATGGATATTCCAAATTACAACCGGTTTTTCTGTGAAATTAAATCCTTGCCCGACAGTCGTCACACACGTGATCGGATTGCTTTTTTTGTTATTAATTAAAACACAAGATGAGTAAAAAAAAAAATAAAAAGCACAAATCAAGGTGAAAACACGAGGTAAAGTAGCGATCGACACACGAGAGATGCTTTCACGAGTACTTCCACCGACGAACTGAATGAACAAAGCGCGAAGATGCGGCTCGAACAGGTGGAGGAGACACGTGAACAACCATGAACGCTTCGTTGTGTTCGGTTTTTTTAAAATGTATTCGGTTTTAGGGCAAAATTCATTTTTCATTGATGAGACTACGGCAGCCGCACGAATAACGCAAGCCCACCGTACGCCCTACGTACGGTCGTCGTGGAACACAACTACGTCACAACTACGGCATGTTCGAATTGCTACGGCCAACGTAGAAATGAAAAAAGTTATAACTCCGCGTTATAATTCCACGGCGACCCTACGGCCTGTAAAAGATAGCCAAACGGTGTAGGGCCACCCTGAGGCCACCGCAGAAACTCTGCAGCCGCCGCACGTTTCTGTCATTCAGAGGGCGTACGGCCGCCGTATCCTCGCTGTAGAGCAAATGTGACTTAGGCCTAAGGAACAAAAACACTGGACATTGGAGGATTAGAAACACATTTCCTGGTCTGATGAATCCCAGTTCCTGCTGTTTCATGCTGATGTGGGACGAGGGCATGGAGAAAACCACATGAGTACATAAATTAAAGAAAAACATCCACTTATCATTGATCTTAAAATATACGTTTCAGAATAAACTTCAAAGAGGTCCAAAATCAACTTAAGTTTAATATTCGGTGAACTTGATGACATAATTTGTTGGAGTTAAGCGTCTGTTCTGAATAGAGGAGGTTTGGCATTTCAAACCCTGGCAAAGTCTTGAGTCATATCAAGACTTTAAAATGGTGCATGTTGTTTCTTTGCTTGACGTTCAACATCAAAAAGGATAGAACAAGGACAAACTGTCATAGGTTGGCAACAATTGCAACAGGCTTGATGGGCCGAGTGGTCTCTTTCTGTGTTGAAGTTTCTTGGAAGGGTAGTCATCTGTTATATATCTTGCGAACCGTGGTGTTTGTCCGTGCATTCGTCTGTCTCCATTTATGGTGGCCATTTCCCATGCTGTGTTTGAAAAGCTGCTCATTGGTTATTTTGCATTTAAATTTCACTTTTCTTGATGCAGTATAGCCAGAAACTTTATTGTGCCTTCAATAATCTTTAAAATCAATGGAAATCTGGATTAAAGTAGCTGTAATACAGATCTTCATCGAGTTACACCAAATCTAAAATAGCCGTATTTTGCACTCTTTTAAAACAAATCCAACCTCCGCCACCCGATGTTGCACCACAATTTCACGCTGAGCGGTAGAAGTAGCTCAGAGCTTTGGCTCTGAGGGAAGCCAAGAATGCAACCAATTAGCATTTTTAGTCCATGAAATAATTTAAATTGACAGATTAACTTAAACTTTTCTTGTCACTGGGGACGGGTACTTTTGCTGGCATATATATTGTTGCGGTTCTGGAATAGCCCTGGAGAGCAGTTGATGTAGAAGACACATTCAACAAATAAAAGAACAGTGGAGTTTCAATATTTCCACATCAATTTTGTTTAGTAGATTACCCATCCCATCGTATCAGGGAAAGGAATATTGTTTGTGATTGTAGATATAACCTTCCCATTGTTGTCATACTAAATCAACCTTCAGTCCTCCAGCCTCATTCCTTCCTAAACCAACCATTCTGAACTCCAACTCATTCCTTTCCTAATTCACCGTGCAGTACTCGACCAACCCTTTCAAAAAGCCACATCTCTCTTCCCAGATACCTTTTAATAGCACATTCTAAAACACTTCACCAGTGCTGCATAAACGCCATTCAGGCATCCCAGTCGGCGCAGCATCGAGGAAGTGCCTAGGCCCCACCCCCGCATGCCAGGGATGAATCAGAGCGGCTGGACTGCACCACGTGACAGTATCAGGCTGGCTGGATGCGGGAGAGTAGACGTGCCATTCAAGAGTTGTGAGGTCTGTGGGTTCAGCGGTTCATGCGGTCTGGATGGTTCGGAAGTTCATGCAGTTTGTGTTGTGGGGCCTTTCACCAGGCAGGTGCTAGACAGCATCCATAAATGAAAATGTCATCACTTTTTCCACCCGCTGAGATCCAGGCTCACTCCTCACCCACTCATTTGTTCTTCTTTTCCTCTTCCTGTGGAACCAACTCCTCAGTCTGTTCAATCCATTTGTTTCTCAAGGGCTACAAGTTGGTTGTTCATCACCTCCTCACGCCCCCCCCCCCCCCCATCCATACTCATGGTATTTCTACCTTTGTTCACCCTTCCCAAGCACATATCTTCCTTTCCAGGTTGTATTGCTCCTTTCTGTTTCTTGCTTGTTCCATTACAGTTTCATCCTCAGCTTTACCCTTCTCTTCTGTCTGTGTTTGAGCCTATGTAGGTTGTGTGATCAGGCGAACTCTGAGAGACCTGGTTAGGATGACTGAGCGTTAAGGAACACCAAGCGGCATGGAGGGCGCAAGCAAGCCCTACAAGCTGAATGCTGAAGAACACCAAGCGGCGTGAGAAGGTGCCAAGCAAGTGCTCCAAGCAGAATGCTGAAGAATGCCGAGTGGCATGAGAGGGCACCATGTAAGCTTCTCTTTACCTCTGTCTATCCCCCCTTTCTCTTCTAATTCCCTGGAATATGCTTTTAAGTGCATTGCCAGGTGTGATGAGTGGTTTGTGCACTAAAACCTGACTATGTCTATGGTATCCCACCTCTGAGGAGTTTAAATTTACAGTTAATTGATCTGCAGTTCCTCGCCTGCTTTTCCTTGCACTTCAATTAATGCAAGGATATCACGATCCTGGAGTTTGCACTTCTGGCCACTGTTGCCCTGTGCTGATGATGTCTTTCCTCGGAGTTCAATGACCACATCACCTTAGACACTGTTGCTCATGAAACATCAGCAAGTTGAGCTGTCTGTCACTGAAGCTCCTGCCAAACGTGCCGCAACAATCACCTCTCTTACAAAGTCACTGAGGTCTCCTCTTGAAGCCATGGAAGCCATAATTATAGGCAACCAGGCCTGTGCAGCATTTTTACACATGACCCTAAGCATGCTGGGATGATATTTGCTTAATTAACACACAGGCCACACCTACATGGAAGCCGTTGCTTACAATATACTTGGTGTCCTTTCGTAGGAGTAGTCATAATCGTTTAATTAGCACAATCATCAAAGAAAATAAATTCATAAATATGTTTGTATGGGGCAAAAGAGAATGAGGTAATCCGAAAGTGCGAATACTGCACTGTATTTTAAAATAACTGAGCTGTGGTACTAACCATGCACACAGGTTTGGAGTTGAAAAAGGGAATGGTGGATTTAAGTGTTGACAAGAAAAATTTATGGTAATGATAGAGTTGCTCAAATTCAGTAAGGAACAAAAAAAATTAAAATCTTATCAAAAACAGTACTCGTGCACACATAACGGCAGTTTCAGAAATGTCAACCAACCAAAGTTACTAAACATCCTGTTAAACAGTGGAAACTGAAATTTAAATAAACAACTCAAAAAATCTAAACAAAAGGACACCTGAAAAAGTGGAACTTTTCCCATATTACATCATTGGCAATGTGGCAGCAGCAAAGATACCACAGTGAATGTCTCTTTATGAAACCACAAACCATTCTACAGGTCTCACAATGAATAGCAGTTGTAGGCCAACGTCTATCCATCTTGTTTTGGAACAACCACATCACGGACAGGTCAGTGGCTTCTCTGTCTTCTACCACCTCTTTACTGGTCTTTCAACCTCTGCCCCTTCTCCTCTCTGTCTGTCCTTCCTCCCCAGATTGCACATACTGTATTTTGCCAGTAGCCCACTTCTAATAAAACTCCAAAAATCCAGGCTCACTCCTCACCTACACTCATTTGTTCTTCTTTTCTTCTTCCTGTGGAACCAACTCCTCAGTCTGTTCAATTCCATTGTTTCTTCAAGGGTTATAAGTTGGTTGTTCATCACTTCCTCAGGTCACCCCCCCATCCATACTCACGATCTCTTCTACCTTTGTTCACCCTCCCCAAGCACATATCTTCCTTCCCAGGTTGTATTGTGTTTACTCTCTCCTCTCCACCCTCCTTTCTGTTCTTTGTTTGTTCCATTACAGTTTCATCCTCAGCTTTGTCCTTCTCTTCTTTCTGTGCTTGAGCCAAAGTTGGGTGAGTGACAAGAACAAGCCAATTAGATTTGGGTTCAGGTCCGATTCCAGATCCGGCCTATCAGTGGGATACAAAACAGAAACTTCAGCCTGGCAGAGGTATGTGCTCTACTGGGTGCCATTTGTAGGTCTGTTACGCTTTGGTTCGTTCTATATACTAACTATTACACGAGCCGAGACTTTAGAAACAAAGAAAAACCTCAAAGCTGTGGAATATGTTTTCAGAGGCTCTACAAACCTAAATTGAAGCACACACCTGTTAAATGTTTAAAACAATATGGGAGGTATACACATTCTCTCAGTTCAGTGTTATACTATGTAGATGAAGACTACGGATTTATTCCCATCAGTGCAAACAGAACGATCTTAGCCTCTCCGTGGAATCGTAGATGAATGGCTCACTCTTAGATACGATCTGCTCATGGAACATCGATTTTAGAAAAATAAGTGAAACCTTTTTGAAAATATTTCCTGTACAACACCTTAGAAAAGCAAATGGCACAATTCAGACACTTAAAACTGAGTAAATATATTAAAGGGTCGGGTGCATGTGCAAAAGATCATTGAGTCACAATGGCACGGGTCCAGCATCCCATAGATAATGGGTTGAAATCCTCAGTACAAGTCATTGCACATCAGCTTGGATGGATGATTAAAAGGCCAGGTATTCGTTTTAACAAGTCAAACAGTTGTGATGTTCTCAAGCCAACCGACTTGAGCGCTCTTGTACCTCTTAAAACCAAATGTGCTGTGGTGCATCCTATACAGTCTTATCCTCACGTTTCCCCCTTCGTCTCATTGTCTGTGAACCCTTGGTAGCCCTTTTGCTTCGCTCTTCCATGAGCCTTGATACTTGTGTGTAAAACCAAAAAAGAAAAACCTGAACTGTGCTCTCTCAACTTTAACTTTTTCATCAGCCAAATGGAACCTGCTGACCCAGGTCATAAACTTTATCAAATATTTAGAATGTATATTGTTGCTTACCGCCAAAACATTTTAAAGTTCTGGGTTAGCTCAATTGCCTGAGCTTTTCCATTCATGTAATCTGCTGATTGGAGGTTCAAATCCTGAGCCTGCTGGGAAGGAAATGGCAAAACCAAGAAATGTTCCTGAGCCTGCAACTTGACTGGCAAGTTATTTTGCAGCACCATCCTCCTTGGGTGATGGTACTTGTGCCTGATGTGGAATAGTTAACCGGGAAGGATATGGAGGTGATACTCATGCCTGATGTGGGCTATTTAACCAGTAAGGACAGCGAGGTGATGGTACTTGTGCCTGATGTGGGATATTTAACCTGTAAGGACAGGGAAGTGATGGTATTTGGACGTGTTGTGGGCCAAATACCTGTGAGGATAGGGAGGTAATGTTACTCGTGCCCGATGAATGATATTTAACCAGTCAGGATAGGGAAGTGATTGTACTCGGACCTGCTGTGGGCCAAATAAAGGAAAAGATAGGGAGGTGATGGTACTCGTGCCTGATGTATGCCAGTTAACGAGTAGGTTAGGGAGGTGATGATACGTGGACCTGCTGTGAGCTAGATAGCCGGTAAGGATACGGAGTTTTTGTTGACCAAACTTAATCACGACATGGAAGTTTTTTGATGTTTGTAGAAATATGAGTGACAACTGGAATTTAGCTTCACACAGCATGCATTCTGGAAAGTTTCAAGCTTGCCATTATATATGGGGTGGATAGGGAAGTCCAATTGTTGTGGAGCTGGGTGTCGGTGGCGAGCACGACAGCTTGGGGAGCAGTAGAATCGGCTCCACTGAAGACCCCGAAATTTAGGTCGTGATCCTCGGATAAGTCCGGAAGGCACGGGTCCCTTCCAGGACCATGGATCGCCAATAATTCGACGGCGAGGGTAGGGTTAATTGCATAACTTCAATATACCTAAGTACCCATGCGGGAAAGCTACCAGAGAATTCACACCCTCGACAGTCCTCGAGCGGGACGAGCCGTTACCGTGCTCGAACCGTGTGTAACCCGAGCGGATGGTCACCGAGGCCTGTCAGTCCAAATGCACAATTTACTGCCTTGCTATTTCTCAATATGCACCGTGCTAAGCCAATGAAAGAAATGACAGGGAACGAGCTGGGACATTCAACAACAGGGAAATTTATTTTACATTAATCGGGAGGGAGACACAGAGAGCAGAGTTATCTGAATAAGAAATGTAATGGACAATTAGCAAAAGAAAGGACTTACACAATTCTACTTGAAGACGGGCCACACACAGACACACACCCCCCAAAAGAAATGATAGCCGCGGCCTTTATTGATACCCCCAGCTCGGAGGGAAGGTGAGCTGGAGGTAAGGATGCTAGCTTGGACCTTCCCGCCTCATGCGGCCCTTGACGAACCGGCTCGGCGGGAATCGAACCCGCACACGATGCCGCTCCAAGCACCAGGTACCGCGCTCTCCAACCGGGCACGCACCATTCAACAAGACCAAGGAGAAGATCAGAAACGACGATGACCCAGGACCAGACGAACCAGCCAGCACCAAGACCCACAACCTGCAAGACGACCAACCTCCCCAACCTGGTGTTCCTTTATATCTTTCTTGTCCGGGTGAGAAAATCGCATCTGAGGCGGTCTCCACCTTCATTGGCCGGGGTGTCATGGGAAAGTCGCCCTCTGTGGCCATCTCAACCCTCATTGGCCAGGGTGTCGTGGGAAAGTCGCCCTCTGTGCGTGATCTCCACCCTCATTGGCCGGGTGTCTGGGAAAGTCACCCTCTGTGGCATCTCAACCTCATTGGCCGGGTATCGTGGGAAAGTCGCCCTCTGTGGCATCTCAACCCTCATTGGCCGGGGTGTCGTGGAAAGTCGCCCTCTGTGGCATCTCAACCCTCATTGGCGGGGGTGTCGTGGGAAAGCCGCCCTCTGTGGCATCTCAACCCTCATTGGCGGGGGTGTCATGGGAAAATCGCCCTCTGTGCGTAATCTCCACCCTCATTGGCCTGTTGTCGTGGGAAAGTCGCCTCTGTGCGTGATCTCCACCCTCATTGGCCGGTGTGTCGTGGGAAAGTCGCCCTCTGTGTGCGTGATCTCCACCCTCATTGGCCGGGGTGTCGTGGGAAGTCGCCCTCTGTGGCATCTCAACCCTCATTGCCGGTGTGTCGTGGGAAATCGCCCTCTGTGCGTAATCTCCACCCTCATTGGCCGGTGTGTCGTGGGAAAGTCGCCCTCTCTGCGTGATCTCCACCCTCATTGGCCGGTGTGTCGTGGGAAAGTCGCCCTCTGTGCGTGATCTCCACCCTCATTGGCCGGGGTGTCGTGGGAAAGTCGCCCTCTCTGCGTGATCTCCACCCTCATTGGCCGGTGTGTCGTGGGAAAGTCGCCCTCTCTGCGTGATCTCCACCCTCATTGGCCGGGGTGTCGTGGGAAAGTCGCCCTCTGTGGCATCTCAACCCTCATTGGCCGGTGTGTCGTGGGAAAATCGCCTCTGTAAGTAATCTCCACCCTCATTGGCCGGGGTGTCATGGGAAAGTCGCCCTCTGTGCGTGATTGGACAAGGGGTGGAGTCAGAGCTGAGGCGATGAGAATCTCCGCCACGTACGTGGTCGAACGCACGTGGACACACGGTGTCGGTGTGCGAAGTGAAGTGAAGGAGATTTGTTGTAAAAGAAACTCCACAGTGCACACATGTAATTCCCGTTAGACACAGGTAGGGGACCCTAACTATAAACACACACTTATCGAGATAACTAAACTTGGGGATTGCTGTCTGTCTGTGTGCACAAGGCTTCCAAATTCGTAACACTATTAATAGCCCCTAAATTGTAGTAATTGTATTGTTTTTATATACAAGTCATATAGTAAATGCTTCATTCTCTAAAATGAACAATGCAACTTATTATCACTTAAAATCTGAAAAATCATAACAGTCATTATTCAGGCTTGGTTATATGGAAATTGTGACAGCACCATGCTAACTGATACAACATGAAAGATGCCTTTACTGTAGAGTCTAAGGTTTATGGAGGAGCATTTTGTACATATATCACATGCACGAGAACACTAAGAGACATTTGTGTACTTTTTCATTCATAACTAGTAGATTAAAAAGATATGAGGAGACATCAGTGTACTTTTACGTGAATTACAAGGACATTCAGAGACAATGGGAAACACAGAATATGGGATTTGAAGTCGCAATCTCACCCAGCATCATGAGCAATGTGTTCAGGTGGGAATGCTATACTAGACAACCAAAGGTTTGACTTTACGAGTATAATATCGTATCATATCAGTATTGGTTCGGAAGACGTGGGAACGGTTCATCCCTTAACAGAATCACGATTCCATTACCCCCCCCCCCCCAACCCCTTTCTCGCCCCTTCTTTTCCATATATCAAGGGATTATACCAGACCCAACTAGGTTGATGTAGAGCAGGAGAATATTATTTTGTTTTCAACCAAGCTTCGTAAATATGACTCAGATGGAAATGGCATTTAACTTGGCCTTGCCATGATCCCACTTATGTAAGCACATTATTAGTCCCCTAATGGTTTGCTGTCTGTCCGTTCGTCAGACTTTTTTCAATACCCTTTGACATATTAAATTAAACTTGGTACATGGTTCATTATGATAAGTTACAGAACAGGTTCGAGTTTCAGGGCATTTCATCATTTTTTCACAGAGTTATGCCCTTTTTATATTAAACTTATATAAATATATACATACATATATATATATATATATATATAATATATATATATATATATATATATATAATATATATATATATACACAGGGGCTGCAAAAGTAGGTATACAGTATGATATACAGGTATATTCTTACTGTATACCTACTTTTGCAGCCCCCTGGATATATATATATATATATATATATATATATTTATATATATTATATATTATATATATATATATATATATATATATATATAAAGT
>CM068957.1:106573170-106584539 GCA_035128595.1 Eptatretus atami | reverse complement strand
TAATCCAACCCAACTCCTTTCGACGAATATGGAGAAACGTGTAAAACAATAGTTGTGTGTATTTTGCATTCGATAAAAATGTTAACATTCACAAAATATATATACTTTCGAAGCTAAAAAATACAGATTTTTGCTTAAACACAAACTAGAACTTGATATGCCAAACATGGTGAAAGTTCCTTGAGATGAATGCGCCGTACACTGGCAGCGCGACACGATATGCACAAAAAGACAAAAACCCATTTTTCTGCCCGGTGTGGATAGAAGTCTCACCAAATCCATACCATTGTGTTTGAAGCTCAAGAACACCTATTCACCAGAAGCCATATTTAACCCATTCACCCTTTATGCACAGACTCTGCCGAGCTTATGTCTATGCTTATCCTCACAATGGTACAATTGTTCGATTTCAAAACTGTTTCAAAGTTCAGACATCAAGCGCTCAGAATCCTGGCACGGCACAACCATGATCTTTTCTATGGAAATAACAAATCTCAAAACATCATCCAAGAGTTGCAATGAATCGTGTTATGTTATTTGCCAATTATGCCTCCAGGTGTCCCTGGATGCCTAAATGGGACAACCTCCTTTCTGGCTCTCTCAGTTGTTTGGCTGAGGACAAGTTCCTTGCTGCTGAAGCAGTCTCATGGGCGAGTATTGCACCGAGTGGTTTTCCATTGCTTTGCCAGGGTAGTCAGGGCAAGATTTGTAACTTGGCAATTTAACCAGGGTGACAGAGAGAGTTGCCTAGCTCTACAGAAAAACACCGTGGTATCTTTAATGTCGGCCAGCAACAACCAATGCTGCCAATGGGATGCCAGATTATCGCCCCATCCAATGATTTGTGTACTCATTGATGCAAGTACATGCTGCTGTGAAACACCAGGGTGACAGTTTACAGTTAGGATGAGAAATCGAACGCAGCAAGACTGCTCAATGGTAAGAACACGACCTCTGACTTATCCTGTGGCATCAAATGGCACAGCAGAAGACAGTCTTTTAATACTTCGTTTCTTATACTTCTTTAAAGGAAATAAGAATCCTCCTAAACCTTCCATATAATGTGACAACTTGTTTTGATAACTGATCCCTCTCACATTGTGATTCAGAGTGATGACGTCATCAGAAGCTAGAACTGAATAGTAGTTTAACTGTTAGTTTAGGTCATCAGGTGTTTACACCTTGAAAGGACTTGCATTGGAAAATTCTAGAAATGCAACAAAACCGTTCAACTAAAATACTATGTTGGTTGGGATCGGGGAGGACTTTGTGCACCCCCCCCGCCCCCGGGAAAATGGAAACACAAACACATAATATTAATCAGTTATTTCTTTAGTGTTCTATTTAGAAGTTCGGTAAATCGTATATATGTGACAAATTGGTTTGCACATGTGAGCAAATAGGTGTGGTCCCTTCCCCCCCCCTTTTTTCTAATTTTCTTTCACATCTTTCTCTATTTCGAAATTCTCTTTCACTTCATACCATTCTTAGCATCCACTTCATTACAACTACAGACATTGCTCACTTGAACCATTCCCAGCAAAATCATTCGCAAACCATTGCCTCAGGCTTGACGCCAGCTGCACTGGAGGGAACCACGTGACATGAGGATCCAGGGCAAAGATGGAAGTTGCTGGAAGACGTTAGAACATTACACCCTTTAACCCCCCACCGCCCCCTGGTGAGCTGAATGTGGCACAGCTGGGCCAATGAGGAGACAGCACTGGAGGTTCAGCAGCTTGTATGGAGCAGCCACCCATGGACTGGAGGGGAGAAAAAAGGCAGAAGTCCACTCATTTCGCCCTCTCTCGACAAAAGGACATCATTAGCAAAGAATAGAGAGAGCCGTTCTCCACTGAGATTTCCCCGCTTGCAGTTCGTGCACACAGAACGGAGTTTGTGCTTTTCCTTACACTTCACGCTTTTCTCTTTCACATAACACACATTCCCCTGTACGTTTTTCGTCTTCACACTCTTCATTTTTTCACTTCTTTCCGTTCGGCTTTTTTTTTTTGCAGCGGCTCCACATAACAGTCCGACATGGCACCTTCAGCACCACAGCTCGGACAGCATAGCCTCGGAATGCAATCCCATATTTTCAAATGGAATGAGCCGTCCTGGAGCCAAAGAACATCACGCAGGTGTGGGCTCGGCATGCACGCCAGACCATCGGAGCTCTGCCCATAAGGGGAGCGCAAGAGGGAGTTCGAGCAGGCTGTGATGACGGTTGCTCAAACCGGAGCGACTGCAGGTTCGCTGAGGGCATGATTTAGTCCCATTCTTTTTGTATCTTCCTCTATAATCTCTACCCTCTACCCACCCCTCCATGCCATCCTCGGTGTATGGTCCAGTATTTTGTTATGGTAAGTGATTGTCTGAAGTGCTCTGGGGCAGGTATGATCGCGTAGATGTAAGGGCAAAATGTTACATGAGTTTCATCTGTGTTGATTTATGTGCCATTTATGTGTTAATTTTCCTGCCATTTTTGATGTTGAGTGTTCCGCCATTTTTCTCATTAAATTATCTTCCATCATCCTCCCGTCTTTTCCGCTCTTTCATTATTTACAGCCTTTACTTTGTAATAATTCATGAAAGTGTTGATACGTTTCTTGATTTATCCTGCTTGTGGTTGGTCCGTGATAGCTTTCAAGGGGGCAATTGGTCCGAGACTTTCGTTACTACGGTAGCCCACGTAATGCAGCCATGCGGAGTTGGTTCCGGCCCGGCAAGTAATTAACCTCCGCGTAGTTCGCAACACGATCCCCGTCTGCCCTCTGACTCAACTGTCACGTGAAATCAACTCTGGCGTGAAGATCCGGCACGAGTTAAGGGTTGTAGATGACGTCAGTGTCTCAAGGGACATGTCGCCCTCTTGGAGTTACCCAGAGGCAACGTCGTAACATACACTTTGTTTTGTTTCATAATGGAAGCACCAATGATCATATTATCTAGTTGGCTACAATGGCTATTTTCCTTTTTAACCCACACTTTTTGAAAAAAATGGGAGGATGTTGTAATCAGCTCTGTCTCTCTGTATGTCCGTACGACCATCTGTCACACTATCTCCTCCTAAACGGTTGTGCAGATTTCACCAAACTTGGTAGTTATGATCACCAATGTCATGAAGGTGTAAGAGCACTATCATTTTTGTACCACACCTTTGGGTGGGGTAAAAGGTCAAAAACCTAAAATGCAATGACAGGCACATATTAAACATTTTCTAAATGAAACTGTGTAAGCAATCATAATTGAGGACACATTAAGCATTGTAACAATTTTTTTGATTTGATCCCCGGTTCATGCCCCGGGGGGGGACTTAGGGTCACACGGGTCAAAATGGGGAAAAAATGTTTAACTCACATTGAATATTGGTCATTCCTGATGGAACTTTTTGCCATCTTTCAACTTTGCTTTAGGTGGGAATCATGAGGATTTGCGATGGTGTGCCACCGACTTCCCTCTAGTTTTTAACATAAGTAAATATGTCATTAAAGTGATTTTGATTGATTAAAATGTTATATGTATTCATTTTTCAAGTTTTTTTCCGCTCTGCATAATGACTGTGTTGTTGATATTTTTTATTACTGATAATTCGTGGATAACTGAGCTTTGAATGGACGATACATGTGACAGCCAAAACAAATTAAGTGAAGTTTAAAATAAACTATACGAGGATGGATCAAGGTTGACATCGACCTCAATTACATCGAAATCAAAAACATCGGAGGTTGATGAAAATTTACACCCCATTTCCTCAAATAATCCACAGCCAACAGAATGCTTGGCGGCCATGCACATAAACCTTAGTAGCAACGTGTTCAGGGAATGTTTCCATATATCGTGTGCGCGTAATAAGGATTATTAACTAAAGCTCACAAATCTCCTAAAAGAAGCTTGAAAATACTGGAGAAAGTACACACGAGAAAGGGATGTGTGTCCTGCACAACGAAAGAGCTAGAAACTTTCCTCAGTTCATGCAAAGCACAGAGATCTTTCAGCTGCATGCCTGCAGAATCTCGATGACGGTGGGCCAATGCAAGCCTGGGAGCGTCGTTGACAGATTGTGCAACAAAAAACCCCCCAACAGATCACCACCAAGTGAAGGTACCTTTGAACCTTGTGGAAGTGCCTCCTGTGATCATGGCATGCTTTGTGATTTATTAAGGATGGCTGCAATTGTAAAGACAATGCTGTGCGTCATTTCCACAGAGCAATGGCTACCGACTCTTTGACAAAGGATATCTTCATGACGTGAAATACAAAAATTTTGTGCAGCTATTGTTCACGTGGGAAGCGAGATGTTTGAGGTAGACTTCCAAAAGGGATGTCACCGTATCTGCTTTGGGTGCTTCTAACATGATTGAAGTCACATCTGGGGCTTGTGAAGGCACAGGTAAGTTTAAAATCAGAATTTAAAATTAAATTACGAAATAACTAACTATAATCATGTTTGGGTGGGATATGAGGGCTGTTGAATAAATAAAATTGCTCATTTGGTTCTGGACCACAAGATAAATTGTACTAGATTTTTACATCTATTCTAAAGGAGTAAGTGTGTTGTGTGTGTGTGTGTGTGTGTGTGTGTGTGTGTGTGTGTGTGTGTGTGTGTGTGTGTGTGTTTTATCCACTGCTTCGCTCGCTTGTATTAACAGGAAATTATGGGATTAGACACCTTCCCATCCATGGATATTTTGTTCGTGAATTCAGTTTGCATCCAGGAACACAACAGTTACAGTAAACACACCCTGAATTGCCACTCTTTCATTTATATGCTAAAAATTGTGTTTAAATAATATTTTAATTCAGATTTTGCCCAAGCAACAGCAGGTTAAAGTGCCCGCACTAGTCGAAGCAAATCATTGAAAACACACACACACACACACAACACCGCTTGTGCAAAATGCTCATTAGGCCTAAAATGTTGAGTTTCTGGTAAACCCGACCTACCCAATAATTCCTGCCGACCCCAATTTGTTATTTTATTTCTTTTTTTTTACGAGGACTGACTTCCGAGCGCTATTTATGTCTGCTGTGCATGGCATTACTCTGTGCCATCGTTGACTGCTGTAGTCTCAGAGATATAATCGGTGGCTGTCTATTTCAGTGAAGGTGTCAGAAGTTTTATCGACATTTTATAAAAACATTGCAAACCCACCTATCGACACATTGATGGTGTCTTGTTCAAAGTCAGAAAATGGACCTGGTTTAACATTCCCGACTTTGACAGAAGTCATGGCTGCCGTGCAGAATTTGGTGTTCGTTTTGTTCACTTAAAGTGGCCGTGTGGGTCACCAAAGACACACAAGATGTCAGACCCATGAGGTCTGCATTTGACATACTTATGTCTGCGAAAACGTCTTACCACCCCCCTCCCCCACAAAAATAGGGGAGTATACATGCTGTTGCAATATTATGCGATTAGCTTCATATTTTGAAGATATACTTCATGGATGCCCAAAGGGCTTAATCTGGGATATTTGTCCTGCAAAGAGTTCTAATATCTGAATATACAAGATTTTCAAGAAATGATGAAGGAGATAGTATTCTTCATTTCCTTCATATGTCCGGTTCAGCCATCTAATGATGTGCTGTCTGTATCATGCTCGAGACCAGCTCACTGTTTAAAGGAAACCGAGCAGAGTACTAAATGGTGTCATTTAATCTCTGACTTGTGTGCACAACACTGTTTTGCCCCATTTTGTATCTCATGATGGACATGTTAAGGTTCATGATTCTATGTTTCCAACCATTAACATATGGTTAAAAGATGTAGAATCTGAAAATACTGGACTCTTCCATTCATACGTCATTTTGAAAGTCCATATTGAGGGCTCGCATTAATTTTTTGGTAGTCACACCCTGAGAAAGCACACCTGGCCTGGTGGCACATTGCTAATCTCATTTCATTCCATAACAACTCAGTGCAGGTCCGTACATTGATGGTTTCCAATGTTGAAAAAGATCTGACATAGATTACACCATTAGGGTCCCAGAGCACATTGCATAAGCTTCCTTCAATTTGTTTTGCTGGAAGGAACCAAGAATGTGTCCACTGCATGCTGAATAACTTTGACTTTGCCGAAATGATGAACCAAGGTCTCATCAAACGTGACAATCTTCTTCAAGAAATCATCTCCCTCCCTACGGTAGCATACCAGGAGCTGGATGGAATGGCCACACGAGTGCCTTTTGATCAAACTTGAGGTCCTTTGGTGACCATCTTGCACTTGTCACATTGAATTCCAATTGGGAATGAATGAAAGTTTCAAACACTTCCAACAGTGACATACACTTCTTCTACAATTTAATGTGTATAGTCATCCAGCACTCCCCCAAATTAGCTGCAAAAACAGTGAATATTTGCTTTCGTGTAAACATCCGTTGCATGCGAGAACGCTCAGATCGCTCACAATTCACAGCCATTTGAACTCACTGCATCATTCAAACACAACTACATAAAAGAGGTGCATTACCAAATATGCAGTCGGTCTCCTCTGAGTTCAGTTTCGTTTGATGTTCTCCTTCCAAAGGAGCCAAGTGATACACCTCCATCCACACATGGGACTATCTTGACCACCATTTTGGTTTATCCAGAATGCTTTGACCACCGTTGATGTCATTTCCTGTTTAACGCACTATCGTTGCACAACATTTCAGCAATGAACATTATTTTTTGGATGTCTACATAAAAATAAGTCCAAGTCAACCTTGAACCACCTTCATATATATAACAAATTGATCATACAATTCAAGCATGAACTGGTATTTCATTCCTTAAGTATATTGTAATTTACATTTTTCTCTCCAGGTGCCAGAATGGCTAATTGAGTAGAGTAAATGATTGGAATTGTAAATACAGTAACCCATTCTTGAAATTGGGGAAGAATTAAAAAACGAAATAAATAAATAAAATCTGTGGCCATTTTACCTTCATGTGAAACCTTTCACGAATGAGGCCATCAATTGTGTGGACAGCTCAAAACCCATCATTCATTCATTTATATGCAGCACAAGGCTGCGGGGTAGCATCATTGGCTGAGAGCACGGCTGTGCTGCTAATGCGATGCCCTCTACTGGCTCAGGCAGGAATTTGGAATTTGGCCAGGTTGCCAGCAATAGCTCACCTACTCTTTATGAAGAACACCGTGGAATCTTTAACATCTACCAATGAAGCTGGCAGATGGGATGCCCAGATTTACGTCCATCTGGGGTACGGCACACACATTGACCCCTTGCCCCCTGCCTGTGAAACACCAGGATGAACAGTGTATAGCTGGGTCGGGATTCAATCCAGGCTAGACAGCTTAGAGGCAAGAGTCGTACCTCTAGGCCATCGATCAGCCTTTCAAAAACCCATGAACCACATGTATTATGAACTCACAAACTTTGTATTTTCAATTCCTCTTTCTACATTGGATAACTCTAAAGATTTCAAATTTTCTTTCTTCTCACCTTTGTGTCAAGTTCATCAGACCACAAGCAGTACTGTTGTATTTGTGATGACATCAACTGCAATTATATGATTTATTTGTCCTATAAATGCATTATTCCTTTTTCTTGCCTTTGAAGGAAAATTATTTGGTTCATTATAAATTTCATGCTTTCTTCAGAAAAAGAAATACGCTTCAACTGTAAACTTAAGCAAAATTATTTGCCTTAATAGTTATCTATTCATCATTATTAAGTCTGATAATTGCAGTATTATTGCCTCGTGAAAGCACGGACAATCCTAGCACCAGGCCACCGTCTGGAATTTAAGCCTATCATTCATACCGCCAATGCCGCTGCACTTTGTGGAGGTGGGGAGTTTGAGGTTGGGGTGCAGGAGGCATCGACAAACAACCGATCCTTTCATCTGTACCTCCTGGAGCTTGCCAAAGCCAAGGCTAACACCAGACAACATCCCTTCATCGGCCCCTTGAAGTTTTTTTTTTGGTGTCCATCGCCGGTGCTTAATGCGCAATGTTCTACAATGCATAATCTATTTCCATTTGGAAGTAATTGTGGGTTCTTTTGTGACCATAACCCCTTATTTACAAGTCAGTGTATATAAACAAAAAATTGTTTTGCCTCTTCCAGCATGACTCGCTTCAAGCTCACTTATCATTGTCCATACATTTGGAATTTGCTATTGTCTACAATTTTAGGTTCATAGCAGTGGGAAGGTGACAAACTAACTGTGAGTGCTGTGAGAACATGTTGACACAACATGGGGATGAATGAACATGAGGAGGAAAGAGAACATGGAAGGAAACATAGCAATCCACAAGTAGATGACGAAAGGTAGAGGAGTGTCATATAGCATAGAAAGCTCACGAGTAGGGATGGAGAATGACCGAAGGTGGTGGTTCATGCCAACCTGAATTCCAGAGGGAAGAGTGGGATTCAATAGAGTTAGGAAGGAGGTTGCACAATGGAAAGGAGAGAACAATGGAGTGGAGTAAGTAACTAGCCTGGATTTTGGAAGTTCCACAAGTAAGGAATTGTCCAAATGGCAGGCTTTACCATTTGTCTGGAACTTGTACACACCATGCTGCCTCTTCTAGATGAGTACACTGGGCTGGTTTTACAAAGAGTTCAAAATAAGAAGTTAGTATGAATGATGGGACCTAAATGAGGACGTTCAATCATGTAAACCAAAGGTACAAGCAAGCAATTTACTTTGTGTCTGACAACATGAAGGTAAATTTTAATGCCAAAAAGGCAACCCAAAGGGCTATTAGTGTATCCTTGCTTTGTTGCACTGCATTGCTTCGTGAGTCCGATTCCTCATGTCGGCCTATTTGACAATTAAAACTCAACCCTGTGCTTTCATCTTGGAGCAGGCTATTTCCACAGGTACACAGTGGGCTTTCACCACTGCAAGCAAATTTGGAAGCAAATTATTGTCCAAGGTAGGAATAACAGAAACAAAAATGCCTGAGGCCTTCTGCTATGCTGTAAACTAACATTCAAAAGCTATTTTTTACGATTCCATTTGTCAACGTATTCACCTGAATAAAAATAACTACACGCTTCATTTTTGCAAATCATTAGAGGAAAAAAAAATAGATAACTAACTGAACATTGTATTTGTCATTGTTGAGACAGTTGAGTTATTACCTCCGCCAACGAAGGTGAAGGAGGTTTATGTTTTCACCCCTTCTGTCTGTCTGTTTGTCTGTGTACAGGATATCTCAAAAGTTGCTGACGGATCCGGATTAAATTTTGTGGACAGGTTGGGTGTGTGACAAGGACGAACTGATTACATTTGCTGAAGATCCGGATCCGGATCTGGCAACGAGACTTTTAAGCGATTCTTCACCATTGAGAGATATGTAGCATGATATCTCAAAAATGTATTGGACCCGATATGTTCTCGTGGATAAGTATTATGTGTGGAGGTATGTGCTCTACTGAGTACTCTTCTAGTTTTTCAAATGATTTTCCACATTGTATTGTATGGTATCTTGAAATGATAACCTCACAATATTCGACCGATGCTTTAGCCCGATGTGGGGTTGAGTTTCAAGCATTGAGAATCTCAGAATGAGCTCAAAGTTGAGTCTCAAATCTGAACTGCCAAGTCCAAATGTGAATGTGCAATGTCGAGAGTCAATTTTTCATTGGAAATATCTGGATTTAAGTGAATAAAACATTTTTTCTCGATTTTAAACTTAAAATCCAAACTGTCTAATCATTGTAATTGCAAAACCTGTGCAAAGCTCATTTTGACTTAAAATGAGTCACTCAAGTCAAAGCTGTTGAGTCTTTATTCTCAAGGGTCGAATTACAAAGCCACATCTCAAATAAAACACGGGGCTGGTGCTGCAGGTCTCGTGCCTTTTGGGTGGTATGAGGAATACACTGTGTAATATGAAAAGTAAATTTTTTATCTTGCCAAACGAAGTTTTTGCAAGATATGTTAGTCAGCTTGTATGTTTTTTTTTATTATATTATTTTTTTTTTGTCTGAATCACGTATAAAAAATTCTGCAGAGCACAGTTTCATTGGAAATTTTTGTAACTTCGCATATCAGAGGCCTATAGAGGTCCCTTTCAGTGCATAAAATTTTGAAGGTCAAGGTCAAGGTCAAGGTAACTTTGTCGCAAATCAGGGGAGTCGACGAAACCCTTATTTTTTGAGTATTTTGATCGGATCGTCTTCAAACTTCATGAAATATAGTTCATGGTCTGGCGCTCAGCTGATTAATTTTGGTGCGATGGCCTTGACCTTCATGGTTAGCACCTAGTCAAACATATTGACCCAGGTCAAATTTTCAAAGTTTTAGGAACCATATCGGTGTAGTACCCCATGAACACCTCGATGAGTGCTTTCTAGATATGTCAAGCTTGAGACATTATGACGTCATTTGTGACGTTATGAAGGCAAACGCATATTTTGCATGGTTACTCTGTAGAACGATTCTCATCGGAATCTCTCGTAGGCAGATATTCTCAAGGAGTCTCCCTGGTGGATAGCAGCTCTGTTCACCTCAGTGTGACCTTAAAGAAGCACACGTGGTCACCTTTTGCAAGATACGGGTCACCCTAAGGGTGACATTGGTTTATTTTGTTGTTGTTTTGTATACCTTGTCGAGGCTCGTATGAGAGCTAACACACAATGCACAGCAAGGGGGGCAAGAGACAAGAGGGCGGAAGAGGGAAGGACAAAACAGTGGGGAAAGAGACATAAGGAGATCTGTGAAGGAGAAAGGATGTTGGGGAACATGGGTATACAAGATGGACACTACAAAAACTTTCAGGAAGGAAACGGAATTTGAAGGAAGTGGGTTTGGGGGTGATAACGGGGGTAGAAAAGATCGAGGTTTTGATGGGAGAAGATAAGAGGTGTGGTGAACAACTGTTTTGAAGGCCTGGATGGAAAGAATGGGATTGAACAGAGTGTGGGATTATTCCAAAGGCAAGGAAAAAGAGGAATGAAAGAGGGAAGGTGAACATTTATTCCTGATTTGGTATTTTTACCAGAAGGGGTTGTTGCAGACTTTCAACACCCTGCGGAAATATGGAGGGGACAATCGCAGACAGAGAGGGGGAGGGGGGCACACGCAGGAGAAGACAGAAGACCACCGACCTGCCTGCGGTGAGAGAGTGAGAGACCCAAAGACTCAGCCTCATCGCGGGAGATATCAATGATCCTAAATGCCTTGGTTTCCACAGTGTGAAGCCGAAAAAGGTGAGAGGCAGGATCACCAGCCCAGAGGAGAAGCAGTACTCCATCAGGCTACGGACGAAAGCTTTGTATATGGTCAGGAGCTCAGGTCGGCCGAGGAAGGACTTTGCATGACTGGGGATTCCCTGTCGGCGATTGGCTTTGGAGGCCAGGTTGGAAATGTGGCTTTCCCAGGAAAGATCATGGCAGATAGTGAG
>CM068957.1:106552176-106573145 GCA_035128595.1 Eptatretus atami | reverse complement strand
TAATCCAACCCAACTCTTTCGAACGAATTATTGGAGAAACGTGTAAACAATAGTTGTGTGTATTTTGCATTCGATAGAAAATGTTAACATTCACAAAAATATAACTTTCGAAGCTAAAAAATACAGATTTTTGCCTTAAAACAAACTAGAACTGATATGCCAAACATGGTGAAAGTTCACTTGAGATAGAATGCGCCGTTACACTAGGCAGCGCGACACGATATGCACAAAAAGACAAAAAACCCATTTTTCTGCCCGTGTGGATAGAAGTCTCACCAAATCCATACCATTGTGTTTTGAAGCTCAGAACACACTATTCACCAGAAGCCATATTTACCCATTCACCCTTTATGCACAGACTCTGCCGGCTTATGTCTATTGCTTATCCTCACAATGTACAATTGTCGATTTCAAAACTGTTTCCAAAAGTTCAGACATCAAGCGCTCAGAATCCCTGGCACGGCACAACCATGATCTTTTCTATGGAAATAACAAATCTCAAAACATCATCCAAGAGTTGCAATGAATCGTGTTATGTTATTTGCCAATTATGCCTCCAGGTGTCCCTGGATGCCTAAATGGGACAACCTCCTTTCTGGCTCTCTCAGTTGTTTGGCTGAGGACAAGTTCCTTGCTGCTGAAGCAGTCTCATGGGCGAGTATTGCACCGAGTGGTTTTCCATTGCTTTGCCAGGGTAGTCAGGGCAAGATTTGTAACTTGGCAATTTACCAGGGTGACAGAGAGAGTTGCCTAGCTCTACAGAAAAACACCGTGGTATCTTTAATGTCGGCCAGCAACAACCAATGCTGCCAATGGGATGCCAGATTATCGCCCCATCCAATGATTTGTGTACTCATTGATGCAAGTACATGCTGCTGTGAAACACCAGGGGTGACAGTTTACAGTTAGGATGAGAAATCGAACGCAGCAAGACTGCTCAATGGTAAGAACACGACCTCTGACTTATCCTGTGGCATCAAATGGCACAGCAGAAGACAGTCTTTTAATACTTCGTTTCTTATACTTCTTTAAAGGAAATAAGAATCCTCCTAAACCTTCCATATAATGTGACAACTTGTTTTGATAACTGATCCCTCTCACATTGTGATTCAGAGTGATGACGTCATCAGAAGCTAGAACTGAATAGTAGTTTAACTGTTAGTTTAGGTCATCAGGTGTTTACACCTTGAAAGGACTTGCATTGGAAAATTCTAGAAATGCAACAAAACCGTTCAACTAAAATACATGTTGGTTGGATCGGGGAGGACTTTGTGCACCCCCCCCGCCCCCGGGAAATGGAAACACAAACACATAAATATTAATCAGTTATTTCTTTAGTGTTCTATTTAGAGTTCGGTAAATCGTATATATGTGACAAATATGGTTTGCACATGTGAGCAAATAGGTTGTGGTCCCTTCCCCTCCCCTTTTTTCTAATTTCTTTACATCTATATCTCTATTTCGAAATTCTCTTTCACTTCATACCATTCTTAGCATCCACTTCATACAACTACAGCATTGCTCACTTGAACCATTCCCAGCAAATCATTCGCAAACCATTGCCTCAGGCTTGAAGCCAGCTGCACTGGAGCGGAACCACGTGACATGAGGATCCAGGGCAAAGATGGAAGTTGCTGGAAGACGTTAGAACATTACACCCTTTAACCCCCCACCGCCCCCTGGGAGCTGAATGTGGCACAGCTGGGCCAATGAGGAGACAGCACTGGAGGTTCTAGCAGCTTGTATGGAGCAGCCACCCATGGACTGGAGGGGAAAAAAAGGCAGAGTCCACTCATTTCGCCCTCTTCTCGACAAAGGACATCATTAGCAAAGAATAGAGAGAGCCGTTCTCCACTGAGATTTCCCCGCTTGCAGTTCGTGCACACAGAACGGAGTTTCGTGCTTTTCTTACACTTCACGCTTTTCTCTTTCACATAACACACATTCCCCTGTACGTTTTTCGTCTTCACACTCTTCATTTTTTCACTTCTTTCCGTTCGCTTTTTTTTTTTTGCAGCGCTTCCACATAACAGTCCGACATGGCACCTTCAGCACCACAGCTCGGACAGCATAGCCTCGGAATGCAAATCCCATATTTTCAAATGGAAGAGCCGTCCTGGAGCCAAAGAACATCACCAGGTGTGGGCTCGGCATGCACGCCAACCCATCGGAGCTCTGCCCATAAGGGGAGCGCAAGGAGGGAGTTCGAGCAGGCTGTGATGACGGTTGCTCAAACCGGAGCGACTGCAGGTTCGCTGAGGGCATGATTTAGTCCCATTCTTTTTGTATCTTCCTCTATAATCTCTACCCTCTACCCACCCCTCCATGCCATTCCTCGGTGTAGGATCCAGTATTTTGTTATGGAAAGTGATTGTCTAAGTGCTCTGGGGCAGGTATGATCGCGTAGATGTAGGGCAAAATGTTACATGAGTTTCATCTGTGTTGATTTATGTGCCATTTATGTGTTAATTTTCTGCCATTTTTGATGTTGAGTGTTCCGCCATTTTTCTCATTATAATTTCTTCCATCATCCTCCCGTCTTTTCCGCTCTTTCATTATTTACAGCCTTTACTTTGTAATAATTCATGAAAGTGTTGATACGTTTCTTGATTTATCCTGCTTGTGGTTGGTCCGTGATAGCTTTCAAGGGGGCAATTGGTCCGAGACTTTCGTTACTACGGTAGCCCACGTAATGCAGCATGCGGAGTTGGTTCCGGCCCGGCCAAGTAATTAACCTCCGCGTAGTTCGCAACACGATCCCCGTCTGCCCTCTGACTCACTGTCACGTGAAATCAACTCTGGCGTGAAGATCCGGCACGAGTTAAGGGTTTAGATGACGTCAGTGGTCTCAAGGGACATGTCGCCCTCTTGGAGTTACCCAGAGGCAACGTCCGTAACATACACTTGTTTTGTTTCATAATGGAAGCACCAATGATCATATTATCATAGTTGGTACAATGGCTATTTTCCTTTTTAACCCACACTTTTTGAAAAAAATGGGAGGATGTTGTAATCAGCTCTGTCTCTCTGTATGTCCGTACGACCATCTGTCACACTATCTCCTCCTAAACGGTTGTGCAGATTTCACCAAACTTGGTAGTTATGATCACACATGTCATGAAGGTGTAAGAGCACTATCATTTTGTACCACACCTTTGGGTGGGGTAAAAGGCAAAAACCTAAAAATGCAATGACAGGCACATATTAAACATTTTCTAAATGAAACTGTGTAAGCAATCATAATTGGAGGACACATTAAGCATTGTAACAATTTTTTTTGATTTGATCCCCGGTTCATGCCCCGGGGGGGGACTTAGGGTCACACGGGTCAAAATGGGGAAAAAATGTTTAACTCAACATTGAATATTGGTCATTCCTGATGGAACTTTTTTGCCATCTTTCAACTTTGCTTTAGGTGGGAATCATGAGGATTTGCGATGGTGTGCCACCGACTTCCCTCTAGTTTTTAACAATAAGTAAATATGTCATAAAGTGATTTTGATTGATTAAAATGTTATATGTATTCATTTTTCAAGTTTTTTCCGCTCTGCATAATGACTGTGTTGTTGATATTTTTTATTACTGATAATTCGTGGATAACTGAGCTTTGAATGGACGATACATGTGACAGCCAAAACAAATTAAGTGAAGTTAAAATAAACTATCGAGGATGGATCAAGTTGACATCGACCTCAAATTACATCGAAAATCAAAAACATCGGAGGTTGATGAAATTTACACCCCATTTCTCAAATAATCCACAGCCACAGAATGCTTGGCGGCCATGCACATAAACCTTAGTAGCAACGTTGTTCAGGGAATGTTTCCATATATCGTGTGCGCGTAATAAGGATTATTAACTAAAAGCTCACAAATCTCCTAAAAGAAGCTTGAAAATACTGGAGAAAGTACACACGAGAAAGGGATGTGTGTCTGCACAAGAAAGAGCTAGAAACTTTCTCAGTTCATGCAAAGCACAGAGATCTTTCAGCTGCATGCACTGCAGAATCTCGATGACGGTGGGCCAATGCAAGCCTGGGAGCGTCGTTGACAGATTGTGCAACAAAAAAACCCCCAACAGATCACCACCAGTGAAGGTACCTTTGAACCTTGTGGAAGTGCCTCCTGTGATCATGGCATGCTTTGTGATTTATTAATGGATGGCTGCAATTGTAAAGACAATGCTGTGCGTCATTTCCACAGAGCAATGGCTACCGACTCTTTGACAAAGGATATCTTCATGACGTGAAAATACAAAAATTTTGTGCAGCTATTGTTCACGTGGGAAGCGAGATGTTTGAGGTAGACTTCCAAAAGGGATGTCACCGTATCTGCTTTGGGTGCTTCTTAACATGATTGAAGTTCACATCTGGGGCTTGTGAAGGCAAGTAGTTTAAAATCAGAATTTAAAATTAAATTACGAATAACTAACTATTAATCATGTTGGGTGGGATATGAGGGCTGTTGAATAAATAAAATTGCTCATTTGGTTCTGGACCACAAGATAAATTGTACTAGATTTTTACATCTATTCTAAAGGAGTAAGTGTGTGTGTGTGTGTGTGTGTGTGTGTGTGTGTGTGTGTGTGTGTGTGTGTGTGTGTGTGTGTGTGTTTTATCCACTGCTTCGCTCGCTTGTATTAACAGGAAATTTATGGAATTAGACACCTCCCATCCATGGATATTTTGTTCGTGAATCAGTTTGCATCCAGGAACACAACAGTTACAGTAAACACACCGCTGAAATTGCCACTCTTTCATTTATATGCTAAAAATTTGTGTTTAAATAATATTTTAATTCAGATTTTGCCCAAGCAACAGCAGGTTAAAGTGCCCGCACTAGTCGAAGCAAATCATTGAAAACAACCACACACACACACACAACACACGCTTGTGCAAATGCTCATTAGCGCCTAAAATGTTAGTTTCTGGTAACCCGACCTACCCAATAATTCCTGCCGACCCCAATTTGTTATTTTATTCTTTTTTTTTACGAGGACTGACTTCCGAGCCGCTATTTTATGTCTGCTGTGCATGGCATTACTCTGTGCCATCGTTGACTGCTGTAGTCTCAGAGATATAATCGGTGGCTGTCTTTTCAGTGAAGGTGTCAGAAGTTTTTATCGACATTTTTAAAAACATTGCAAACCCACCTATCGACACATTGATGGTGTCTTGTTCAAAGTCAGAAAATGGACCTGGTTTAACATTCCCGAACTTTGACAGAAGTCATGGCTGCCGTGCAGACATTTGGTGTTCGTTTTGTTCACTTAAAGTGGCCGTGTGGTCACCAAAGACACACAGATGTCAACCCATGAGGTCTGCATTTGACATACTTAGTCTGCGAAAACGTCTACCACCCCCCTCCCACCACAAAATAGGGGAGTATAACATGCTGTTGCATATTATGCAGATAGCTTCATATTTTGAAGCAATATACTTCATGGATGCCCAAAGGGCTTAATCTGGGATATTTGTCACTGCAAAGAGTTCTAATATCTGAATATACAAGATTTTCAAGAATGATGAATGGAGATAGTATTCTTCATTTCCTTCATATGTCCGGTTCAGCCATCGTAATGATGTGCTGTCTGTATCATGCTCGAGACCAGCTCACTGTTTAAAGGAAACCGAGCAGAGTACTAATGGTGTCATTTAATCTCTGCTTGTGTGCACAACACTGTTTTGCCCCATTTTGTATCTCATGTGGACATGTTAAGGTTCATGATTCTATGTTTCCACCATTAACATACTGGTTAAAAGATGTAGAATCTGAAATATGGACTGCTTCCATTCATACGTCATTTTGAAAGTCCATATTGAGGGCTCGCATTAATTTTTTGGTAGTCACACCCTGAGAAAGCACACCTGGCCCTGGTGTGCACATTGCTAATCTCATTTCATTCCATAACAACTCAGTGCAGGTCCGTACATTGATGGTTTCCAATGTTGAAAAAGATCTGACATAGATTACACCATTAGGGTCCCAGAGCACATTGCAATAAGCTTCCTTCAATTTGTTTTGCTGGAAGGAACCAAGAATGTGTCCACTGCATGCTGAATAACTTTGACTTTGCCGAAATGATGAACCAAGGTCTCATCAAACGTGACAATCTTCTTCAAGAAATCATCTCCCTCCCTACGGTAGCATACCAGGAGCTGGATGGAATGGCCACACGAGTGCCTTTTGATCAAACTTGAGGTCCTTTGGTGACCATCTTGCACTTGTCACATTGAATTCCAATTGGGAATGAATGAAAGTTTCAAACACTTCCAACAGTGACATACACTTCTTCTACAATTTAATGTGTATAGTCATCCAGCACTCCCCCAAATTAGCTGCAAAAACAGTGAATATTTGCTTTCGTGTAAACATCGTTGCATGCGAGAACGCTCAGATCGCTCACCAATTCACAGCCATTTGAACTCACTGCATCATTCAAACACACTACATAAAAGAGGTGCATTACCAAATATGCAGTCGGTCTCCTCTGAGTTCAGTTCGTTTGATGTTCTCCTTCCAAAGGAGCCAAGTGATACACCTCCATCCACACATGGGACTATCTTGACCACCATTTGGTTTATCCAGAATGCTTTGACCACCGTTGATGTCATTTCCTGTTTAACGCACTATCGTTGCACAACATTTCAGCAATGAACAATTATTTTTTGATGTCTACATAAAAATAAGTCCAAGTCAACCTTGAACCACCTTCATATATATAACATAATTGATCATAACAATTCAAGCATGAACTGGTATTTCATTCCTTAAGTATATTGTAATTTACATTTTTCTCTCCAGGTGCCAGAATGGCTAATTGAGTAGAGTAAATGATTGGAATTGTAAATACAGTAACCCATTCTTGAAATTGGGGAAGAATTAAAAAACGAAATAAATAAATAAAATCTGTGGCCATTTTACCTTCATGTGAAACCTTTCACGAATGAGGCCATCAATTGTGTGGACAGCTCAAAACCCATCATTTCATTCATTTATATGCAGCACAAGGCTGCGGGGTAGCATCATTGGCTGAGAGCACGGCTGTTGCTGCTAATGCGATGCCCTCTACTGGCTCAGGCAGGAATTGGAATTTGGCCAGGTTGCCAGCAATAGCTCACCTACTCTTTATGAAGAACACCGTGGAATCTTTAACATCTACCAATGAAGCTGGCAGATGGGATGCCCAGATTTACGTCCATCTGGGGTACGGCACACACATTGACCCCTTGCCCCTGCCTGTGAAACACCAGGATGACAGTGTATAGCTGGGTCGGGATTCAATCCAGGCTAGACAGCTTAGAGGCAAGAGTCGTACCTCTAGGCCATCGATCAGCCTTTCAAAAACCCATGAACCACATGTATTATGAAACTCACAAACTTTGTATTTTCAATTCCTCTTTCTACATTGGATAACTCTAAAGAATTTCAAATTTTCTTTCTTCTCACCTTTGTGTCAAGTTCATCAGACCACAAGCAGTACTGTTGTATTTGTGATGACATCAACTGCAATTATATGATTTATTTGTCCTATAAATGCATTATTCCTTTTTCTTGCCTTTGAAGGAAATTATTTGGTTCATTATAAATTTCATGCTTTCTTCAGAAAAAGAAATACGCTTCAAACTGTAAACTTAAGCAAAATTATTTGCCTTAATAGTTATCTATTCATCATTATTAAGTCTGATAATTGCAGTATTATTGCCTCGTGAAATGCACGGACAATCCTAGCACCAGGCCACCGTCTGGAATTTAAGCCTATCATTCATACCGCCAATGCCGCTGCACTTTGTGGAGGTGGGGAGTTTGAGGTTGGGGTGCAGGAGGCATCGACAAACAACCGATCCTTTCATCTGTACTCCTGGAGCTTGCCAAAGCCAAGGCTAACACCAGACAACATCCCTTCATCGGCCCCTTGAAGTTTTTTTTTTGGTGTCCATCGCCCGGTGCTTAATGCGCAATGTTCTACAATGCATAATCTATTTCCATTTGGAAGTATTGTGGGTTCTTTTGTGACCATAACCCCTTATTTACAAGTCAGTGTATATAAACAAAAAATTGTTTTGCCTCTTCCAGCCATGACTCGCTTCAAGCTCACTTATCATTGTCCATACATTTGGATTTGCTATTGTCTACAATTTTAGGTTCATAGCAGTGGGAAGGTGACAAACTAACTGTGAGTGCTGTGAGAACATGTTGACACAACATGGGGATGAATGAACATGAGGAGGAAAGAGAACATGGAAGGAACATAGCAATCCACAAGTAGATGACGAAAGGTAGAGGAGTGTCAATAGCATAGAAAGCTCACGAGTAGGGATGGAGAATGACCGAAGGTGGTGGTTCATGCCAACCTGAATTCCAGAGGGAAGAGTGGGATTCAATAGAGTTAGGAAGGAGGTTGCACAATGGAAAGGAGAGAACAATGGAGTGGAGTAAGTAACTAGCCTGGATTTTGGAAGTTCCACAAGTAAGGAATTGTCCAAATGGCAGGCTTTACCATTTGTCTGGAACTTGTACACACCATGCTGCCTCTTCTAGATGAGTACACTGGGCTGGTTTTACAAAGAGTTCAAAATAAGAAGTTAGTATGAATGATGGGACCTAAATGAGGACGTTCATCATGTAAACCAAAGGTACAAGCAGCAATTTACTTTGTGTCTGACAACATGAAGGTAAATTTTAATGCCAAAAAGGCAACCCAAAGGCTATTTGTGTATCCTTGCTTTGTTGCACTGCATTGCTTCGTGAGTCCGATTCCTCATGTCGGCCTATTTGACAATTAAAACTCAACCCTGTGCTTTCATCTTGGAGCAGGCTATTTCCACAGGTACACAGTGGGCTTTCACCACTCAAGCAAATTTGGAAGCAAATTATTGTCCAAGGTAGGAATACAGAAACAAAAATGCCTGAGGCCTTCTGCTATGCTGTAAACTAACATTCAAAAGCTATTTTTTACGATTCCATTTGTCAACGTATTCACCTGAATAAAAATAACTACACGCTTCATTTTTGCAAATCATTAGAGGAAAAAAAAATAGATAACTAACTGAACATTGTATTTGTCATTGTTGAGACAGTTGAGTTATTACCTCCGCCAACGAAGGTGAAGGAGGTTTATGTTTTCACCCCTTTCTGTCTGTCTGTTTGTCTGTGTACAGATATCTCAAAAAGTTGCTGAACGGATCCGGATTAAATTTTGTGGACAGGTTGGGTGTGTGACAAGGACGAACTGATTACATTTGCTGAAGATCCGGATCCGGATCTGGCAACGAGACTTTTTAAGCGATTCTTCACCATTGAGAGATATGTAGCATGATATCTCAAAAATGTATTGGACCCGATATGTTCTCGTGGATAGTATTATGTGTGGAGGTATGTGCTCTACTGAGTACTCTTCTAGTTTTTCAAATGATTTTCCACATTGTATTGTATGGTATCTTGAAATGATAACCTCACAATATTCGACCGATGCTTTAGCCCGATGTGGGGTGAGTTTCAAGCATTGAGAATCTCAGAATGAGCTCAAAGTTGAGTCTCAAATCTGAACTGCCAAGTCCAAATGTGAATGTGCAATGTCGAGAGTCAATTTTTCATTGGAAATATCTGGATTTAAGTGAATAAAACATTTTTCTCGATTTTAAACTTAAAAATCCAAACTGTCTAATCATTGTAATTGCAAAACCTGTGCAAAGCTCATTTTGACTTAAATGAGTCACTCAAGTCAAAGCTGTTGAGTCTTTATTCTCAAGGGTCGAATTACAAAGCCACATCTCAAATAAAACACGGGGCTGGTGCTGCAGGTCTCGTGCCTTTTGGGTGGTATGAGGAATACACTGTGTAATATGAAAAGTAAATTTTTTATCTTGCCAAACGAAAGTTTTTGCAAGATATGTTAGTCAGCTTGTATGTTTTTTTTTATTATATTATTTTTTTTTTGTCTGTAATCACGTATAAAAAATTCTGCAGAGCACAGTTTCATTGGAAATTTTTGTAACTTCGCATATCAGAGCCTATAGAGGTCCCTTTCAGTGCATAAAATTTTGAAGGTCAAGGTCAAGGTCAAGGTAACTTTGTCGCAAATCAGGGGAGTCGACGAAACCCTTATTTTTTGAAGTATTTTGATCGGATCGTCTTCAAACTTCATGAAATATAGTTCATGGTCTGGCGCTCAGCTGATTAATTTTTGGTGCGATGGCCTTGACCTTCATGGTTAGCACCTAGTCAAACATATTGACCCAGGTCAAATTTTCAAAGTTTTAGGAACCATATCGTGTAGTACCCATGAACACCTCGATGAGTGCTTTCTAGATATGTCAAGCTTGAGACATTATGACGTCATTTGTGACGTTATAAGGCAAACGCATATTTTGCATGGTTACTCTGTAGAACGATTCTCATCGGAATCTCTCGTAGGCAGATATTCTCAAGGAGTCTCTCCTGGTGGATAGCAGCTCTGTTCACCTCAGTGTGACCTTAAAGAAGCACACGTGGTCACCTTTTGGCAAGATACGGGTCACCCTAAGGGTGACATTGGTTTATTTTGTTGTTGTTTTGTATACCTTGTCGAGGCTCGTATGAGAGCTAACACACAATGCACAGCAAGGGGGCAAGAGACAAGAGGGCGGAAGAGGGAAGGACAAAACAGTGGGGAAAGAGACATAAGGAGATCTGTGAAAGGAGAAAGGATGTTGGGGAACATGGGTATACAAGATGGACACTACAAAACTTTCAGGAAGGAAAGCGATTTGAAGGAAGTGGGTTTGGGGGTGATAACGGGGGTAGAAAAGATCGAGGTTTTGATGGGAGAAGATAAGAGGTGTGGGAACAACTGTTTTGAAGGCCTGGATGGAAAGAATGGGATTGAACAGAGTGTGGGATTATTCCAAAGGCAAGGAAAAAGAGGAATGAAAGAGGGAAGGTGAACATTTATTCCTGATTTGGTATTTACCAAGAAGGGGTTGTTGCAGACTTCAACACCCTGCGGAAATATGGAGGGGACAATTCGCAGACAGAGAGGGGGAGGGGGGCACACGAGGAGAAGACAAGAAGACCACCGACCTGCCTGCGGTGAGAGAGTGAGAGACCCAAGACTCAGCCTCATCGCGGGAGAATCAATGATCCTAAATGCCTTGGTTTCCACAGTGTGAAGCCGAAAAGGTGAGAGGCAGATCACCAGCCCAGAGGAGAAGCAGTACTCCATCAGGCTACGGACGAAAGCTTTGTATATGGTCAGGAGCTCAGGTCGGCCGAGGAAAGGACTTTGCAATGCTGGGATCCTGTCGGCGATTGGCTTTGGAGGCCAGGTTGGAAATGTGGCTTTCCCAGGAAAGATCATGGCAGATAGTGAGACCCAGAAGCTTGAATGAAAGGACTTCTTCCAGAGGATTGTTGAGAAAGTATGTGGGGGGGGGGGGGTGGGTTCCAAACGGTCCTTTCGGAGAGACATAGTGAGAGTGTGGGATTTGTCAGGATGGAAAGACATGTTCCACATGTTGAACCAGTTTGTGATTTTATCCAGATCTGCAGAGAGTGAAGAAGCTGCGGCTTGCTGCTCTGAGGGACGACAGATGGTACGACAGAGGGTGAAGTCATCAGCAAAGAGATAAAGAGGATTTGCCAGAGAGTCGGAGAGATCATTGATGAAAACCAGAAAATGATCAGGGCCCATAACGCTGCCTTGAGGAACTCCAGCCTGGACAGGAAGAGGGGGTGAGAGAACTCCATTTAGGGCTACACGTTGGCTGCGACAGGAGAGGAATTCTGCGAGCCATGAGTGGAGATGGCCTTGAAATCTTGAACTGTTTCTGAAATGTCACGCATACAAGCCAAGTTACCAAGATGGTTGCTACGGCAACATAATTCAGCCAATTACAGCTGTGATCTAATCAGGTTGAGACAATTCCTTGAGGAATAGATATTTGCAATATTAAAGCTAAATGTTCAACGGTTATTGAAACATCACATACACAAAAGTACATGGACAGATGATGGGTCGGTTGGTCAGACCGGACAGAGTTCATTCTAATGTCCCTCATCTCCGACCTTGTTGGAGTGGTGGGGAACAACTAGGATGGCACTCGGTAGAGCGCATACCTCTGCCAGGCTGAACAGTTTGCTTTTTGTATCCCACTGATATGCCGGATCTGCATCCGGATCTTAACCAAAATCGAATCACCTTGTTCTCATCATCGACCCAACTCATCCACTAAACAACGAATCTATCAAGTTCTGTCGTAATCCCTCCATAACCTTTTGAGATATCATGCTTTATATCATTTTTGGCCTAATCTCTTAATCGGGAAGAATCACTTAGAAACTTTTGGTGTCCGGATGCGGATCCAGATCCTCTCCAAAACCAAATCAATTCATCCACGTCACACACTCAACCTGTCTACCAAGTTTCGTCCGAATCCGTCCGTAGCTTTTTGAGATATCCTTCTCACAGGCAAAGAGACATACAAACAGACTAACAGGGGCGGATACAAAACATCCGTCCACCTTTGGTGGCAGAGGTAATAAAAGGAACTGGAGTCCAACTTGCCAGTTGTAATCCTAAACCATGCTAGTTAAATGTTAACTACTTGGTAATCATTATGAAATACAGGGATTTAGCATCATAAAGGATGAGAAGGTCAAGTATTGATAATAGTGAAAGAGGGAAGAGATAGATGATAGGACTGAAAACTGAATCTGTACAAGTAAACTCAGCATTCAAAGCAATGGTAACTCACCCTCCACATAAATATGTGATTTATCTGATGTAAGAATCAGATAAGTTTGGTTTTCAATATACGGTACATATATGTGTGTGTATATATATATATATATATATATATATATATATATATATATATATATATATATATATATATATATATATATATATATATATTAGTGTGTATAATAATATATGACTTGGGGAACCATAAGAAGGGCAACATTTGACCATGTCAAGATTTTCTTAGTAATGTTATTGTGAATAATTTCAAATTTCCTCCAATACACTGGGCTGCATTTGAAATATTTTTTTCAGAGGTCTAGGTTTCTCAACGGTGCTTATATGTTTTTTGCATGCTGAATTCAGAAATGTATCTCATTTCGCTCAATCAGGTCAAGTTTTTATGCTATCTCAATTTTAAGGAAAAAAAATAATCAAAATTTTTGTTTTTTTAATTAGCATTTTTTAAATTCAAAATCAGACTTACATTGACAGAAAATGTACAAACTATACATATTGTTGCGAATTCGCGCCCGCCGGCGTGCGATCGGCCACGTGACTCGAATCGCGACCGCTCGCCCACCGGACGGACAATTCAGTCGTGACCCTCCGGCTAATGCCGGGATCCAGTCCGGGTGGACCTTTCGGCCTCACCACAACCCAGTCCGCATTCTACCGCGCGGAATAGGGTGAATCGCCGAAAGTCGATATACCTAAATACCGCACGGGTAACCTACCGAGGGGTTGTACCTCGCCACAGGCCGACTTCGGACACGGGCCGCTTAAGCGACCCGTTCCATGCTAACGGGATAACCAGAGCGGTGTTATCGTCGGCCTTGACGGTTCAGATTAATTATCGGGCGATTAGCCCACGACGAACCCTTTACATGAAACAAGATGGAGACCCAACGAAGGAAGGACGCAGCGAAACGGGGGAAGAATTCAACAGAAGCACGTTTAATTCACAGACAGACAACAATAGCACACATAAAGCAGGTAGTATTCACAGCAACAATTATAATTGAATAAATGCACATATATCACATAAAAGAAAGGAACGACAAACGCAACGATGACGCAGAGCTACAACCGATTACGCGACACACGGACCACTTACACAATTGACTACTTATCAGACATGGCGCACACACACACGTTCACACAAACCCCAAAAGAAAATGGAAGTCGCGACTTCCCTGAGGTGTTTGAGTCCTTGGCGACCGTCCGAACCCAGTGAGAAAGCGAGGACGCCGAACCAAGAGAAGCGAGCCAGCGCCGAACCGAGAGAAGCGAGCCAGCGCAGAACCAAGAGAAATCAACGAACCCCAAGACATCAACGAACCCCGAGACATCAACGAACCCCTGAATCTCATCCGCCTCCGCTTCTTATACGCCCGGCGCCCGCCCGCGTTCTCGGCTCCACTTCCTTCGAGGCGCTTCGAGAAGGGGGCGTTCCCTCTCGTTCCTCCCACCTGCGTCTTGTGGGGGGCGAGGCGAAGCCGTTCTGGCGCCGGCCAGGAAGGAAAATTAGCGGGAAAACCGCGCGCCCTCGCTGTGGGGACTTCTCCCTTCCCCCCTCGCGTTCGACGGTTTCCAACGCGGAAACCGTCGTACGTGGACCGCGGAGGATGGCGTTCGTTGGTGTGGAGTAGTGCGAAGATGGTGGTGGTGGTTGTGAGGGTGGCGGTGCTGGCGTTGTTGGAGTGGTGGCTTGGTTGGCGTTGTTGTTGTTGGCGTTGTTGGCGTTGAAGTGTGGTTGGTTCGAAAATAAAGCAAGAACAGAAAAACGCCTAACTCAAAGTATCGCAGCCCGAATGAATCACATTAATTCCCTCTAAACAATGGGTTTGGGCTACTACACATGTACTTCAGAAATATATCTCACCTACGGGACCTGAATGGTGTATGCGAATTTCCACAGCCGTAACACTACCCCCTCCCCTTTTAACAGACTCGTCCCGAGTCATCAAATTATCGTGTGCCATCATGTGTAGTTCTCCCTAGTACGTTTTACCTTCGGATCCCTGAGTGCGACATTCATGGTATTCGTGTCCCCAAAATAATAACCTGAGGGCTGAGTAACTAACTAAACAAACCACTCATTCAGACGACTTAAATAAAATTGCCAGCGCTAAGACAGACATGCCGGGGCACACTCATATTTACATTACACAATACACAACTTAGCCTTATAAATTTTACACTAACCATGGCCCAGGATCAATGGACTCTGCAGGAAAAAGGTAAGAGTCAAAGAAAACCGGTGCACGGGCCGCCACTGCAGGCCCGTGTTGCAGCTGCCACACGACAGTTCCTGCAGCTTGCAAACGTTGTAACGACGATCCTGGCGCACATGGCAATGAACAAGGGGGCAAAGCAAACTGAACGGGGGCAAAATGACGATGTGGGCAGTGGGCATGGGCAAAAGCAAAGGCAGGCAGGCAAGGCATGGCATGACAAGGCCACTGTAGCAAACAGCCGGCAGATGAAGTTGCCAGCACAGGCCTTGCAGAAAAACACAGCAGACGATCCGGCCGGCACAGGCCTTGAAGTAAACAGCCGACGGACGATCCGACCGGCACAGGCCTTGCAGCAAAACAACAGCTGCGATGAAGTTGGCCGGCCTCTTGCCGTGCAGTGCAGGTTGGTGGAGGGAGTGCGGTGGTGCTGGCCACTCGCAGAAGGCGGCTCGGACCTACCTACTGTCTCCCTCCCACCTATCGCCTTTGCCTGTCACTGTACATACCCACTCCCTTAATTTGTACAAACCCAATTTAGCCCAACTAATTTTCAACAAGCGCCTCTCGCTTAATCTATTGGTTCTAACAACCCAGATTCCCGTCGCCTGTGTTGGTGTCCTTACAATTTCGGGCTCGCCTCGAATTTTCCCTCGTGCCCTTGCACGGTTTCGTGGCTGGGACGCGTGGCTCCCCCTGGCAGGCACGACCCTCTGCCGAATCCCTACGATGGCACCCCGGGCACTACACTGCCTCCGAGCCTACCAGCTCCCTAAACACCGGGGAGTGCCCCCATGGCAACTCCCCTGAACGCACACGTGGCAGGCTGGCGCCCCGGGCCCCTTTCCGAGGGTCACCCGTGCCCACGACACTGCCCACGGCGTAACGGCGCTCCGGGCCCCGCACCAAGCGGCGCACCCGTGCCCACTACGCTAACCCGGCCCCCATGGGCCCTTGGCTACACGGCCGACTAGCCGCGTGCCCGGGGTACCCAATCAGCGATACTCACCTTTCGCAGCCACGCTCCCAGCCCGTCAACAGGGCTCCTGCACCCTCCAAATGGGTATCGAGCCTACACTCCACCAACAGCAAAACGACCTCCATTTTTCAATTTAACTAACCACTAACTCACTCTACGCTGACCCGGGGTCCCTTGGGCGGGAGTCACCCTCCCCCCAATCACTCATCGCACCATGCATTCCCCATTCGCTCCATTCACACAGACCCGCTGGCCTCACTCACTCAACACATTTCCACACAACTCACCAACACACACATCGCTGAATCCTGCCATTCTTCTATCTACATCCCTAACTCACTCGTGCTCCCACGTCGTCCTTAAACTAATAGCACGTTCCTTTTAACACTACGTAGCTAAGCTACATCCCCACTACACATCCACAGTCTGTCACTGTCTCCAAAGTCTCTTTTCCCATCTCCCTTCCTAAATCTGACTAACAATCCCTCTAACTAATCCATTCCACGGGCCCCATGAGGACTTACCCTGCCCCATGGAGTCGGTCTAGCTATGCTAACCCTTCCCCTAACTAGTGTCATCCTGTGCCCAGCGAAGGGGTCTTTCACCCCTTGCCCAGGGAATCCTGTTCACCGAAAGCGAGGCTTGCTTCCGTTAATTTTGTATTTCCAATTATGCGCAGCACCAGCGCGGCAACTCACAGCTCGCGCACTTTGCACCTTGCCCGTGACGTCATGCAGCTGCACGTGTACCTCGTCCTCTTGGACGGTACCATCCGGCAGGGATTCACCTCCTGCCGGATTCCAACCCTACGTGCAGCCATGACGTCACCCTGCGCACCCCCAAAAACAAACCTCGCACTCCGAGGGCTCCCCACGCGAACACATGTGCTCTGCCCGTTGGAGCCTAACACACGCTCGCGTGGAGAACCCGTCCGGTCCAAATGCGTTGTCCTGCCTAAACTTTGTCCGTCCGCGGATCGGCAAATCCACCGCTGGCGTTTCCGGACCGGGCTTCACTCCGCGAAGCGAGCACGTGGGGCCTCGTGCGTTGCACAGCACGGACCGCGCGCTCGCTGCTGGGTGAACCCGGCGCGGTCCCCAAAACATCTACGGCCGCTACCCGGCTTTTGTCCCTCTGTCGCCGTCGTCGTCGCCATTCGACCCACGCACACCTGCGTGTTACGACGCACAGACTCCACTCCAACACACTTACATTCATACCGGGAGACGCGGCTGCATGCTCGCGCATGCCCACCGACATCTCCCTCACACACCGCACCTAACACACACGGTCTCTCTCACACGGACCCTCTCACTCACACCATGCGTGCCGGAAAGCACGCATCTCCGCACACCCGCAAACACACACCCCTGCACAACCACACTGGGGATTAGTGTCCCCACAAGGGTTCCCGGGCCTCTATACCCCCAAGCTGCACGTGCACCTATCCACAGCACTCGTCCCTTCAACTCCGCTTGGTACGACCGAACCCACCTGGTCGTGATTCGCCTCAAGGGGGCATACTCCCTCCCCTCGTTCCTGAAGGAGGCCATCCCGCTGCTCGCACCGGGTCTCCACACGCTCCGCGAGCTCACCCCATTATCCTCCACTACTCTGTGTGTGTGTGTTCTGTTCCTTTAACCCCGTCATTATCATGCAGTCTCTCCTCTATTTTTTCTGTCTCCCGCGTCTCTATACATTTATTAGTTTCTGTTTCTTTCTGGAGTTTTTCCATCTCTCTGGATTTCAATTTTACTCTCTCCTTCAGTTCATTAATTTCAAACTCGTATAGTTTTTGTTTCCTTTCCACTCTTCCTCATGCTTCTCACTTTCCAATCTCATCGTTTCTTTCATTGGCTCGTTTCCTTCCTGTGTTTCATTCGCTGTTCTCTCATTACCCTTCCTTGTTTCCTCTCCTGTCCTTCCTCTCCAGTTTCATAGTTTGCTTCATTTGGTTAATCTCCTTTTTGTGTTTCAGTTGCTGCTGTCTCATTTCTCTTCCTTGCTTCCTCTCCTGTCTTTCCTTCTCTAGTTTCGTGGTTTTCTTCATTTGGTTCATTTCCCTTTTGTGTTTCATTCGCTGTTCTTTGTCTATCTCTTCGCACTCCAGCCTTGCCTTTTCTTTCAATTGGTCAACCTCGGCTTCATGTTCCTTTTGTTTTCTATCCCATCGTTCCTCTCTCGTTCTTCCCTCTCCAATCTCGTTGTGTCCTTCAATGTCCTGATTTCTCCTTCCTGCTTCATTCCTTGCTCCTTCAACTTCTCCTCGTATTCCAACCTATTTTTTCCTTTTGTCGTTCAGTTTCAAATTCATACTCTTTCAGTTTTTTATTCCACTGTCTTTCTTGTTCCTCATTCTGTAATCTCGTCATTTCTTTCAACCGACTGACTTCCTTCTCCTGTCTTAATCTTTGTTCTTCCAGTACTCTTTCTTGTTCCTCATTCTGCAATCTGACCTTCGCTTCCAGCTGTTCAATCTGTACAGTGTGGTTCTTTAACGTTTCATTCTCCGTCCTTGTTCTTTCTTCTCTCAACATCCTCAGCTCGTTTTGTAATCCTCTTTCTTTGTTTTCGTGTTTCTGTAACTCAGTTTTCTTCTCTAATTCTTTTCTCATCTCCGCACCCTCCGACCTTGCTTTGGCTTCTAACTGTTCTTCCGGCTTCCCCTTGTGTTTGTCTATCCGTCTTCCCAGTTCCTCTGTCTCCGTTTTTACCTCCAGTCCAGCTTATCAACTCCCTTCGTCATGTCTTGAAGTCTTTTCTCACACTCCACCATTTTTATTTCCTTCGTGCACGTCTCTGTCACCCAATTAATTTTTCCCTCTCGGTCACCGTCATTTTTCCGTCACCTCCACGCTTCTCGCCCAACACGTCTCCCGAATTATTTTTTCTCACCCGCCTTCACCGCGGGCCTGACAAACGTTGCACCCCCTCCCAGCTCGTTCGCTCCACACGTGGCGTCGCCATTACGCACTTCGCTGTTGTAGCCTTCATGCCCGCCTGCAGGCTCCGGCCCATTTGCTGCGTCTCACCCCGCAGGGTTCGCATATCGCTTACGATGCCTGTGTGCGCGCATCCATTTTGTCCATCATTTCATCCATTTTTCCGTTCTTTTGTGCGTATTTGTATCCTTTTTTCGTTCATTCCTTTTATTTCGTTTGTTATGCTTTGCACGAGTTCCATAAAATCCCGCATTGTCACCTGCCTGGCCACTCCCACTGACTACATTTAGTGGTGGAGTTATAATAAAAAAACGACCAGATGAACGGCATCGATGCCTTTCCCAACCTTCTGGTACGGGTTTCTCTTGCACGGTGATCTCGTCCTGAGCCATGGATCCTACACTTCTACACATATCTATTTCTACCCCGGCACCCGCTCGCCTTGAGACGCCATCTTATTCCACGTAAGGGGTTAATTTAACTCGCTCGTATTTGGAGGGAATCGGGGTCGCTCCTCTCACCCTGGACCGATTCCTATGAATTTAGCTTGGAGACGGGAGGGATTCGAATCACACTCTGTACACCAGTGTTGCGAATTCGCGCCCGCCGGCGTGCGATCGGCCACGTGACTCGAATCGCGACCGCCTCGCCCACCGGACGGACAATTCAGTCGTGACCCTCCCGGCTAACGCCGGGATCCAGTCACGGGTGGACCTTTCGGCCTCACCACAACCCAGTCCGCATTCTACCCGCGCGGAATAGGGTGAATCGCCAAAAGTCGATATACCTAAATACCCGCACGGGTAACCTACCGAGGGGTTGTACCTCGCCACAGGCCGACTTCGGACACGGGCCGCTTAAGCGACCCGTTCCATGCTAACGGGATAACCGAGCGGTGTTATCGTCGGCCTTGACGGTTCAGATTAATTATCGGGCGGATTAGCCCACGACGAACCCTTTACATGAAACAGATGGAGACCCAACGAAGGAAGGACGCAGCGAAACGGGGGAAGAATTCAACAGAAGCACGTTTAATTCACAGACAGACACAATAGCACACATAAAGCAGGTAGTATTCACAGCAACAATTATAATTGAATAAATGCACATATATCACATAAAAGAAAAGAACGACAAAGCAACGATGACGCAGAGCTACAACCGATTACGCACGCACACGGACCCACTTACACAATTGACTACTATCAGCGCGCGCCACACACACACGTTCACACAAACCCCAAGAAAATGGAAGTCGCGACTTCCCTGAGGTGTTTGAGTCCTTGGCGACCGTCCGAACCCAGTGAGAAAGCGAGGACGCCGAACCAAGAGAAGCGAGCCAGCGCCGAACCGAGAGAAGCGAGCCAGCGCCGAACCAAGAGAAATCAACGAACCCCCAAGACATCAACGAACCCGAGACATCAACGAACCCCCGAACCTCATCCGCCTCCGCTTCTTATACGCCGCGGCGCCCGCCCCGTTCTCGGCTCCACCTTCCTTCGAGGCGCTTCGAGAGGGGGGCGTTCCCTCTCGTTCCCTCCACCTGCGTCTTGTGGGGGGCGAGGCGAAGCCGTTCTGGCGCCGGGCCAAGGAAGGAAATTAGCGGGAAAACCGCGCGCCCTCGCTGTGGGGACTTCTCTCTTCCCCCTCGCGTTCGACGGTTTCCAACGCGGAAACCGTCGTACGTGGACCGCGGAGGATGGCGTTCGTTGGTGTGGAGTAGTGGCGAAGATGTGTGGTGGTTGTGAGGGTGGCGGTGCTGGCGTTGTTGGAGTGGTGGCTTGGTTGACGTTGTTTGTTGTTGCGTTGTTGGCGTTGAAGGTGTGGTTGGTTCGAAAATAAAGCAAGAACAGAAAAACGCCTAACTCAAAGTATCGCAGCCCGAATGAATCACATTAATTCCCTCTAAACATGGGTTTGGGCTAACTACACATGTACTTCAGAAATATATCTCACCTACGGGACCTGAATGGTGTAATGCGAATTTCCACAGCCGTAACAATATAAGATAATAGTGTATACACAAGTACCGTTAATGTGGAAGAAAGTGCCTTCTCAATTACTTTCATTTCAATTTCAGGAAAATATAG
>CM068957.1:106530371-106542285 GCA_035128595.1 Eptatretus atami | reverse complement strand
TTGCAATAAAGTTTTAATAAAGCCTTTTGAATACATATGTAGTATATACTGCAGTGTCTCCAATCATGGCGGGGCGTACGATTTTTTTGAAAATCAAAGTGGGGCGTGGGACAAAAAAGGTTGAGAAACACTGGCCTAGACCATCCTGCCACCCCTGGTTGACCCAGGTTTAAATATCACATACAGTATGTATATATATATATATATACACAAACAAATATGTATATATTGTCGATGTTTTAAATTGTCTAGGAATGTCATTGAAATTCATGCAAAAGTACAGTGATGTCTCCTGGTATTTGTCCAACATGTGATGTACATATCAGCTCCTCCATGACCTTTAGATTACCGTACAATTAAAACTGATGAACAATTCCATCCAAGTCGTGTCTGCGAAGCATGATGTCGACTGCATTATGCAGATTCTGGCCACGGGACAACTGTTTCGACGTCCACAGTAGAAGACAGACCCAAGGTTTCGCTTGACAAACCCATGAGACCACCGGCAAAGGTGCGACTACCACGTTCGAATCAGACCACTGGAAGTGAAACGGGTATGACCCTCGACTTGTTTTAATGCAACAAATTTTTGACATCGAATCATGCTTATTTTAATTCCCTGTATTTCTAATTTGCTGGAGTTTCATCCAATCATTCAAATATTAAAATAAAAAATAAATTGTGTGTGTCGGCCGTGAGCAGCTCAGTTAGTTGAACAGCTAAAGCCTTACCGCTCCACCAAACATGGCTTCTATTTCCATGGCCATTCATTGCACGGTTACGTCGTCCCATCATAAAGATACCAGGGTAGTGTTCACAAGAAGACACCTTTGGACTGGTACAACGGACAAATCCTAAATGGCCCGGATCAAACCCATTCTCACCTTTACTTGAGGAAAACAGAATTTAAAGTACAAATGATGAATCTTCAATGGAAGGTTGGAGATCATATTCAGACATTCGATGATTCTTTTTTTTCAAAATGACGATTCTTATGAAATCATCCAACCAAGTCATCAAGAGCAAAAACAAAGGAGATGTAAAACCCTGAGAGCGACGGGCGATCACCATGTCCGCACCAATGCACCGCTTGCAGAAAGGTGTCAAACGCTTTGGAGTTTGGACAGAAGTTGCCACAATAAAGTCTAAACAGGAAAACCAACACCACCACTCTGTTTCTCCACGTCAGAGATAAATGGAGGTTTAAGGTTTAGGTGAGATTTGTGGAACTTTTCATCAGCTGACTCTTGGTAAAAGTCATGGGGTAAAAATTGTTAAATTGTTTAGGGCCCCGTTCCTGCAAATTCCCCACAATTGCCACAAAGATTCCATCATAACAAAGCTGCATCTCAACTCTCCTCCATGTCGAAACAAAACAGAGGTAAATACGCATGATAAAGGGTACAAGTACAAAACCGTGACTTCAGCACAGTGGGACCACACACGTGACCTACATCGATGCATGTTGAGCATGTCCCAGGGGCCTATCAATCTGAGTCAATTTACACTTTGTTCTAAAGAAAGCATAATATCCCTTCCTGCTGCGCGTCACCTTGACCTTCGACCCGTACATTTAATTTTTGGAACCATGTACAACTGATGAACAAAAGCAGGAAAGGGGTGAGTAGAGGGTGGATAATGGGGGTGGATAAGTACTCGGGGTGGTTAAGGAGGAGGGAAATAATGACTGGGGGTAGTAGATAAGGCCTGGGGGTGGATAAGGACTGGGGACTGGGTTGGATAAGGGCTAGGGCCTGGATAGGGACTGGGGGCGGAGGGGGGGGAGGAATAGGGACTGCGGATTGATGAGGGATGGATGGGGAGTGGATGGATGCGGAGTGTGGATGGATGAGGACTGGGGATGGGTGAGGACTGTGGGTGCATAAGGAATGTGGGTGCAAAAGCACCAGGGTGGACAGAAAGGGGTGGTTAAGGAGACAATAAAGAGAGAAAGTGAGACAACGGAAAGGAAGAAAAAGGGAAGACAAACCAAGGGATGTTAAGAGGGTGAGGGGGGGAGGGATGGAAGGGTGGAAGAGTAGGGGTGGAGGGGGGGAAGGGGATGGGAAGGGTGGAAGGATAGGGGTGGAGGGGGGGGAGGGGATGGGAAGGGTGGAAGGATAGGGGTGGGTGGAGTACTGCCATTTTATATTTTTTCACAACTTTATTCCGACCATACCTGAATGATTTCTCTCCCATAGACATTCAGACAACCCGTAACAAACAGCAAGTCGAACTTCAAATATAAACAGCTTGTATTTAACGTTTTAAATGGTGCTATCAGGATATTCCAGAATACAAGGCCGAAAACACGTTTGACTTGACAAACACGCACCTCGAAACAGTATGATTGTTACACAAAGCAGCTCGGGTACACTGAACATCTCGTGAATGTGCTCCTCGGAGGATCCACAACTAAATATCTGATGTACATGTGTGAGCAGCATCCGCCAACACACACCGACCAAGGTGGAGTTGACTTGGTGTACAGTACACAAGTGTATCCCCAAAGCCTGCATAATCCGAGCCGCAAGCAAAGCATTCATCTGTGTTCTGAGCTTTGATCCATAATATAAAATCTGGATCATTCCAAACATTTCCCTGCATGGACCAACTTAACAGCAGGTAGACTGTGAGGAACAAACCATTGCACCATGCACCTAACGGTGGAATGATCACACCCGTTACCCCCCACCCCCTCCACCTCGACCCCCCCAATGTGAAACATGCAACGAGTCATGCTTGCAGGTGGAAGTCTGCATCGCATTTTCTGCCTGTGACAGTCGGCCACTCTAGGTTTGACGGAAGGCACTCATTAGAGGGCAAAGTGCAGACAGAACCAGTGGCACTGTGGAATGGCTAAGCTCGGTGGCCACGCGAGCAGGACAATGAAATGCGTGATTCTATTAACCAGCGAAAATAACTCAGGTGGGATGTTGTTAACTCTTCTTGTATTGTATTGAAAAGTACATTTAAGATGGAGACACAATCACCTGGCCTACATGGAAACAAATCTATTCCCATTTCTCTCATATTTCACTCGGTATCTCAAGTTGAATATCAGCTCATCCTCACTCTTCACTTCTGTATTTTTTGTCGTTGTGTCTACTTCTTCCAAAGCTCCCCACTATCACCCCCACCCCACCCGACCTCAATCCATCTACTTTTTGTGTTCAACCAGTGCTGCCAAATTCCACAGGCCACAAAGCCGTGTTTGAACATGCCAGCTGCCTCAGCACCTCGAAAGCGCAATACAGCCACCGACTTGCCTCCGTCACCTCGATTCCTGGCCAAGCAACTGGCTGAAGAGTGAAAAGACAAATTGGTGAATGGGTATAGGGGGTGCCTGGCCATGAGAAGAATGCAGACAGAGAGTGGCCATGAGAAGAATGCAGACAGAGTGTTGCCTTACTATATGTTTGCTTACACAATGATCTGACACTGCCCAAAGTACATTTGAGGCTCGTGTAGGGTGTGTAAGGCCTGAAAAGCCAGTTGAGCAGGAGTCCTGCTGAGTTACGTGTGAGGAACTATAACCGAATAGGGGATAGCACCATCTGGCAAAAGCAACACACACACACAACCAAAGCTTAGAACACAGAACCACCTGCTTCTCACCTAAGCGGCATCTACGCACATGGTAGGCCATGTGTACAAGGAGGCAATAGGCAAATGCTTAAAGACATCTGGAACCCAGCAGGCATTTGTTGGCCGCTCAGCATCAGCTCGGCAGCAACGGTCCTATCACATGTTGTAGTGCTTGCTTTTTTCATGAACATTTCAACGACCATCCAGGAGCCCAATGTCCATCATGCAAGATGGCGGATAAATGATAAAGAGGCGACCCCAATACCTTTGCATACTCAACTGATTCTGTTGTCGTTTTTAACTAACATGGATTCTTGGAAACAAGAAACAACGATACACATGGACAGCCAACTTGATCCATCCTCCAATGTTGTGTCCCCATCAAATTTCATATATATATATGGACATGGTAGAAGGCCAAAATCTTTATATTGTTTAAGACACTCTGAGACATTTCAAGTTCACATGATTGCAGATGGGACAGGTGGATTAGCATCCCTTTCGAATGATGGTGCAGTCTGGATAGAATACGGTACCTATTACTGACATGAGAAGCATTGTATATTTGGAAAGGACTTCAGCACAGATCCAAAATGAGCTCACTATGACTAATGAGTCAATACATATCGCATACCTGTTCCTTTTCAGTCCCGGCCGATTCTAATACTCACTGCTTATTGATGTAATTGCATCCTTTAGTGTTACACATTCACCTTTATTCCCACCATATCAACAATGCAGCCAGAAAAAAATGGCAGTCAAAAGACATTCGTACGGCAAGCTGGCGTCAGCTCGCTGTGCAGTCTACAGACAAGAGTGGACACAAAGGCAGCTAGCAGGCAGCCGAGCCGCAAACACATACCTCTGCTATCTGCCTCTTAAAACATGACACGGCAGTTGTTTTGTCTTCTTTCGTGTGCAGAGCAAAGAGACCGGGGGAGTAGAAGCGAGTTTCAGAACGAGAATGTCAACACCAAATATTTTCCACGGCAGGCATGGGCAGGGTGGATTTGCTTCCAAGCGGAAGGGTGAGACTGGCAATAACATGGAGATGTTGCATTCTGGAAAGGCCCGGAGGAGTCTGAGTCCCGGCCGAACTGCAATGCGCATTATGCGGCACGCGATACTTTCAGAGTCCAGTATCTACCATCTCGTCCTCCACGTTCATGTTGCAAAAACAAAAGCTGTTCCTTTAAAGTAGGGTTAAGTGTGTTTTACAAATCCTCATCTTTTTACTATTGCAAAAAGTTATTGCTGTAAAGGGAAAAGGTGGGATGGAAACGAAAAGTCTGCATCGGGGCAACTGGCCCCCGAACCAGCATGACGCCCAAAAAGCAAAGCATCTTTAGCTTGCCCTGCTTTTCAAGGAGATAAACGGAACATATCTTTACATTATGTAACTGGGGCTTACTTACTCTCTTACTGTATGCTACTTCAAAGTGAAGATGTGGCAGCGATTACGCAAGCTCTTAACCACCAGTCTCGTCGAGCTACAATAACGTGTGAGCTCATAAGCTCTATTAGAAGAAGAAGGAAGAGTCAGCAACTGGGCAGCAAATTCAAAATGCACAGGTGCATTCTGGGAATATAATCACAGGTCCTTCAAACATCCCACAACAAATGCAATTGCTTGCAGAACTTAAATGACGATATTAAATCAGCAAAAATAAAAACAAAAACTTTGCAAACTTGAGAAAGTTTCACTTTCCCAACATCCCATATTGAACTCATTCCACAGGCAAGATTAATCGTCTGTGGAAGGAGAGCCGTCAGTTGATAACCGCACAAATAGCATCGCCATCTTTTGAAGACATATGATAACATTGAGGAAAGACAGCTCGCATGAAAAAAGGACACACCATTTCAACAGCTCAACAACACAGGTTGCAATCCTATACAGTCCTAGTGGTGAAATGCACCATGCCCCCCTTTTCCACCACCCTCACCCCAAATAACATCATTCCTTGCGAGATCATTGGTTAGATTAATTAACCCGAGGAGGTCCTTCTCTGTAATGCAAGGAGTTCCAGGATCCGAATCCATCTCCGAAATTGACCACCCAAAGGGCTCATTATTAGGACAATGCTGGCTTTGACGCCACAAATCCTCAACAACGATGTGCAATTGATTCTGACGAGATGATTTGAACCACATGCCAGAGAAACAATAGAACTGTGACGACCGTATAAATTATTAGAATGCAATTGCTCAGCAGTTAACTTGTTTTGGCTGCGATATTGACTACACTGAATCAACCGTGACACGAACGACCCACTAGTCCTCATTTTAAAGCTCTGCACCCGATTCTTTCTCGAATCAAAAGCAAAGTAAAACTCAATGGTAGAACGCTGGCCCCGGAACATTCTTGGTGAAATCAGATCCAACAGGAATCACCAGCTGGTTTTTTTGCATTGGCCGGAGGCGCCGCACTATGGAGCGTGCCGTCTTTTTTGAAGGGAACGTTAAGTTGGCTGTCCTCCACAATGGGGTTGTCAAAAGATCGAGAGCCACCCGTTGCGATATTAGGAGGTCGCACCAGAATTATGGCCAAGTACTCCCATGCACGTCGAGTGGAGGCTTGACCCTCTTTGCTCTATGTGGGACTGTTTTTTGCGGAATGCAACCCACCGTCGCGACGGTCACAATCTTGCAGCGAAAGATCAAATCGGATGAAAGTTGTCCATCACGCACATGATGCATCAAGTGGTATCATGTCTTGCCATAACAACCAAGTCTTGGTCTTCCCCCACTCTACACCGACACAAACCCAGAATCGCCCCAAGGGCATACAGTGTTAATAGAAGGGAGAGTGGGAGTGCCGTCCTTGTGCATTTCAAGCCGTACAACAGAGGAGTGGGTTAAAAGGCACTATATTCTCATCATGGACCACCTGAGGCCGACATCATACAGGGAGTCAGCTTATGGATAATACAATAAAATCCACTTGAAGTCATCATGTGTGAGAAAGAAAGCTTCTAAAACTTTCCATTCCGTATGAAGGACCAGTTCTTACACGTTGCACGGAGAGCTTTGAAGCCATTTTCAGGAGTCACATGAGCACAGCGTAAAAACTGCAAGCTTACCGTACGTGTGTGTGGAGAGAGCGGGCTGTGGGACAGGTATGGCGCTGTGAGGTCTGGAAGAACAAGGAACGGGTAGCCAGAATATATGTGCCCTTTGGGTAGGCCTCCCTCCATCTTGATACCTGTGGAGCACAAGATCAAAGGTTGGAGATGAAATTAGCCGTTGCGATTAGCTAAGGCAGGCAGCGATCAGAAGACATCATAAACATAGACATGGATATCAATGCAGTTTTACTTACCAAGGATCTGAGAGAAGAGCAAGATAAACAAATATAGAGAGAGGGGAGCAGTCTTATTTATTAGGTATGTGTGAGGGGGTGGTGAAAATGAGAAAGGGGAGAGAAGCCGAGGTGATAGGAAAAAGCAAGGGTAGAAGAGTGTGAAAGTAACGGAGATAGATGGGAAAGGAGGTTTCGAGCAAAGATATGAGAAAGGTGAAGGAAAGGACAGGACATGTATAGAGCATACATGGAGGGTAAAGGGATAGGGGGTGGAGAGAGGTTAAAATCCAATAACAATCAACAAAGGGACAATAATAACAATGAAACGCAGCAAAAACAGCTCGAATTTTGTGACGAACGCACGATTTGCAATTCACAATGATTCGTAAGCGAAGGATTAAATTTGTTTCACTTGTGTGTTTCGATCATGCATACATTAAAAATGATCAAAAAACGATGTAGTTGTACCTAATGATGTAGTTGGATCAAAAGTGGTGGAGTTGGACATCTCCATGGTGTTGTCATGGAAACAAAGCATCCATATCTAGTACCGTATAATCTTTTTCGTTTTTTTCTTACATGAATTGACGGCTGATAGAAAGCAAGGTTCAGTTGTCACAAGTATCGTCATTTTGATCTAGCTTTAGTTATTGAGATCGCAGCGCTTGTATGAGCATGCATGATGGGTATGTGGGTGCACCCTCGTGTGTGTATGAGTGCGTGTGTGCGTGCACCAACACACTAAGCCAGAGACGTCAGACTGTGCCAGCCAGGATTGTCTGGGTGGGTAACCACGACAGCTGGGTGGAGTAGTCCTCACCTTGGTCTGGCTGCTCCTTGGCATTCTCCCTGGTGTAGTTCTCAGCCTGCCTGTTTCGTGTTGGTCCAACCTGTGGGCCGGCAGCACCACTTACAAAACAACACCCACAGGTGGGTCTCGCACGTGAAGCACACGTGGGTCTCACACGTTGGGCACACACCAATCTTTCATGTTTGGCTTGCACTGCTCTTTTGCTTCAGGTACACATCGGTCTTTCATGTTGGGTAGCAGTATTGGGGGTGGAAAGGGGGGGGTGGTCGTTCTGGCACCGTTTGGGGATGGAGTGGAAGCAACACATATGCTGGGCACCGTTTTAGGGGGGGGAGACTCGTGTGGGCACCGTTTGGGGATGGGGAGATTTTTTTAGGGTTTTTTTTTTTAGCGGTTTCCACCAGAAAATATTTTCCTTTAACTTCATACAATAAATCCTCAGACGGAGTTTGTAATACATGAGTGAAGTTTGAAGACAGTTTGATGGACCTACACCTCCCAAACCTTCATGCTCAGTTCATCACCGGGACACAAACTTTATCCCCATAAAACTCCATCATTCCCACCATCATCTGTGAGTTCGATGCACACTCCAGTCTCACACAAAGTGCTTCATCTCCACTCACCCACCCTCCCAAGTCTCTGCTCAGATACCCGCTGCCTCCCCCTTTCCCCACAAAGATGGATCTAGGAATATAAATTAGAATGACAAACGAAACTCAGAAATCAAACAGATTGCAGGTATCGTGGAACACCGTTCGCATGACACGCATGTTGGAAACGAGCACGGTACCTGTCTGGCCGGCTCCTCTTCAGACTCGTTAACCAGCGATGACTTCAGGTCGTCCAGGTCCCTCTCGGTGGCCGCCCGGCTGGCAGGTCTCTCCTCCTGCTCACCCTCGTCCTTAAACGCGATCATTTCATCATTGGCGCCCAGATCGTCGGGCCCAGAGCCGGGGAGCTGCGGCATCCTGGGTAGGGGAAGCGGGACTGGTTGCACCCGGGGTCTGGGTCGGAGGTGGGATCGCGGGGAGCTAGCGTCGCGCTGTGCCCTCAATGCGTCTCTTCCTCGGCCTGGGCTATGGCCGAGGCGGCCTAGGCGCGTAGCGAGCGGGCGATGGGCACGCAGGAGCGCCGTACCTGGGCCGTGCGGGAGGGCTGTGCGGAGCACGAAGCAGCGACATCAAAGAAGCACCGTGCTCTGATTGACAGGCACCACGGTAGCAGGGAGGGGATTGTTTGGTCGGGAGGCGGCTACGGGACCGAAAGGGGGCTGGACCGGGACCGGACCGGGGCCGATCCGGGCCAAGAGTACGCACGTGATGGTATCGGCTCACCTGGCCGTAGGTTCTCTCCACGACCCTCCAAACTCCTTGGCTCACGTTTACCAAGCGCTCGAGCGAAGGCACTCGTCCACAACTAGAACTTTCCCCCTTTATGATTAGGATTTAAAACCCTATAGCGTGTATGCCCCTCCCACTCGGTGCAACGCACAACTTTAAGGGCGCACGCTCACGGCCCGTCGCGCACCGTTCCCCTTGATTGCATGAACCCGCTCCTCTGGCCCTTCCTTAGAGCCCAAGTTACGCGCCTGCGAGGTCTTGCCCCGCAATAGCTGCTGAAACAAGATCCCCAGTGCTTTCGGGTACCGCCATGATGTCCCATCTGTATCGCTTATTGAGCTCGCTTGGCACATCACGCAGACTGTATTGAGAGTCCGTTCTGAGTGTGGTTTCCCCGTTCTGAGTGTGGTTTCCTCGCTCTGAGTGTGGTTTCCCCGTTCTGAGTGTGGTTTCCTCGCTTGGAGTGGGTGGTTTCCCCCCGTTCTGAGGGTTGTTTCCACCGTTCTGAGTGTGGTTTTCCTCGCTCTGAGTGTGGTTTCCGTCGTTCTGGGTGTGGTTTCCACCCGCCGTTTCTGAGTGGTGGTTTCCTCGCTCTGAGTGTGGTTTCCCCCCCCCCCCCCCTCCCCCCTTCTGGAGTGTGGTTTCCCGCCCCTCCCCTCCCCCCCCCACCCACGTTCTGAGTGTGGGTTTCCCCTCACTCGTCTGAGTGTGTTTCCCCCTCCCCTCCCCGTTCTGAGTGTGTTTCCCTCACCCCCGTTCTCTGAGTGTGGTTTCTCCCCTCTCGCTCTGGAGTGTGTTTTCCCTCGTTCTGAAGTTGTGGTTTCGCCACGCCTCCCCCCCCCCCCCCACCGTCCAGGCCCGTTTGAGTGTGGTTTCCTCGCTTCTGAGTAGGTTTCCCCCCCCGCCGTTCTGAGTGTGGTTTCCCCGTCCTGAGTGTGGTTTCCTATCGCTCTGAGTTGGTGGTTTCCTCCCTCGTTCCTGAGTGTGGTTTCCCCACCCCCGTTCTGGGTGTGGTTTCCTGCTCTGAGTGTGGTTTCCCTCCTCCCCCTCCCCCTCCCTCCCCATTCTGAGGCGTGGTTCCCCTCCCCCCCTTGCTGGCTGAAGTGGTGGTTCTTCGCCTGCCCTCCCCCGTTCTGAGTGTGGTTTCCCCCGCCCCCGTCTCTGATAGTGTGGTTTCCTCCCCCCCCCGTCCCCCTTCTCCCCCACCCCCTTCCCCCCCGCTCCCCCCCTTCTGAGTGTTGGTTCGCGCGGCTGTTCTGATTTGGGGTTTTTCGTTCCCGCCCGTTCTGAGTGTGGTTTCCCCCCCCCCACGATTCTGAGTGTTGGCTTCCCCATTTGAGTGTGTTTCCCCCCCGCCCATTCTGAGTGTGGTTTCCCCTCGTCTGAGCTGTGGTTTCCCCCGTTTCTGGTAGTTGTGTGGTTTCCCCCCCCTCCCCCATTCTCAGTTGTGGTTTCCTCCGTTCTGGTGTGGTTTCCCCCCCCCTTCCCCTGGTTTCCCCCTCCCGTTCTAGGTGTGGTCCCTCTCGAGTGTGGTTCCCCGTTCCGATGTCCCCGTTCTGAGTGTGGTTTCCCTCGCTCTGAGTGGTTCGCGGGCCGGCCTCGATGGTGGTTCCCCCGCTCCTCCGTGCCCGTCTCTGAGTGTCCGTGTGGTTTCCCGTTCTGAGTGTGGTTCCCCTGCTGTGGTTTCCCGCATATCTGAGTGTGGTTTCTCCCCTCTTTCCCCTGCGTTCTGGGAAGTGTAAGTTGGTCAAGTTGAAAAAAAATAAAAAGAGAATCAAAGAAGAAAAAGAAATGATTACGGGTTTTAAGTTGGCACGAGAATGGTCACCTCGGGAGTTTGATGTGGTAATAAAATAAAAATGTCAATTTTTGATTGTGGAATAAATCACGATGGCGTACACGGGTTTACGGTTTTGGAGTTTGTTATATCAACGAATGGGTCACGTTTTTGAGTGTGGTATAAATCACGGAATGGTCACGTTTTGAGGAAGTGGTGGTTTTCGCCCCTCCCCTCGCTCTTGGAAATGTGGTTTCCCCTTCTGAGTGTGGTGTTCCCCCTGTCCGCTCTCCGCCGCGTCCGCCCCGTTCTGAGTGTGGTTTTCCCTCGCTCTGAGTGTGGTTCTCCTCCCCCTCCCTCTCCCGTTCTGGAGTGTGGTTTCCGCCCCCGTCTGAGTGTGGTTTCAACCCCCACCGTTCATGGAGTGTGGTTTCCCCCCCCCCCTTTCCCCCATTCCTTGAGTGTGGTTTTCCCCCCCGACGTTCTTGAGTGTAGTTGGTTTCATGATTTCGAAATTGGTTCAAGTCTGGACGGAATGGTCAGCAGTTTGAATGTGGTATAATGATCACAATGGTCAACGCAAAACAACAATGTTTGATTGTGGCAATAATCACGAATGGTCCACGGGCCACGGAAGGTTTTGAGTTTGTTTATAAAATTCAAGATGAATGGTCACGTTTTGAGTGTGGTATAAATCACGAATGGTCACGTTTTTATTGTGGTATAAATCACAAATGGTCACGTTTTGAGTGTGGTATAAATCACGAATGGTCACGTTTTTATTGTGGTATAAATCACGAATGGTCACGTTTTGAGTGTGGTATAACTCACGAATGGTCACGTTTTGAGTTTGTTATAAATCACGAATGGTCAGATTTTGAGTGTGGTATAAATCACAAATGGTCACGTTTTGAGTGTGGTATAAATCACGAATGGTCACGTTTTGAGTTTGGTATAAATCACGAATGGTCACAGTTTGAATGTGGTATAAATCACTAATGGTCACGTTTTGAGTTTGGTAGAATGGTCACGTTTTGAGTTTGGTATAAATCACGAATGGTCACAGTTTGAATGTGGTATAAATCACAAAT
>CM068957.1:106455864-106476869 GCA_035128595.1 Eptatretus atami | reverse complement strand
CCTGTCCCACGTGGTGGAATTATTGACTATTCACGGTCCTGTAAGGGACCCGTACCCTCGGAGTTTCCAAACGGTACGATCTAGATTCCGGGTGTTCGGTAGAGTCGACCCTACTGCTCCACCTAGGGTTGTGCTCGCAGCCGACGCCCGGCTCCGCAACAATATTGCATGCAGTCCAACAGTCGTGTCAACAGAAAACACTTTTAAAGACAGGGTGTGGTTAATGGTGGAATATTCGAACAGTCCGACAACCATTCTTGCCAGACATACAATAATTATAAATATCTCACACACACACAATATATATATATATATAGTGAGAAATTTCCTCCACACACCTACACCGAAGAATCAATAGCTCAGTGGGCTGTCACCATTTAAGCAATGACGTCCTTGGGTTCGAGTCAGAATTTTTTCACACGAGCCACATGCAGGGATTTATTCCTGTTTATTAATTTCTCTCTGAGTTGATCTCTAAAAGCACACACACACACACACACACACACACACACACACACACACCACGGTCTGCCGAGCAGGCACATAAGACGTCAGCCATTTCAAGCTTGCAGTGTTTGTGTGAGAAATTTCTTTGGATATTCCAAACATGCAAGAGCTCAGTGGGCTGTCACCACATAAGTGATGAGGTCCTTGGGTCAAGTCCTGGTTGAGTCATTAATATAATATATATATATGAAGACCACAAGGGGAAAACCAGAGATGTCACGTTTTATAAATTTCAGGTTATTGCACCTGCCAATAGTTGGCAACATAAGGTTTCCTCTCACAATATTACTTTAACAAAATAACCAGGGGTGTCACATAATTTATATGGTATAAAGTTAGCCGTGCAATGAAAAAAACAAGTGTTGTCAAAGCTGAACAAGTAGAAACCCAGAGTTGTCAGTAATTTACTCCTGGTTATCTCCCTTTCATTCATGTTATCTGTTCACCATAATATTCAGAGTTGAGAAACTAAAAAATGAAAGGTTGTAAAACTTTCACAGCATAAACTCTGAGCACTACAATAGCCTATTTGGTTATATCATGGGCTCCGTAGTTGGTGCATATCGTGGTTCAAGCCTGGTCAAACCTTTATTGTGACTTTTATGGACCCACGCCGGTGGCTTAATGGTTAGCGCGTCTGAGTACCCATCCTCATTCGATGTACCCACCGCCCAATCAACCTGCTTAGGTATATGAGGAGTCACATGAGGTGACTTCGGCTATCGCGGGGTGGTTTATCCTTGGTTTCCTCCCGGTTTTCCATCATATTAAGTACGTACGGAGTAAAAATGGAGAATCCGTCGTCATATAAGCGAAATACCCTTGAGTATGGCGTTTGAACACCAATCAAACAAAAAAACAATGACCGTTTAATGTTGAAAAAAATAATCTGTGATCACCAAAGTCATGTAATGTATGCTAATAACCAACAAGCATGAATTTGCTACACATCCTGGGTTTAAAATGCATGGCATTATTAAACAAGGAATAACCAGTGATGTCAGTTTGCAACATTGATTCGTTCTTTGCTTAAATTAATAACACAGAAAGCTTGGCAAATGCTACATGCTTAATTTGATCGGCCAATGATCACTCTTCCTTTTACTGGAAAGAAAATCTATATGACAGTTATTAAACAGTCCACCAAAGTCTTGAAACTTTGTTTTTCAGTTTCTTCAAAATTGACTTATCCTGACATCTCTGGTTTTCCCCTTGTGGTCTTCATATATATATATATATGTATATATATATATATATATATATATATATATATATATATATATATATATATATATATATATATACTTAGAAGATGAACAGGAGAGAACATCAAAAATATATATGGAAAAATTACATGCACCAGATTGGGAATCAATCTGTTGGGAATCAAACCAAGGTCTTCTGGAAAACCATACCAGTGCTCTGCCATCTGAGCTATCTGGGCAACCCACCAGCTGAGCAACGCATATGTTCCACATATACAGGTGCCACTCTCTCTCCCCCACTACTTCCAGGGCACTCACTGACAACCATAGGAGCAGTCGGGCCTGCTCTCGAGAGCGTCTTCCCCCTGTGGGGGGACACATCCATGTCCACTAAGAAGCACCAAGAAGGGTGAGTAATGTACTTAAAAGATGAACAAGATAAAACATCATAAATAATTGTGGAAAAACAGGGCAAATCCTTGGTCGACCCATGTGAGTGTATTAATTATGTACCATTTGAAAGTGAGGACTGTACTTTCCTCCTATCAAGTTTTTAATTAAATAGTATTGGATCGTGAGTCCATCAATTAATATGCGTATTATTGCATCGTGATTACGTATATATCTTTCATTTTACTTTCAGACCATTTAACCTTTAGACCTTCATACCATTAGACCTTCAGACCTTCACACCCCTTCGACACGTTAACATATTTTCAGATCTTTCACCTTTGGATCATGTCGACCTTTCATTTACAATCAATGACCTTTCATTTAGTAAATAATGCACAAATTCCACCGATCCAAAGGGTGGATAAACTACGAGTAATCGTATAAATACGGTAAATATCACAGGCGTAATGGCACAGGCACAGAGTGCAGGAACTCTTTTTCGTCCATACAACTGCACGCCTGACACACACAAGCCATGCTGTTTGTCATCGTGTTGTCATCATTGAAGTACGACAGACATTAAATAAAGGTCGTGATTAAAAAGGTAAATACTTTTTTTTTTTTAACTACGCGAAAGAAGTAATATAAAACTTTATTTTTTTAATGTAAAAATATGTCGGGTAGTATGGCAAAAAAGTATGCAAACAAGGTAGGGATGGTCACAATCAATTATGTGAAACCATTCCTTCATCTTTCTTTGAATAATGTTCTGCCTGCAATTGACAAAAATCCATCTTTCACGATTGGTTAGCTTACGTGTGTGTGTGTGTGTGTGTGTGTGTGTGTGTGTGTGTGTGTGGTGGTGTGTGTGTGGTGTGTGTGTGTGTGGTTGTATGTGTGTGTGTGTGTATGTGTGTGCACGTGTGTGTGTGTGTGGTGTGTGTTAGTTGACCGTTTAATATTTCACTGGTCAAATTCATACATGGAAAACAATCAACACACACTATTGCTGCACATGGATGCAGAGATGGACAGGGAACAACCATTTTTCAAAAAAAGATGTAGGGATGGTTTCACATGATAATTTATTTTGACCATGATAATTTATTATAAACCCCACCTAGTTTACATACTTTATTATGAAAAAAAATGTTTTATTACTTTTTTTGTCAAGGATTAAAGCATTGACAAACAGTCATAGGTTGGCAAAACTGGTGCAGGCTTTGATAAGCTTAATGGCCTCTCTTGCTTGAAGTTCTAGTGAAGGAACATATGGATATCATATTAATGGATCAACACAGGAAATACAAAATAAAAAGGAAATGCTACAAGCCACAAACAACAGTTTTCAGTTGGGAGAATGCACATTTCCCACAATGCGGTACTTGCAAAAAAAATATTCAGTAACCACAACGTGGGAATTGCAAAAGTACAGACAACTTGGGTTTGTCAAAAAAGGCCAAGGTTCAGAAAGTCCAACATTTCGGTCACGGAGTGGCCTTCATCAGGGATTAACACACGATGTGGTGTAGCTTATTGACGCAATGAGGGTAAGAATGGGTGGGCATCTGGGTGGGCCAGGTCTACCAAATTGTGAACGAAGACCGGGTCAATGGTTTGGGAACAGAAGTCGGTGGACTGTTTATTGAGTTTTAAAAAGTCAGGGATATTTTACTTTTGTACTCAGCTGTATTTACACAGTTCTGGACAACATGCTAATGAAGTGAGATGCACAGTTGTTTAATTTGAACAAAATTGAGTAGAAAGCGTGTACAGGTACAAGTCTGCTAGTTTCCTTGACTTTTCTATTCTAACACCACTGATCGACACTTGGAAATTATTGAGGATCCTGGCATTCATCAAACTCAAAAAGTGCTTGTAAACATAGGTGTGTGTGTGTGTTGTGTGTTGTGTGTGTGTGTTGTGTGTGTGTGTGTGTGTGTGTGTGTGTGTGTGTGTGTGTGTGTGTGTGTGTGTGTTGTGTGGTTATAAACAATCCACAGCCTCTACAAATACCATTTTCTACACAGCTCAGGGTTCAGAAAGTTGTACTCACTTTGTCCCATGACCAATACAACCTCAAAGAGATCAATTTCTCATCCTCTGAAGGACCAAGACAAAACTTAAGGTCCATTACATGTGATACCAGACGAAGCAATTGTGCAATCCTCTGCACTGAAAAGGACTTGTCCTCTGACCCATCATCAGAAACAGTTCGAGCTCCGTTTACGCAGGACAAGAATAGACATATCGTTCAGTTTTGATGTTTCTGCGTTTGAAGTAAACAGATTATAATCGCTGTTGAAAGTGTGGTTCAGTAGTTGCGTCAACACTTGTCGATATATATATATAATAGATCAGATCTTAGGTATATATATATATATAATATATATATATATATATATATATATATATATGTATATATATATATATATATATATTGTATATATATATCAGAAGCAGCCCATGTACAGCAGACAAAATTAAGACTTTTCCACAAACACAATTTCTTACCATCACCATACGATTGTGGGATATTGTTCCAGATGTCTGCATTACTTTGCACAATTCTTTTCAAGTTGCTTGGTTGGCATTTGACCTTTCTTTATATATAAGCCCATACATACATCCTTGATAATGTTTATATTTTGACTTTCTGCAGGCTAATCAATGGTGTGATTGTTTCTTCACACCTCTTTGTCATCAAGGTATAATTTTAACACATTTGATGTATGTCAGGGTTCCATTGTATGTAATGGTCCAATGCTGTGGTGATATATGAATTCCCACCTGATGAGTTGTGCCCCATTGGGAGTGGAATGATGGAGAATGTGCCTGTGTATGTGTGCAGAGAGCCATAAATTTTGTATATGATCACCAACACCATTTGCTGGAATGAATCGTGAACTTGTACTGATCTCCACCATGCTTAACTGTAGATGTTGTGCATTGACTGATGACATTCGATTGTTGCTAGACAATTAAAGCTCAGATCCATCTATAATGAGCATTGTCTCCATCTTTGCTCATCCCGCTGTTTGTGATCAATTGGCTATATAAATCCTATAATTTGGTTATCTTTGTATTACTTCAAGGTCATTGGAATCTCTCATGACAAGTCCTTTTCAGTGAAGCTGAGTGGATGGGCATATCAATTTTACACCACAGACAGGTCAGTGGTCTCTCTGTCTTCTCCACTTCCTTTCTGGTCTTGTACCATTTGCTTCTTCTATGCTTTGTCCCCCCTCCCCCCACCCCCCTTGCCTCCATGTTTCTGCAGGGCACATGCAGTCCACAATCAAACCCCTTCTTGGTGAAACTCCCAAAAATTCAGAATCACTGTTCATCCTCTTAATTTGTTCCTATTTTCTTGTCCGCTGGAACCACCTTCCACATTCTCTTCAACCTCATTCTTCCCTCCGGATCTTCAAACAGCTGTTCACCATCATCTCAGATCATCCCCTATCCAAAACCATGATCTTTTCTACACCATTATCCCTCCCCCAACCTACCTCTTTCCAAGTTTCCAGTTTTCCCTTCCTGAGAGTTTGTTTCTGAATCCATCTTATCCTCCTCATGTGTCCTGCCCTAGCCCTCTTTTTTACCCACATCCCTTGTTTGTCCAAGTGTCTCCTCAACTCTGATATTGGTGTGCTTTCCCCCCCCCTCTCTCTCTCTACTGTTGCTTTGTTCTGTTACATCCTCAACAGTGGGTTTTCAAGCTTGTAGATAGATAGCTGCATTGTTGTGCCTGCATATTCTGTTTAAAGTTTTCTTATTTTTCTTCTGGTACCCATTACAGCTGTTCATATACACTACTCCTAAATTTGTTTGACCTTGTCTCTTGTGATTTTGATTTTAGTCCATGGTGGCAGTGACCACAGGAAGCAGTTTGTTTGCTTGCCACCACCTGCTAACGTTACATTATTGTCTACATTTCCCTGTTTGTCATTCTATTCCTTAATGTACGTGCTGTAATACGCCTCGTTTGATGTACAGATAAAATAACCTCATTAATTTTGGCTTTTGGGAGGTTGTGAGTGGATGGAGGAAACTAACATGCAGATAATTACTGTTTGAGAAAGTGTTGTCTTCCTTTTACAAAGTCAAGGTTGATAGAGAAATTAATGAACAGAGGGGTAAGGTTGACATTCCGATAGAGCAGAGGAGTTGGCATACAAGGAAGGGGGGAGAAGTGAGGAAGGAAGGAACATTCAGGCAAAATAAGGGACAAAAAATGATAGATAAGGAAACTGAGATGAGGAACGTGTCATCAGACAGGAAAAGGAAAGGTGCGGTTGGACAGGACAGGAGATTTGGGCAAATAGGAATATGGTATGCTAAAGATGTTTTCTGAAGAGTGGGATAGAAGAAGCTGCCACAAGTGTGGTAAAAAGCATACCTTGAGCACTCACTTTGTCTTACAAACCATAAATGTGGTACAAACCTTCCAGACTTCTTGCCTTTCAAATTAATATCTCTGTTCATCTTCACCATTGGAATATTGACTTGTATCAAGTAAACAAGAAAACAAATTTCAAAAAAGAAAAGTACAAATTACCCTAAAAGTCATAAATTTGAGTTACAGAAGATATGTATGATCTGAGAACAGCTCTGAGTTTTGAAAGTTTAAACAGCGTTGCAAATGTATTCCTAAAAGGAGTAGTGTTTCTTGCGTGTGTGTGTGTGTGTGTGTGTGTGTGTGTGTTGTGTTTGTGTGTGTTGTGTGTGTCTATCTGTCACGCTTTATTATTAAGGGTTCCTGCTGTCATAGAGTAATAAAATGGTACCGTTGGAAAGCTATAATCGATTTACTTAGACAAAAAGTCATGTCTGTTTAATCATGACGATGCCTGTTAGGTTAGGGTTAGGGGTTAGCTGTTAGGCGTTAGCAAGTTAGGGGTAGGGTTAGGGTTAGCTGTTAGGGTTAGGGTTAGGTGTTAGGGTTAGGGTGTTAGGTGTTAGGGTTAGGGCATGAAGCTTAAATGTCGTGGATCCAACGGCAGCAAAAACTGTTTCGAATAAAACGTGATGGACACGAAAGGAGCACAAAAATTGTACACTATCTACCTCCTTAAATGGATGAGATAGGTTTCTTTAGACTTGTTCGCCGAGTGAATAATCTGTTGAAGGAGGTCATGATAACATGGTGCCAATGGAGATGTCGTTAATTTTTATCCTAAAAATGCTATACAACGGCTTCCTTTGATAATTAAAAATACAGTTGGCGTTTTATACTAAAACGAAGACTTTGTTAACATAACATATAAAATTAATTTAACAGCACTCACCAGTTAATTATTTCGGAGCTTGCCTGCTGTTATACGTACACCACCGCTGCCTCGCTCTCACTGCCCACCTACTCCTCCTTCCTTGCAATGGTCGGAGACGAGAGGGAGCAGCTACTCCTGAGAAGATAGGCCAGGATGTAGCCCATCATCCTGCCAAAGCTTCAGTTTATTCACAAAGAAGGCATCGAGGGTTAACTGTCTAGCCTTCTTCTTCATGATGCAAAGCATCTCCGTGTAGGGGGCAAAGCCGTTAAACACATTTAGCTTAACTCCTGTGCTTCGCTCCATATCAGGGTCATTTTCGCGACAAGCTCGAGTGCATCACACAAACTGGTAGGCCCTCACTTAAAGTCTTTTTGCTGAGGATTTTTTCTGTTTCAGTGTCTTCTGCATCCTCAGCCTCTTGGTTAACTCGATGTTTGTCCAGCTCCTGCAGATCCTCATTTGTTAAGCTATTCCCTGTGGATGTTAGCAGCTCCTCCCACATCATCAAACTCAAGCGTCGATGGCAGCTGGACAATGTCCCTGAACTCGTCTCCAAGGTGTAAAAAAGTATTTAATTAATTGGACATTTTCATGTCCGTTAAGCAAAAAATCCATTAGTCGAGCTCTGTTATAGAGGTATGACTACAGAGTAATAGTTCAAGAAGCAATACAAAACTGTAGTGGAGTTCATACAACACCTTACCCCACACAGTGTTCAAGTGTATAATTCAATGAAATAAAATCATGATTTTAAAGTTGTTAAAAAATTAAAATTCCAGAAGTTTAGTACCGTTGATGCAGTCTTGGACACCACCTTATATAACATGTTCAAGTCCGGGAAACTGAATATTTTTGAAGCGGCAAGAAATCGATTTGTATTCTGCAGTGTTCAAATACAGTGCCTTCAGAAAGGATTCACACACCATGACTTTTCACATTTTGTTGGTTCCAGCCTGAATTTAAAATGGATTTAATTAATTTTTTTGTCACCGATCTACACAAAATACCCCCATAATGATGAAGTGAAAACATGTTTTTAGAAATTTTTACAAATGTATTGAATATGAAAAGCAGAAATATCGAATTTACATAAGTATTCAGCCCCCCTGAATCAACACTTTGAAGAAGCGCCTTTGGCAGCGATTACAGCTTCGAGTCTTCTTGGGTACATCTGTATCAGCTTTTACAAATCTGGATTTGGGGAGTTTCTCCCATTTTTCTTTGTAGGTTTTCTCAAGCTCTGTCCAGTTGGATGGGGAGCATCAGTGAACAGCAATCTTGAAGTCTTTCCACAAATTCCTGATGGGATTCAAGTCTGGGCTTTAGCTGGCCCACTCAAGGACTTTAAGGTTCTTGTTCTGAAGTCATTCTAGTGTTGCTTTAGCTGATTTCCTGTTAGAATGTAAATCTTCGCCATAGTCAAGGTCTTTTGCACTGTGAAGCAGTTTCTCCTCAAGGATTTGCTTGCATTTGGCTCCATTTATTGTTCCCTCTATCCTTACAAGTAACAGTCCCTACTGCTGAAAAGCATCCCCATAGCATGATGCTGCCACCACCATGCTTTATGGTAGGGATGGTGTTGATGTTGATGATGAGCTGTGTTTGCGTTTCCACCAGACGTTAGCACTTTGCATTGAGGCCAAAGAGTTCAATTTCCTCTCATCAAACCACAGAATATTTTGCCTCATGCTCAGAGTCTTTCACGTGCCTTTTTGCAAACCCCAGGCATGCTGTCATGTGCCTTTTTCTCAGGATTGGCTTCCGTCTGGCCACTTCTCCCCATAAAGCCTATGATTGTGAAGTTTTGCAGAGACTGTTGTCCTTCCGGCAGGTTCTCCCATCTCAGCCAAGAACTCTGTAGTTCTGTTCAGTGGTCATTTGGTTCTTGTCATCTCCCTGAGCCAAGGTCCTTCTTGCCCAGTTGCTGAGCTTAGTCAGACAGCCAGCTCTCAGAAGAGTCTGGGTAGTTCCATATTCTTTCCACCTTTCCCTAATGAGTAAGTCACTGTGCTTTTGGGAATTTTCACCACTCTAGAATTGTCTTACACCCTTCCCAGATCAATGCCTCCTCACAATTCTATCTCAAGAGTTCAATGGACAGTTTATTGGACTTCATGGTCGAGTTTCTGCTCTGACATGCAATGTCAACAGTGTGACCTCATAAAGAAAGGTGCGTTTCTTTCTCAATCGTGTCAATCAATTGAATTGGCCACAGGTGGGCTCCAATCAAGTTTAGGACATCTCAAGGATGATCACAGGAAAATGGATACACCCGAGCTCAATTTGGAAGTGTCATAGCAAAAGGAGTTGAATACTTATTGATGCAAAACATTTCAGATTTTCACTTTTTAATAAAAAAAAATTTGAAAAACATGTTTTCACTTCATCATTATTTGGTAGTTGTTTTAGATTGGTGACAATGTTTTTTTTAATTTAATCCATTTTAAATTCAGGCTGTAACACAACATAATGATGATAAAGTGGAGGGGTGTGAATACTTTGGAAGGCACTGTGTTTAATTAAAATTGAAAATAAAATAAAGATCGTAAGGTCGTATAAAAAATATATAATTCCGGAAGTTTACCACCATTGATGCAGTGGCTATTACACCATCTTGTTCAGCTGTTACTTAGTTATTGTGCCTGTTGTTTGTGTCCTTTATGATGTCCATAAAAACGAAGTTTCTTGTTTAGAATGATTTTCTATTTGTTTGACTGCCAGAGAGGGCTGACAGACTAAAAGTATTATCTCGCTCCTCTCTGCGCATATTAAGTTGTTCCTTGATCATAAACTGACGTTTGTGGATCGACAGATAGTGAAACTACTTGCTTAACCCTGCTTTTTTGCAGCACGGCCCGTGGATAAATATATGAAGGTACACAGGAGCACACAAACAACAAAACTACAGCCATGGTGACAGCTGCAATAACAACTATGACTTTAGCAACTATCGGGGATGCCTCTTTGTGTGATTGTACCCTCAACTCAAGTCGGGAGACCAAATCTTCCCCCATTCTTCCCTGCTGCCCGGATTCGTCAGGGCAGTGCAGTCAGTCAAAGTGCCAATCGATCCCCATGGACCCGCTCTTTCCCTCTTGTCGCTGCTCTTCTTCTCTCTCAACTATGTCATGACCCTGACTTGTGAATGCGGGGTACACCATCCTGGATTGGGGATCTCTGGGTCACTCCTGGCAGATCAAACTGCTTTGTCTTCCTGCGGCTGGCTTGTTCGAGAGAACTGTCGCGGGCGCTATACAACAACAACAACAACAACAACAACGTATTATAATGGATCCTCTTTTTGCCTGTTTCACCTCATTTTACATTCTCATTGTGACTGACAGATAGTCATGTAATCTGTTTTGTGAAGTGCAACATGCTCTGTTTTGATTAAACCCATCAACAAAGCGATAGGTAGGCATGGCTCATTAATGTCTTTAAAAATTCACTTTGCATCAAAATTAACATTGAATTAGCAAGGGCGCTCAAAATGTATAAACGACCAAGGTGCTCACACTAGTCCTTAAAACTCCGTTTTGTATTGTCAATTTATAAGTGTGTATAATGTGTAAGGAATATCTGATATATAAAGCTCTTTCTAACAGCATGACTGACTCACTCACTGACTCATTTACTGATATTAAAATTGGTACCTCCGGGTGACGTAGAAAGCTGAAATTTTGCAAGCCGATTGACATCGAAGCCATTACATTGGGGGGAAAAAATATCACAAGAATCGTCAGACAACATCCAGAAATGAAAATATAAATAAATGAAAAATAATTGCAGGTGGGCGACCCAGAACAATGGAGAAGCACGGTAATTTTGCATGCCGATGGACATTGAAGCCGATACATCAGGAAAAATCACCGAAACCATTGGAAAGCAACGGTAAAAAACTATAAATAAATGAAAATAAATAAATGAAAAAATCAAATAAATAGACATGATCCACAATTGTTCTTCTTTTTGGTGTGTCTTGGACTATGGTGAGTATGTTATTCGATATAATAATTTGAAACAACCCATGTCCATCACTACTTTTTCAAAGCACAAACGTATACTTTCTCCATAGCCTAAAAATATTGGTGGACCATACTTTGCTTTATTGATATAAGATGTGTTAACTTCCTCGTCTTTTCAACCTAAACTTTGTTGTTACTAATCGACACATTCCTAAGAATGTTTAATCCTTGATTACGAAACATGAAATTGTGTAAGAGGGTTACATATATACTTTATCATTACTACCAGTTCATTATTGTTTTTGTAGGTACTCAGGCAGCTGAGGTTCTATCACTTTCTGCTCACCAGGAAATATTAAACATCTCAAACTCAAATTTCGCTCTCTACACTTCTGGTAAAACTGCTCAAGGCCGAAACTGTGCCACTCAGAACAGTAAGCGCTTAGTGCAGCGTCCTCTCATATAAGAGCATCATTTGTTACTTCAAGCAGTGATCCATGGCGTAGACTGGAACCCAAGTTTTAAGCTAGCCTATTACATCCCTCTCCGAAATTCCCAAGTGCTGCTATAGCTTGCCCTTTAAGGAGGGAGCGATTTAGGCCCAGGCTGTACTCACCAGACTGCTGGGGGTACATAATTTGGCGGAGTCGTGTGTTTGGCGAGGCTCTGCAGACATGTGGTTTGAATATGGAAGAGGAAAGAAGTCAGAAGAACGCAGCAATGAAGTATCCCACAAGCACGTGACATATGGAGAAAGATATAATGTAACATGGCAACGGCCTCATATTGCTTAGTAGAAAGCAAAGAGGTATTTTAATTCTCATTATCTGTTGTTTTGCTCTTTATAACTTTGATTTCATCACGCTGAGGCCTCGAGTAAACATAGTTAATGTGCAGTGCTCAGCTCGAGTGGACAATCTGTCTCCGCCTTGCATCTCAACTTCTGGATTTCTAGTGACGGTGGCTATCATTGAGAGCACGCCTGAGAATCACTCAATTGGAATTGCTTTCTGTCTTGTGCGAGAAACATCTAATGCACAAAGCGGAGAAAACAAAGCAGGAAGGAAACAGCCCTTGTACATCCATTCCCACTCCTCATCTTCCGATTGCATGCATCAATCCACTACACTTATACACACCCAAACTTGCGCCCCCTTCTCTACCACTCGCACAATCATTCATCCTTCAATTTCACACACGCACACACACACACACACACACACACACACACACACACACCACACACACACACACACACAGCACACACACAATGATGTAGTTTCACAAAGGTCGCTTTTAATAGTCATACATTTTGGGATTCTATTCTTAAATCCCATTGTTCTATTAACGTGAATGCACCTTGCTTTGGTAAATATACCATGAATATTTTCAACCACCATTTAAATGCCTGCTCATTGCTTAAATAATTTGTGTCCTTAACTGCACCACATACTTTTTCCTTGCCGTGATTACATTTGTATTAGGTACAGTACACATCAAAAATAACCAACAGCCAGAACCGTGTTGTGATTCCCAAAAATGCTGGAATCACAAGGTTCAAATCCCATATTACTGTAACATTTAATTTGTCCATGGTCTCGTATGTCTTGGTAATTCACGTAAAAATCGACTAACGTTCAGTTTATTCACCTTGCCATTGATAAAACACAAAAATACATAGAAAACATGCATGATACGATGAGAGTGGTGGAAATCCTGAAATAAACATGTTGTAAAATATCCAGGTCCCGTATGGACAACCGGATTTTGATTATAAAATAATGAAGAGAACAGAAAATAAAGAAATATTGAGAAAATAAGATTACCTTTTCAAAGAGAATAATAATGGAAGTGGCCAACTAGAAGTTAAACGAAGGGTAAAACCAGAAGAGGATCAACAAACGGATTTGGGTGGAATGTCAGATGAGGAATCAGCTGATAGGAAATACTTTACATATAATCGGCAACATCACTCATTACTCATTTATTACCAAGTGATTACAACATCAATTTGTTATGTGTATTATGTATCTTTTAATACACTTTTGAGATTGTGTTTGAACAGCTATTACCCGCCATTAGTTTGCCTAAGGCTCACTTCAGGTCAAGCGAAATTCCATACTTTGGTCAGTATAAATATATAGCTTTGTTGCAAAGGAAGTTCTTGTTATATCCGTTGTAAAATGGTACATTTCAGCTTGTCTTGTTTGCGTAATTATGATATGAGATTCCTTTTTAACAGAAAATTGAATAAGTTTCTAGGGCATCTCGTTTTCAGTTCAGCCCAGACTTTAGTAATCAAAATGAAAAATGTATAGGTTCTATTTTCAAAAGCTTATCATCATCTAAAACATATATTTGAATGTGCTTTGTGAACCTTCACTCATATAATTCTCATAATCGTTTTGTGTCAATATTTTTGTGCAGCTGTAATTTTAGGAAATGTCCCCAAACACAACCTATGCCGTAATTCTGTTGAGACATATATCAAGGTAGAATATAGTTTCAAGAAGAGAGACTGATTTAGGAAAATAATATTTTATTTTATTATATGCACCAAATACTTTGAGAATTGGATTTGTCATAAAGTAACTACAGCTATATTGCATTTTCCAGTCATTCTTCATCAACCAAGAGACAAACGCACTGTAAGTTTTCTGAAAAAACATTTAAAATTAATTTTTCTGAACAGTACTGAATGACAATCATATTTGTATTTAGCTACTCAGAAACATGCTGAATGCGAAAATGAGAGTATCAATTAAAATGTGACATTACGATAGAACAAAAGGCTAGAATCATCAGTAAATAGGAATGAGGCACCAAAGGCTTAATGAAATCATGAATATATATACCGAGAAAAAAGAACCCCCCAAAACAGAGCCCATATTGGTTTATGGTAAAAAAAAAGTTTTCCAAACGGTACGATCTAGATTCCGGGTGTTCGGTAGAGTCGACCCTACTGCTCCACCTAGCGGTTGTGCTCGCAGCCGACGCCCGGCTCCGCAACAATATTGCATGCAGTCCAACAGTCGTGTCAACAGAAAACACTTTTAAAGACAGGTGTGGTTAATGGTGGAATATTACGAACAGTCCGACAACCATTCTTGCCAGACATACAATAATTATAATATCTCACACACACACAATATATATATATATATAGTGAGAAATTTCCTCCACACACCTACACCGAAGAATCAATAGCTCAGTGGGCTGTCACCATTTAAGCAATGACGTCCTTGGGTTCGAGTCAGAATTTTTTCACACGAGCCACATGCAGGGATTTATTCCTGTTTATTTAATTTCTCTCTGAAGTTGATCTCTAAAAGCACACACACACACACACACACACACACACACACACACACACACACGGTCTGCCGAGCAGGCACATAAGACGTCAGCCATTTCAAGCTTGCAGTGTTTGTGTGAGAAATTTCTTTGGATATTCCAAACATGCAAGAGCTCAGTGGGCTGTCACCACATAAGTGATGAGGTCCTTGGGTCAAGTCCTGGGTTGAGTCATATATATATATATATATATATATGAAGACCACAAGGGGAAAACCAGAGATGTCACGTTTTATAAATTTCAGGGTTATTGCACCTGCCAATAGTTGGCAACATAAGGTTTCCTCTCACAATATTACTTTAACAAATAACCAGGGGTGTCACATAATTTATATGGTATAAAGTTTAGCCGTGCAATGAAAAAACAAGTGTTGTCAAAGCTGAACAAGTAGAAACCCAGAGTTGTCAGTACTTTACTCCTGGTTATCTCCCTTTCATTCATGTTATCTGTTCCACCATAATATTCAGAGTTGAGAAACTAAAAAATGAAAGGTTGTAAAACTTTCACAGCATAAACTCTGAGCACTACAATAGCCTATTTGGTTATATCATGGGTCCGTAGTTGGTGCATATCGTGGTTCAAGCCTGGTCAAACCTTTATTGTGACTTTTATGGGACCCACGCCGTGGCTTAATGGTTAGCGCCGTCTGAGTACCCATCCTCATTCGATGTACCCACCGCCCAATCAACCTGCTTAGGTATATGAGGGAGTCACATGAGGTGACTTCGGCTATCGCGGGGGTGGTTTATCCTTGGTTTCCTCCCGGTTTTCCATCATATTAAGTAGTACGGAGTAAGAAATGGAGAATCCGTCGTCATATAAGCGAAATACCCTTGAGTATGGCGTTGAACACCAATCAAACAAAAAACAAATGACCGTTTAATGTTGAAAAAATAATCTGTGATCACCAAAGTCATGTAATGTATGCTAATAACCAACAAGCATGAATTTGCTACACATCCTGGGTTAAAATTGCATGGCAATTATTAAACAAGGAATAACCAGTGATGTCAGTTTGCAACATTGATTCGTCTTTTGCTCTTAAATTAAATAACACAGAAGCTTGGCAAATGCTACATGCTTAATTTGATCGGCCAATGATCACTCTTCCTTTTACTGGAAAAGAAATCTATATGACAGTTATTAAACAGTCCACCAAAGTCTTGAAACTTTGTTTTTCAGTTTCTTCAAAATTGACTTATCCTGACATCTCTGGTTTTCCCCTTGTGGTCTTCATATATAATATATATATGTATATATATATATATATATATATATATTATATATATATATATATATATATATATACTTAGAAGATGAACAGGAGAGAACATCATAAATATATATGGAAAAATTACATGCACCAGATTGGGAATCAATCTGTTGGGAATCAAACCAAGGTCTTCTGGAAAACCATACCAGTGCTCTGCCATCTGAGCTATCTGGGCAACCCACCAGCTGAGCAACGCAATTGTTCCACATATACAGGTGCCACTCTCTCTCCCCCACTACTTCCAGGGCACTCACTGACAACCATAGGAGCAGCTCGGGCCTGCTCTCGAGAGCGTCTTCCCCCTGTGGGGGGGACACATCCATGTCCACTAAGAAGCACCACAAGGGGTGAGTAATGTACTTAAAAGATGAACAAGATAAAACATCATAAATATATGTGGAAAAACAGGGCAAATCCTTGGTCGACCCATGTGAGTGTATTAATTATGTACCATTTGAAAGTGAGGACTGTACTTTCCTCCTATCAAGTTTTTAATTAAATAGTATTGGATCGTGAGTCCATCAATTAATAGCGTATTATTGCATCGTGATTACGTATATATCTTTCAATTTTACTTTTCAGACCATTTAACCTTTAGACCTTCATACCATTAGACCTTCAGACCTTCACACCCCTTCGACACGTTAACATATTTTCAGATCTTTCACCTTTGGATCATGTCGACCTTTCATTTACAATCAATGACCTTTCATTTAGTAAATAATGCACAAATTCCACCGATCCAAAGGGTGGATAAACTACGAGTAATCGTATAAATACGGTAAATATCACAGGCGTAATGGCACAGGCACAGAGTGCAGGAACTCTTTTTCGTCCATACAACTTGCACGCCTGCACACACACAGCCATGCTGTTTGTCATCGTGTTGTCATCATTGAAGTACGACAGACATTAAATAAAGGTCGTGATTAAAAAGGTAAATACTTTTTTTTTTTTAACTACGGAAAGAAGTAATAAAAACTTTATTTTTTAATGTAAAAATATGTCGGGTAGTATGGCAAAAAGTATGCAAACAAGGTAGGGATGGTCACAATCAATTATGTGAAACCATTCCTTCATCTTTCTTTGAATAATGGTTCTGCCTGCAATTGACAAAATCCATCTTTCACGATTTGGTTAGCTTACGTGTGTGTGTGTGTGTGTGTGTGTGTGTGTGTGTGTGTGTGTGGTGTGTGTGTGTGTGTGTGGTGTGTGTGTGTGTGTGTATGTGTGTGTGTGTGTATGTGTGTGCACGTGTGTGTGTGTGTGTGTGTGTTAGTTGACCGTTTAATATTTCACTGGTCAAATTCATACATGGAAACAATCAACACACACTATTGCTGCACATGGATGCAGAGATGGACAGGGAACAACCATTTTTCAAAAAAAGATGTAGGGATGGTTTCACATGATAATTTATTTTGACCATGATAATTTATTATAACCCCACCTAGTTTACATACTTTTATATGAAAAAAAAATGTTTTATTACTTTTTTTTGTCAAGGATAAAGCATTGACAAACAGTCATAGGTTGGCAAAACTGGTGCAGGCTTTGATAAGCTTAATGGCCTCCTCTTGCATTGAAGTTCCTAGTGAAGGAACATATGGATATCATATTAATGGATCAACACAGGAAATACAAAATAAAAGGAAATGCTACAAGCCACAAACAACAGTTTTCAGTTGGGAGAATGCACATTTCCCACGATGCGGTACTTGCAAAAAAAATATTCAGTAACCACAACGTGGGGAATGCAAAAGTACAGACAACTTGGGGTTTTGTCAAAAAAGGCCAAGGTTCAGAAAGTCCAACATTTCGGTCACGGAGTGGCCTTCATCAGGGATTAACACACGATGTGGTGTAGCTTATTGACGCAATGAGGGTAAGAATGGGTGGCGCATCTGGGTGGGCCAGGTCTACCAAATTTGTAACGAAGACCGGGTCAATGGTTTGGGGAACAGAAGTCGGTGGACTGTTTATTGAGTGTTTAAAAGTCAGGGATATTTTACTTTTGTACTCAGCTGTATTACACAGTTCTGGACAACATGCTAATGAAGTGAGATGCACAGTTGTTTAATTTGAACAAATTGAGTAGAAAGCTGTACAGGTACAAGTCTGCTAGTTTCCTTGACTTTTCTATTCTAACACCACTGATCGACCACTTGGAAATTATTGAGGATCCTGGCATTTCATCAAACTCAAAAAGTGCTTGTAAAACATAGGTGTGTGTGTGTGTGTATGTGTGTGTGTGGTGTGTGTGTGTGTGTGTGTGTGTGTGTGTGTGTGTGTGTGTGTGTGTGTGTGTGTGTGTGTGTGTGTGTGTGTATAAACAATCCACAGCCTCTACAAATACCATTTCTACACAGCTCAGGGTTCAGAAAGTTGTACTCACTTTGTCCATGACCAATACAACCTCAAAGAGATCAATTTCTCATCCTCTGAAGGACCAGAACAAACTTAAGGTCCATTACATGTGATACCAGACGAAGCAATTGCAATCCTCTGCACTGAAAAGGACTTGTCCTCTGACCCATCATCAGAAACAGTTCGAGCTCCGTTTACGCAGGACAAGAATAGACATATCTGTCAGTTTTGATGTTTCTGCGTTTGAAGTAAACAGATTATAATCGCTGTTGAAAGTGTGGTTCAGTAGTTGCGTCAACACTTGTCGATATATATATATAATAGATCAGATCTTAGGTATATATATATATAATATATATATATATATATATATATATATATATATATATGTATATATATATATATATATAATATGTATATATGTATATATATATCAGAAGCAGCCCATGTACAGCAGACAAAATTAAGACTTTTCCACCAAACACAATTCTTACCATCACCATACGATTGTGGGATATTGTTCCAGATGTCTGCATTACTTTGCACAATTCTTTCAAGTTGCTTGGTTGGCATTTGACCTTTCTTTATATATAAGCCCATACATACATCCTTGATAATGTTTATATTTTGACTTTCTGCAGGCTAATCAATGGTTGTGATTGTTTCTTCAACCTCTTTGTCATCAAGGTATAATTTTAACACATTTGATGTATGTCAGGGTCCATTGTATGTAATGGTCCAATGCTGTGGTGATATATGAAATTCCCACCTGATGAGTTGTGCCCCATTGGGAGTGGAATGATGGAGAATGTGCCTGTGTATGTGTGCAGAGAGCCATAAATTTTGTATATGATCACCAACACCATTTGCTGGAATGAATCGCTGAACTTGTACTGATCTTCCACCATGCTTAACTGTAGATGTTGTGCATTGACTGATGACATTCGATTGTTGCTAGACAATTAAAGCTCAGATCCATCTATAATGAGCATTGTCTCCATCTTTGCTCATCCCGCTGTTTGTGATCAATTGGCTATATAAATCCTATAATTTGGTTATCTTTGTATTACTTCAAGGTCATTGGAATCTCTCATGACAAGTCCTTTTCAGTGAAGCTGAGTGGATGGGCATATCAATTTTACACCACAGACAGGTCAGTGGTCTCTCTGTCTTCTCCCACTTCCTTTCTGGTCTTGTACCATTTGCTTCTTCTATGCTTTGTCCCCCCTCCCCCCACCCCCCTTGCCTCATGTTTCTGCAGGGCACATGCAGTCCACAATCAAACCCCTTCTGGTGAAACTCCCAAAATTCAGAATCACTGTTCACCTCCTCTTAATTTGTTCCTATTTTTCTTGTCCGTGGAACCACCTTCCACATTCTCTTCAACCTCATTCTTCCCTCCGGATCTTCAAACAGCTGTTCACCATCATCTCAGATCATCCCCTATCCAAAACCATGATCTTTTCTACACCATTATCCCTCCCCAAACCTACCTCTTTCCAAGTTTCCAGTTTTCCCTTCCTGAGAGTTTGTTTCTGAATCCATCTTATCCTCCTCATGTGTCCTGCCCTAGCCCTCTTTTTTACCCACATCCCTTGTTTGTCCAAGTGTCCCTCAACTCTGATATTGGTGTGCTTCCCCCCCCCTCTCTCTCTCTACTGTTGCTTTTGTTCTGTTACATCCTCAACAGTGGGTTTTCAAGCTTGTAGATAGATAGCTGCATTGTTGCTGCTGCATATTCTGTTTTAAAGTTTTCTTATTTTTCTTCTGGTACCCATTACAGCTGTTCATATACACTACTCCTAAATTTGTTTGACCTTGTCTCTTGTGATTTTGATTTTAGTCCATGGTGGCAGTGACACAGGAAGCAGTTTGTTTGCTTGCCACCACCTGCTAACGTTACATTATTGTCTACATTTCCCTGTTTGTCATTCTATTCTTAATGTACGTGCTGTAATACGCCTCGTTTGATGTACAGATAAAATAACCTCATTAATTTTGGCTTTTTGGGAGGTTGTGAGTGGATGGAGGAAACTAACATGCAGATAATTACTGTTTGAGAAAGTGTTGTCTTCCTTTACAAAAGTCAAGGTTGATAGAGAAATTAATGACAGAGGGGTAAGGTTGACATTCCGATAGAGCAGAGGGAGTTGGCATACAAGGAAGGGGGGAGAAGTGAGGAAGGAAGGAACATACAGGCAAAATAAGGGACAAAAATGATAGGATAAGGAAACTGAGATGAGGAACGTGTCATCAGACAGGAAAAGGAAAGGTGCGGTTGGACAGGACAGGAGATTTGGGCAAATAGGAATATGGTATGCTAAAGATGTTTTCTGGAAGAGGTGGGATAGAAGAAGCTGCACAAGTGTGGTAAAAAAGCATACCTTGAGCACTCACTTTGTCTTACAAACCATAAATGTGTACAAACCTTCCAGACTTCTTGCCTTTCAAATTAATTATCTCTGTTCATCTTCACCATTGGAATATTGACTTGTATCAAGTAAACAAGAAAACAAATTTCAAAAAAGAAAAAGTACAAATTACCCTAAAAGTCATAAATTTGAGTTACAGAAGATATGTATGATCTGAGAACAGCTCTGAGTTTTGAAAGTTTAAACAGCGTTGCAAATGTATTCCTAAAAGGAGTAGTGTTCTTGCGTGTGT